>OY365807.1:7387457-7623251 GCA_959347315.1 Bimastos eiseni | reverse complement strand
GCCAAGCGTTCTAGTATCAGGCAAAGCTACGACGAAATAATTGCAACTCATCGCACTGAATGGAACGCTGTATCAGATAGAACCATGAAAATCAACAGGATTTATCAAACACCAAAGCGTACGTGGTTCGACTACCAATGAAACTGTCAATCTGTTGTCGCCCCGTTCCGTCTATGAAAAGGGCAAGGCATGGTGTGCCCATGTTCGCGTTGCTGCCAAAACTTCCTTAACTTCCAGAGAGAAGCTCAGAGATACATGTAGTACCTCCTGCTTGGTGCTCGTACTCGAGTACAACTCGAGTAGGTTACAGTCTTTAGACCTTAGTACTTGAACACAACCGACAGTTTACAGGAACTCGGATATGTCATCAGTTAGCTTTCGTCAAGTCATTAATTCTTACTCTTTGAATAGTGGACAATTTGGCAGCTCTCGTAATAAAATATTTCTGTACAACAATAATTCCAAGAGTAGTTAAAATTTTAGTTAGGGTAGCTTCAATGTCAAGGGAAATGTTATTTCCGCAAAGTACAGAAATAACAACGTGTAGTGGAGGGCGAGAAATATTATTTAATATAGACCTAGAGCAGCATCGGACTTAGTCAAACGATGCCTAGATTTCACCAGGCTATAGTAGCGAATGGCAATTGTGATCGCTCATGGAATTTATAAAGCGCTTCATTTATTAAGTAATCACTGATGTCGTTACGATTCTGACTGTTTTGACTTTAACTGTAATGTATTGTGATGTGAATAAGCTACACTTTGGGCCTGCATTGCGTTGTGACTCGTTAGTAGCATGCAACTTCTAGGATGCTTTACATAATTGTTTACTGTCAGTGCAGATTCTAATACTACAGGGATTGCTAATCGTGAAAAATACCATGCCTTTGGTCGTGAAGTTATTAGTTGTTTTTTATGCTGTTTCGTTTCAGACATTTTGATTAACGTTCACAGATCAAAAAATCTGATGCAGATCCATCCCAAAGGCAAGTCACGTAGCTCCTTGGTACAGCTGATGGAAGAAAGCATGAAGAGAAAGCAATTACAGATTTAATGGCTCAATAGTAACGCATACAATTCTCATTGTGGAGAATTCACATATTCTTCACTTCCTTGAAGTACATGTATGTGATGGCGGCTGTTGCTCTATTTCACACAATACAGTTACAAACAGTATCAATAAAGTGGCTCTTGTTGACAAGCTAACTGTCAAACGATCAACATAACTGCTAATGTTTGATGGTCTGATCGCAATCTGTGATTTTCGTTAATGAGCTACAATGAGATAGAATCGCAACTCAAATGGGTAGGCCTATACTCATTTGGGCTCTTTCGAGCAATGTGAGTGTATAGCTTCGAAATTTCTTGGCATCACACGAGAGCAGCGTTTGGAAAATTCACAGGAATAATGAATTTTTTTATTGTAGCATGGGACTGCTAACAGGAAATCACTGAAGAGGTAGGTTTTCAGGTTTGAGCGAAAGACAGACTTGCTGAAAGAGTTGCGAACATGAGGAGGTAGAGAGTACCAGATGGAGGGACCGGCAACAGTGAATGATTATTATTATTGTAATTGATTTTGGAAAGTATCGCACATCGCCGTCTAAATCGTTTTAAAATTAACGCTAATTAAACATGCCACTCTGTTAAATTAAATGAATGTTAAATTAGTGGTTGAGCGTCGAATTTCTTACCAGAGCCGGAGATGGTGAACTGTGCCTTTGTGGTGTAGTTCTAGTAGACTTCAATGGCTGACCCAGCTCGATGAAAACCATCTGATACATGCCATCAACTCTGTTCCCACTACTGTTTCTGAACAGACCTTCCAGGCGAAAGCGAAAATAATAATTCTCAAAGTGTTCCATCCTGATTCTCTTATCTCGTTTCCTGATCATTCTCGCTTAACCAATTCCAAGGACAATATCCGATTATTCATATCGGTTCCGTATACATCGATAACCGCGCCATTAATAACCGCGTCCATGCAAAATCGTGTCAGACAGTAATAAATATTGAATCGATAGTGAATGCCTTTACGATGTTTCTCCGTGATTATTTTTGTTATCTAATATCTGAACGCGCGATGATATTCTGTGATTATTAAATTATTCGTGCATCATACCAGCTACGCTATCTTAATTCAGCAACGCTGTCTGATACCTATTATTAGACGACCTCAAAACCTTTGGCTACATCTCACGAGTTTGGCTAAGGAAGAAGAGATGAACAGTCTCTTAAGGTTGCTCTGAGGCAGGTGTTAGATTGTATAAGATTAAGTCAGTCTTTATGAGCTGTCGCGGT
This sequence comes from Bimastos eiseni, assembly GCA_959347315.1. Lineage (NCBI taxonomy): Eukaryota > Metazoa > Annelida > Clitellata > Crassiclitellata > Lumbricidae > Bimastos > Bimastos eiseni. The sequence goes on along the minus strand of OY365807.1, from coordinate 7,620,950 downwards.
TGATATCAAAAACATACGATGTGTTTATCTTGAAGAGGTAGGTCTCATATTACTTCCTGCCTACAGTTACGACCCTCTAGCCCGGATAGTATGGTATTCCACGGTTCTCAGTAGTGACCTTTTCCATTATTGCTGTTTTCTTCTCGAACTGCTCTGACCACAAAAGGTCCAGTCTGGTTGGCAAGGCCTTCGTCTCATGAATATCACCGTCATCTCGAGATTTATGGCCGCTCGAACTCAAGCCGACGCGTTGGAGCTGTTCTGTGATAACATGTACTTCAACGAAGTGCCATAATTAGCTGATACAGTCTCTCCATCAGATATATGCACGAGTTTTATCCACATTATGGGTTACTATTTGCTCGCCGCTAGGGAACGATGGACTGAGAGATAACCAAGAGATTGGGCAAGTTGCTTTGTCAGTTCCAGCTCAGAATCCCGTGAGGTGAAGCCGAGTTTTGGCGTCTGTATAGCACTGCGTTACTCCGGTTTCAGTCTTACTTGTCTTCGCCCTCCTTCTCTGTCAAAACCGCTAGCCACCGTTCATAATCCTACCCGCTGACTGGTGGTGTTTCTCAAGGCTCCAGCCTAGGGCCACTTGATTTGATTTAGTGCCCTCGTGTAAGTTGGTCTCCGAGCGCGACTGTTGTGCATCGCTGAGAAATTTTGAAGATTTGCATTCAATTAATTACGTATTATGTGTATATATGCGTGTATGAATGCGTAGATGAACGTGTGCGTGGATAGATGGATAGATGAACGGATGAATGAATAGATATGTAAATAGATATTGATGGACAGATGGATATATATATATATATGCAGTCGAGTAAATATCTGTTGATCGCACAGACCATTTTACGATCAACGATAGAAACAATATAAGTATTTGCAAGAATGACCACATATTTAAAAAATTATAATTATAAGAACTATATAGACAAAGGCAATTAAATCAACGTCAATAAAATCGATAACAATAAATACAATCACAATTAAAACAGTCGCAATGAAAGCAATGGAGCTTGAAACAATATCAATAAAACACTACTAATAACAATGCCAATGGCAAATCGAAAATAATATCACTGATCTTGACACCTCGCTCATCAGTCAGCTTCGAAACCAGGACAGAAGCGAAAGCGTGCGACATTCGAGGCATGTCCGAGGCACCACAGAATAAATGCGACAAACCATAGAAACAGTGATTTCTGTCAAGCCTCCCATAGCTAGATGATAGATGTTTTACGTGATGCAGTAATAATTGTTATTTATAGAGCGCCTGTGTTTCATCAATGGCCCCATCGCCACGTCCTGTTACAGATTCGTCTTACATCCGCGCTCTATTATAAATGGAATTCATTACATGTCTTAAAACTGCGGGTAACAGAGATGGATATCAGTGAGTCTTGCAGGATAACACACCGCTACCGAACCCTTGGTGCCACTTAAAAGTCATGTCTGGTAATTACAACACTCGGCTGGCTACGACCTAAACTATCTGGTGGCAAAAACAAGTGTGCATTCAGTCACATTTTGCCGGATCATGAACTGATAACGCCATAGTACTGGTTGGAGCATTAGGCATTGGCTCAATCGAAGTTATACTAATTACGGACGTGAAACTGGGCTTTGCTACAATAAAGTTGTCGGTAATGACCATTGCGTTGCCACTGGTTCGGACAAGACTTGTGTACGTGACTACGTGACTGCTGACTACGTGATGTCTCGTCACCTCAACTTCTTAAGCTGTCAAAGGCTGAACCATCTTCCTCGCCTTCCACGCATCGAATCGCTCGTCGTTCGTCGTCCCCTCTCGTCCGATGGGAAGCAGTTTTATGCTGGGAATTGATAGAAATATTAGTGGCATTGATTCTATTTGGCTGCTGCGCTCAGCAGCCAAATACATACCTACACTACGTGCATATATATATATATATATATATATATATAATATGAATACAATACATAGGTCCTACATACATACATTCATTTGGGCTCACTGTTAACACTTTAAAGTAGCTTGCTTCAGATGTTACCATATATTTTTTTGCAGTAATTAGAATTAGAATTACTTAACGCACAGGCAATTATGCATCCACGCAGACACACACTTAGTCACACAAGCACGCATGAACAGAAACATGCATTGCACATACATATATATATATATATACATGATAAAGCATACATACATCTCTGTATGCTTTAGCTATGCTTCACTGTTTTCAACTTATGTTTTGACAAGACAGGAAGGTATCGTTGCATATTGCGGTAGCCAATCTAGCAGAAAATCTCTAAAAATGGCTGTCGGAAAAGAGCAGGTGTGGATAGCAATAACAATGAATTCTTATAAGATTAAGCTATACCTTTATTTTTTTTATTTTTTTTTCAATAAAATTAGTCTAATGTTTTCATTTAATATTGTCAGGGCCGAGAATCCGGAATGGAATGTTGGAGTTATGATTTCTCGGATTAAATCATTTGAATCGCTACCATCGATGGCGTTGTCTATCTGAAGCCTGAGTGAAATGTTCAGCGCTATAACATCAGATGCTTGGTCGGGTACTTCTCGCCTCGATGCCCTACCATTCGAGAATGGCACAAGCGTTGCCAGTTGCTGCGGAACTAGTCAGGAAACTTGGAAGTCCGACAGTCACGGCGCCTTGAATGATAACACCGGACATGGCACCTTGGATGATGTCACCAGACACGCCACTTGGGTTGTTACTACAACTGGGTACGCTGCCGAGTCAACAGAAGTCTTCCCTCTTAGCGATAATGCAACCCTTTGCGTCAACGGTTCTCAGACGACCTGGGCTTCTGACCCTCAGTACTCTGCCTGGGAGATCGTCGTTCTATCCACTCTGGCCGGACTGACATGCCTCGTGACGGTTGGTGGCAACCTGATCGTCCTTTTATCCTTTCTCATCGAACGTACCATTCGCCAGCCAACCAACTACTTCATCGCATCGCTCGCCTGCAGCGATCTACTCATCGGTCTCATCTCAATGCCTCTGTACACCGTCTACCTGTTAACGGGGGCTCGATGGCCCCTGGGAGAGCTCATCTGCGACCTGTGGCTGTCCGTCGACTACACGGCCTGCCTCTGCTCCATCTACACGGTCTTCTGCATCACCATCGACCGCTTCTGTTCCGTCTCGATACCGACCAAGTACCGCAACTGGCGAACGGCGTCCAAGGTTCGGATGCTGGTGGCGATGACGTGGATTCTCCCGATTCTGGTCTTCTTCACGACGATCTTCGGCTGGCAGTTCTTCGTCGGTGGTCGGACGGTGCGCGAGGGGAAGTGCTACGTTCAGTACATGGAGAACGCCATCTTCAACTGTGCCTTACAGGTGGGATACTTCTGGACGACACTTGTCGTCATGTGCTCTCTCTACGCCGGCATCTACAGGGTCGCCCTCAACCTTCAGCGTAAGTCGGAGGCCAAATTGACGAAGATGGCCTCTGCACTGACTGTCGACGCGAACATGGGCGAGAACCTTCGTCGGCCAACGGTGGCCGACGAAAATGAGCGGCCGAAAGATGAAATTGAGGGGCCAATAGGTTCGCCCGATAGGGAATTCACCGTACTGAGTATTCCCGGGGGTCGGGCAATTCTGCCTGGAGCTCTTCCCGTCGTGTCCGTCGTTGGTATCCCAGCCACTGCCAACGGGGAACGCTATTCGAGCAGTCCTGGGTTTCTGTCGGACACGGAGCCGAGCAGTCCGTCTGTGCAGACGATCTCTCATCGACGTAACACGTCACCCTATGTCCCCATGTGTTCCGATGGCGTCATCAGAACCTCAGGTCTTAATGTCGGATGCAATAAGCTTCTTCGACCACCGCCGCCGAGAGAGATGACGAAGCGAAGCCTAAAGCGCTACTACCAGTCACAGGAGCTCGTGTTGAACGTCAGCGAGTCATATCGACGGGGCTCCAGCGGCTATACGCAGCCTACAAGATCCCAGAGGGACCGCCATTGCGTCAAGTATTCTGATAGTGTGGAGCAACGCATATTCAAGTGCTCTGAGGAAGAAATGGCGGTTGGCAATCGAGGAAATGGTCAATCTGAATTGCGCGTAGAATTCATGGAAGGTGGAAGTAACATAGACGTGGAAGACGCCCCAGCGGGAAACCTTTCACTCTCAAACAATGCAACAGAGATTGAGAAACTTGCGGCTAGGCTTCAATACGGTGACCAAATAGTAGCTTCGCTTCAGAGGTCCCCTGTTTGGAAGCGGCGCAACGGGACCTCCGTTGACTCCCACTTCTGCGCAGGGGAACGAGAAATGGCACAAATGGCCCGTGAACATGACGACGGTGTCAATAGATCTAGAAGCGTAGGGACTTACTCAACAACCGTCGACAGCTTTAATGACACAGTCACTGGACAGACGATGTCAGAGTCACGATTGAATTGTACTCGGCAGATTCAAGACCCCTGTGAAGGGTATCGACGCCAGGGCTACTCCATCGACTATAGTACCACCGACACCCTTGACGATTCGGCGACGCCAATCGACGAATCGAGCAGATGGCAACTCACTGAGGACTCGCAGGTGCCGTCGTCAGGTCACCACAGCGCGGAGACCACTTCAGCCAAGCGCAACAGTCGTCCCGGGAACAACCGACAGTCTGCGAGTCAGCTGAGCAGGACGAAGAGCAGCCGGCGCAGCAGGAGAGTTCGACCCGGTTCCGCGAAGGCTCTGCAGCCTGGAAGGGGACGAAAGACGGTGAATAGGGCGAAGAAGGCCTTGCGGACGATAACGATCATCCTCGGTGCCTTTGTTGCATGCTGGACGCCTTGGCACATTCTCTCCCTCATCGTCGGGTTCTGCCCCGACTACGCGGCGGCGTTGCAGACGCTGTACGATGTCTCTTATTGGCTCTGCTACTTGAACAGTCCAATCAATCCGTTCTGCTACGCGTTCGCCAATCATCAATTAAAAAAGACATTTCTGCGGATAATGAAACTCGACTTGCATCGCACTTAAGACGGAAACAACCTACGTCTGCCTCTATAATGAGTCATAATCTCGCCGTTAAAAGATGGAAATGCTTACGTGGGGCACTGATGTGGCTATATATATTCTAATAAATTTGCATGGCAATCCGTGTATGCCTAGCTGTCTGTGTGTCTGTGTCTATTCTATGCGTGTTTATGACGTGATATGGTGGCCGATTGGTTAGAGCGGTCGGCCAGTGACGCTAAGTGTGCGCTGAGTGAGCGGATTCGACTCTCATCAGAGGCGTCACTGTGTAGGGACCTTGAGCAAGTCCTTCACACACAATTGCTCTGCATTGCAACTGCAGTTATCGTCGAGACGTGTGTGCGCTTTCGTGCAAGACTTGTCTTGTCAATGCGCGTTATAATTGTCTAGTTGTATTGTATTGTCTTGTATTGTATTGAATGTCTAAGTAAGAGTATATATATTGCCAACTACATTATATCATATTTTGTTTCATATGTCAGTTCAGCTGTCTTATAACTAATATAGCTCTCTGTCTGTCTGTTTACCTTCCTGCCTGTCTGTCTGCCTGCCCGCTAACCTAATGCGAAGGTCACATTAACCGCGTTAGTAACGTCTGTCCAACCACCGTAAGTCGTAAATCTATAGTTTGATTAATACGCCTCTACTTTCGTCTATGACGAATTAGTCTGAAGACGTCGTACTATCGGCAGTACAAAGAGGAGCGAAACCAAATTATACTCTGTCTGTGACGCAGTACTAAGCATAAAGACTACAGACAATTTATTTAATTATTCATTTCATTTCTCACGGGTGCAACGTCACTAGATACCGATAGCAACCAATTGTTCGAGAACATTACGTGGAGTTCATGCAGTTGGTTCGAACCTGCAATCGGTGTTCCGAACAGCGGCCCATCGTACAAATGTTGGTAAGACTCGGAACGTAAGAGATGCTCCAATCCCTACAGGTGAGTAGTGTCACCTAGCGGACGAACCAGCACAACTGTGCAACTAATAAAGACAGCGACCTTCTCCAACATCGTCACTGCTAGCACTCAAGCAGTGCCACCAGTCCCAAGTATGACAAATCGTAATCGTAATCTCCATATTTCTAAAGCGCCACTTTAAAGCTTATCGCAGGGCACCAACTTATTCACGAGCGCTGCGTCAAATCAAAAGGGTTGTCCAAAGAATAGTTCGTGGGCGGTCAGAGTTCGGTTTCCAGGAGGTCAAAGCTCATTCGCCTATTGGGATTTAGGTGCATCCAGGCCTCCAAACTCGGGTGCAGAGCGATCTGGAAGGATCGATCGAAAGGGACTCCTACTCCGGGTGGCATCGTCTAGAGACCAGTAGGGCAGTTGGATTCAGCCGGAGATATTTGTTTCACCTGTTTAAAATTAAAATTGGCGTTGGAGTTCAGCATAGCTGACAATTTGACAGCGTTACTATTTATTAGAAGGTTCATATTAATGTCAAAATCAGTGGCTTAGAATGTGCTTTATTACAAAGACAAGCGATGTACGTTGGACTGTCTCTGAATGTGTTAAGTCATGATATTGAAGATATGAATATACAAACTTTATCGGAGGATATGGTTAGGGCTCCGTGGTTTTTTCGATTATGCGATTTCGCATATTTCGCACAGACTGGCGGTTTTCGCATACATCTCTTAATGGAAAGTTTTCGCAAATTATTTCATATAGTTCGGAAATTTCAGTCATTGCCAACTATAATTGGCTTGTCCAGGCTTTTATTAGCATGTAGGGACTATAGTTTACCGACCAGACGACGTAATTATTGATGCATGACTAGGACCCGTTTTTTATGCGAATATGCGACTATGCGATTTTTCGCATAATTTACGAAAAAATTTCGCATAATCCAAGGGGGCGTAGAATTCATAAGCATTAAAACTGTTTGGTCATGCGATGACGACGAGGCCTTTAAAAACTTTCCTTATAGTTTACAAGGTACAGCATCTATGCCAATCGACCTACGCCAGCAGGCTTGGACTGGGCCGCCGGGATACCGGGAGATTCCCGGTGGGCCGACGGCCGCGGACTGTCAGAAAAAAGTCATTCTATTTTTAATTACATTTTAATTTACCGTTGATTATAGGCTAGCGTATCTGACGGCAGCCGCACAGAAATCGTTTAATAAACTTGATTTCGCGCCGCCCTCATTGAGCGGCGCATTAGTACTCAAAAAACGCAGTCACACGTTCAATCTACTGAACTATAAATAGCCTGGAACTTGGTGAGCCTATCGGCCTTCCGTCTATTTATTGTTCAGTTGTTCAATTGTAATGGGATTGTTTTCAATTGCCGTCGGATGGCGGAAGTTTTTATCTAATTGTTAAAGGGAAGGGCGCTCCGAACGTGCCCAGATGGCGATTGAAAACAAGCTCATAGTATATTTTACTTTTGGTCGGTTATTCACTCTTTTAAATTCTGTTTCCGTTTTGACTTTTGAGGAGTTGGCGGCAGCGAATCAACATTAATCTACTTTTAAGTAATAATAGAATGAGTTTGACGTGTTTAAACAAATTTGGTTTTTAGTACCAACTCAACTGTTAATATCAGTACGGCTGATATAGCAACAGCAGAAATAATTAAGGATCCTCATTCAATTTGCGATGTCGCTGATGCGGTATTATTATTACCACCCAATGAGGCACATGATTCTAAAATTAAAGCGGCAGATAGTTATGAATCTTTCGATGCCAATGGTGTCAATGCAAGCCCAACTGTTTACCCCAACTATGACGTTCAATATAATTTGAACATTAGTCAGTGTGAGCCAAGTGAAGAAGCTCAAAACAATTATAATTGTGGCGTTCTGCCGCCCGAGCGCCTGCCTAGCGCTAACGGACGGTGTCGACCCCAGCTCGCTGACACGCCTGAAGTCGCCCGAGTCACTTTCTTACCAAATCTCAATGCTAATGGTTACTCTCTATATCTACCAGGATGTTCACTATCACCAGGCAAGATTAGGGACGGTTTTCTTCTCCAAGAAAGGTAACACGGCTCGAATTAGTAACGAGGTCTGACTCTGCCTAGTCCGCGGTCGCCGGATGGGCAACGTTCTGAGGATGGCCGTACTCAAAACAGGGTTCATAATCATACCGGCAGGAGTCTTCCTCGCCTTGCATACCTTCCAAGCTACTAGCCTCGTCTTCCTCTACCTGATGTCGTACCGTTCAGCATCTTGTGACTCTGAAACTATCGCCATTTAGGGACACCAAACGTTCTCTTAAGTTACGAGGTTCAGACATATTTGAAACAAGTCTATAAGCCATTTCGGCCTATACAATTATCGGTAGCTAAATCCAACGTCTTATACTCTTAGACATTACTGTCCCCAACTCTCTAACCTCTGTCGTCCTAGACACACCAGTCTCACAGCACTTCGTCATATCATGCTAGACACTTAGCTATCACGTCTTCTGCTCAACACGTATCTCTCGATCTATTTCCGTGTATGGCATAAACGGCCGCACACGTATATTTTGTCATGCACATTTGACTGACTAAGTTCCCGTCCTCTGTGTTAGCAGTTACCCACCAACACTGATATATTCTGCTTCGATAAAAATGACACTGGCATGGTATTCACGGACACTGATAGTGAAGGTCTTCTGTCTATAACCTTCGCTATCTGCACACAGATCTTCGATCCGACCTACGCACGAGGGGGCCCGACCTCGCACTTTAGTCAGCTCTCAGAACTGTGTGTGACGACAAACAACCATGTATTCACCTGGGTATCCGATTACCCAAACGTACTCGTATCGATCACTTCGATCAGACACGCAAATAGATACACTTCGGGAAAACGGGAGGAGTATCTATGACCAACGTAGGTAGCCAACAGTAATATTCGATCAATTCTTGGTCTGCTTACTATCTTTACCCTGGGTTTCCGACTGCCCAGACTTTCACGTCGGCCTCTTGACCCATTTCCGTGTGTGGCATACCGGCATCACACGCATAAGTTATCATGCACACGATTGACCGTCCTCTGCGTTGGCAGTTGTCCGCCAACACCGTAATATATTCTGATACTCGGAAAACCGGAAGGAGTAACTATGACCAACGTAGGTAACAAACAAGAGTACCTATCGAACGAGCATAAAGCCATCAAGAAGAGTTACTTGACTAGTAACCTGAAGGTATCAATCGGCACCAGTGTTTTCTCTTGTTTGTCACGTGCTCTTCTAACGTGTTCACCCTCCACGTGTAATTCCAGCGGGTCCTTCGGGAATGTCCCCGATATTTCTATCGAACGTATTCAATGGAGAACTTTCCCCGTATGTGCCAACTCTCCACCGGCAGCTCTCTCGGTTTGTACGGCTACTACTGCGGGAATCTACTCGGCTTGTATCTCTTGCGGCCACCCGAATTTTCATGTCTCCGACAACCTGGGGAAAACGGGAGGAGTATCTATGACCGAACTAGGTAGCCAACAAGTATATTTCTCGGCCTGCTTGCATCTGTCATATACTTTAATATCCGAACACCCAGACTCTCACATGTTTGTAACTTCCTTGGACTGCACGTATTCCTTTCATCGTAGGATCATCTAGATACTCGTCACCTAGAGTTCTGACCAACGGTAATGCACCAACTCTCGTTTCTCAGACTCGATTCTCTCACAGGTACCTGAGGTAAGTGTCACCACGTTACCTCTATGTTTCACACAGACCTGTATTATTATAATCACTTTCTCTGAAGCAATTGTACTCTGTCTCTTATACACTGGAACGAACCACTGGCAAATCTTTCGAGGAAGTCCTCGAAAGAGATTATGTAGTTAGATCTACAAGAAGAAATTAATAGACGCCTCGCGGGGAAACCGCGAGCCAAGATATTGCAACTAGACAGACAAGAGAATAGATTTCTGGAAAACCGAGAGGAGTAACTGTGACCAACATAGGTAGCCAGTAAGAATATTTACCTAAAGACCGTAAGACAGTCAAGAAGACATACTGCGGGGACACCGCAAGTACAGATATTACGTTTAGTAACTCAAGTAAAGATACGCGGGGAAACCGCGACCCAAGACATAGCGATCAGACACGCAAATCAACAGATTGCTGGTAAACGGGAGGAGTAAGTATGACCACCGTTAGGTAGGCAAGCATAGATATTTACGGAAAACCGTAAATAGAAAAGAATATGCAGAGACGCCCACAATTGATCAGGTTTTCGGCACCAAAGGGAACTTTCCCTGTATCGAGCGCACCAATGGGGTCACCCTCCCCGTATTTATCGAATGTATTCATGTTTTCCAGTATTTGTCAACGGCTTCACGGGGCCGCCCTCCCCGTCTTTTAACCAACGTGTACACTGGGGAATTCTTCCCGTAAATTGTCTCAACAGTCGCCATAAATCTGTCTCGATGTAGCGTTCGGTTGCTCGGGGCTTTACCCGATCTCTATTTCTCACGGCCACCGACGGGGTCACGTATCCGACAACCGGCTGGTATTCTCGAGGAGTAACTATGACCGATCTAGGTAGCCAACAAGACTATTTCTCGGCCACCAGAACTCCCACGGTCTGCACGGTCGGGGATTTTTCCCAGTCTATCTCTCGGTCGGCCGCTGAGGTCTCTCTCGATATATGCGTCGGTCCCTTCTGGGACTCACCCAGTCTGTATCACTCACGGCCACCAACGGGGTCACCATCTTCCCCGTATTTCCGAACAGACCTGTCATTCATTCATTTATTTCTCTCGATCGGGTCTTTACGCACTCTCGAACGGTAACCAGACCTGTGAGCATTTCTCACGATCGGTCTTTCTCTGTCAGCCTGTTGACTCCTACGATCAGGGCACGGTCCGTCTTGCGATCGACGGCAGAGGGGCCCACCCCACCAGATCAGCGAAAAGCAGCACCAGCCTGACCGCGAGAGCGGCTGTCACTAGAGGTCGTATTTATATGGCAACACTCAACGATCCCTGGAGCGGTACGAGAACCACTCTACGTATGAAGCAGTACGAACCACTGCTCCACATATATAGCGATGCACCGCATGTCAGGCTATACTCAAGCCAATTCATGCGTCTGCAAGCTATGCACTCGATTAAAAACCGCCGATCGGTCTTCCTTCCTATACGCAGCACTGTAAAAAAAATAGACATAAAATAACACTATGGCGAGCCGATTATTTAAATAAATCATTCATTCAAGCCTTGTGGCCTGTCCGCCACATAATTATTTTTTGAAACCACCAGCAGATTGTTTGAGAACATTTTTTAAATTTCATCCGAAACAAAAAATTTGATCTCAACGTTAAACTCAATTACCATAACGTTTATTTAAAAAAATAAGCCTCGTCAATGGCTGACCTACGAAACAACACACAAAAATTGTTTTGTTCATTTTTTCTGGCATTTAGCAAAGCCTCAGATCAATCAACATTCATTAGTGGATATAACATTACAAATTCCAAGCATATCTATCAAAGAATATCAGAACATGAAAGCAGTGCACTACATGCAGCCTGCACATAGTCATATGTTTTAAAAATCAATTCCATAGATATTGTAAGCATTTATATGCGTCAAAATGCTGAAGAGATTAAAAAGAAAAGTTTAATTTTAGAAAGAATCATAGAAACTTTAAAAGTTATTGGTAAGCGTGGACTTAGCTACAGGGGTGCAGAAGAGTCTGGGTACACATTGCTCGATGACAGTATGGATCATGGGAATTTTTTGGAGATTCTTTTGCTTGTTAGCAAATTTGATCCGTTGTTGGAAGCACATATCGAGGAAGTGGTTCGAAAAAGCAAATCCCGGCATTTACCCCTCTATTTGCAGAAATTAAAAGGCACTTACAACTTACAGACGTGTTTTTGAAATATTTATTTTTATCAATATTTTAGTTGGTAAGTTTAAAAAAAATTTATATATAAAATAATAATAAATACCAAAAATATATATATAAATTTAAAATTAAATTTAAAAATCCGAAAACAAATTAAATAATTACAAAAATCCATATGAAACGAATAATGAAGTGGGCCGCCATGACCAAATTTCCCGGGCCGCTTTTTCAAGCCAGTCCGACCCTGTACGCCAGTCTGTTCCATGATCACCTCTTATGCAAATAGATATTACACTCGATCATTAACTGACATTTAACGTTCTTCATATACGGGTTTTCTCATTGTTAACATTAATCATAGCTCTCTTTTCTAGTTATTATCAGGCACGCTTTCATTCTTGCCCTATGTAGCACAATATGGAGAGGAAGACCCTTACCAGCATGTACACGTGGAACCCATGTGCAAGGGCACAATTAGTCCGACATGGGACCCTCATTGAGTTTCTCTTACGTTTTCTCGTCAATCTATGGATGGGCTAACAGCAAAGTACTAATTCATGCAGATAAACAAACTAGCTATTATCAATGTCAATAGCAGACACAAGTAGGGAAATGACTTTTACAGCAGACATCTAATGTCCTTAACTCAAAAACACTTATTGTAAACTGTTGACAGACATTTCGACGAATTTGTGTTAATTATACAAAAGTTTCTGGCGATAAACGACAATGATTGTAATTACGCCCCTATATCTTCCCAGAACTGCTTATGAAGCGTAGTTCGAGTCCTTGATACCAGCGGCGGATCCAGACCATCTAGTAAGGGGGGGCGATTTTTAGGTTTTAGTGGCAACCGCAGGCAAGCCCACAAATCGTAAAACTTGTTTACTTTTTTTCTTTGAGCATCATTTTTCTACTGTCTTAATTTGAACATTTTTGTTGACATTGCATACTTTCTTTATAAAGGGCTGCAAAAGCCAAGTAAAAATCGCTAAAGAAATTTCTTTCCAAATAATATAAGGGGGGGGGCGATCGCCCCCATCGCCCCCCCCCCCTATGGATCCGCCACTGCTTGATACGGGTCAAGGGAATGGTCCAGTCTCAGCTATGAATTCATTCGTAAACATCGATTCAAGTTATCCAGCGATCGGTTGAGTTGAGCACAGAGGTGGATGGGTAGTGGATACTAGAGACTCCGAAAAGGTTTATCAAGAGACGATTGCTGCCCTTGAAACAAGTAAGATCTGAACTTCTTGATACATACATATATAGTATTATATAAACATTGCAATCACAAATCCATGGACATACGTATAAGCATGCATACATAAATACATATTGTTATGTGTACCATTTGTGATCTGGGGTTACATGCGTATTTAAAACGTTTTGGAACGGGGCATTAATTCTGTTGGAAAAGTGGTCAGACAATGCCGTATTTAAGATTCGTTTGTACAGTAATCGGGGAGATTGACGTTTGGTACCGACCTCGTTGGTCGTTTTAGTTAAGCCGTCAATTCTCTAGTTGTATTTCCTCTGGCAGCCGTTGGGCAGAGTTGGCTATACAGTTTTCCGTATACGTTGCTGTGGGTGTCTACCTGCCGTTTTCAGTGTTTTGTTTTCCGAATGCAACTGCGGTGGTGCGGACCTTTTTCTACCGTGAGTTCTTATGTTCACGTTATTTTTCTGGTAAATAAAGAGTATTTTATCATACCCTAGTTTTATTAATAACTCAGGACCTTAACAATATAAACATACATACATACATACATACATACATACATACATACATACATACATACATACATACATACATACATACATACATACATACATACATACATACATACATACATACATACATACATACATACATACATACATACATACATACATACATACATACATACATACATACATACATACATACATGCATGCATGCATGCATGCATGCATGCATGCATGCATGCATACATACATACATACATACATACATACATACATACATACATACATACATACATACATACATACATACATACATACATACATACATACATACATACATACATACATACATACATACATACATGATATATAGCAGAACATGGATTCATACACGTCATATATTATACACAACTGTGTAGCAGATTTGAATGTGTTGTTCTATTGCGACAGATTCCTTTACACTGACCACGCCGTAACTGCTACGAAGCAATGAATTGCTCAGATTCATCCAAGGGTGGCTCCACTAACCCTACCGATCAGAATCTACCAAAGTATCCAATTCACCTTCATCAATTTCAACAAGACCAGCAGCCTCCACAGTACATCGTTCATCACCAACCTGACCATGGGGTCTACGGTCTACCTGCCCCAAGAATACAGATCACAGGGCGACAATCGGCCTATTCAACACCCACAGCCAGCGATCCCCGGCCATTTGTTGTTGCTTACCACTCTCCATACACGACTGGTCAGCCGCAGGTGTACAGTGGTCAACCACAGGTGTACAGTGGTCAACCACAGGTGTACAGCGGTCAACCACAGGTGTACAGCGGTCAACCACAGGTGCACAGCGGTCAACCACAGGTGTACAGTGGTCAACCACAGGTGCGCAGTGGTAAACCACCTGCGATCGCTGTCCAGCCGATTGTCGAAGATCCTCCGAATGACTATATGTGCTATTCCGTATTCGTCTTCCTCTTTTGCTGTTTGCCTCTAGGAATCAGGGCAATCTATCAGTCTGTTCAATGTCGAAGTGCAATTGATGTTGGTAATATCGAACGTGCTAAGCAGAAGTCGATTTCAGCTCGAAACACAGCCAACGTCTCCCTCGCATTGGGAATCATCATGGTCATCATAACGGGAATCCTAACGGCAGTGCGCATTATGTATCGATACCCAAGGTAGTCGTAGTTTGTCTGCAAACAGCACCACTGCAATGTGCTAAGCACACCTGTGGTCTTTGCCTTGTAAGACTCGGCTCATTTTATTCTAGAAAGAGAAGTTAGTTCTCTGCTACAAACAATTGATCAAGAAACATTCTCAACCAGTTCCAAAAGTATGTTACTGATCTTTATTTTCGTAAGTTAAGTGTCAAAGACAGACAGCAAAATATTAAAAGGTGATAAGGCAGGTTAGCAAAAACATTTTTACAATATTAAAGAACACTTGGGGACCTAAGGAGTTCAACTGTGCATGCAATTCGAAAAACCCCAGTTGCGTCTGTGTTGGACATATCCGGCGAACTTGCGCCCTAACAACTTTTATTATTAGGCCTATTATAGTGAGCGAGTGTTGAGGATATTAATGTATAATGCGATGTTATGGTAACTGAAATGACATCATCCGATTTCTGAATGTTCTGTAGGGAGGACAATGATTCGACAGTGACGGTTGCCTGGATGCTTTAAAAACTTTGAGAAAACACAAGTTTAAGCTATCGATGTGAAACAGCCGTGTTTATGGCCATTTTCGGGCGCGTAAAGGCGATTTACAAGTACTTATACGCCTACATACAGCGCACATAAGGGTCTATAATATTATTAGTGGCAGATAGAGTATAGAGTATTGCTCTGCCGTATTACAAACCACATTCATGTATTAATGTTCGAATACAAAATGTTAATATAACTGATGGCGTGTCGTAGTTTCTCATTTAAAACTTGCGTGATACTCTCGACTGCGAACTTCTGGCAATACACAGCACAAACTCCTCCAAAATAAGGATGTCCCTCGGCCCAAAGCAGAGAAGTCACTCAATTTTGTTGGTCATGGGGTCTTATCGTTTTGTAGGCAATGCGAGACGTGGTATTCAGTAAGCAGACCAACTCCGCCACTCCAGCACTGCTTGCAGTATAGCAGTGCTAGCCCCAAGCATGGATAAAGAAGAAGGGCGACGATAACGATCTTTGTTATCGCAGTCTCGTCAAACTGCAACTACCACCACCAGTAAGTAGCATTTATAGGCATTTATAGACTCATAGTTTGTGTGAGAAGCGACGGCCATCTCTGCAATTAGGCCTGACAAAACTTAGCACGCAAAGGGTTCAAGTCGTTGAGAAGAAGAATAATCTGTGCTGGAACCATTGCACTTAGACCTAGAACTTTTAATGCCCGAGTTTCCTGGCTTCCTCTTATAAGCTGCCTCCACTGAGACGGTGCCATCCAAGCCATTCCACGAGTCTACAACTCTTACATTGAAGAATTTCTACCTAAATGTTCGTTTCGGTTTCTTAAAAAATGTATACCTTTGTCCACGCGTTGTTTGGTGCAACTTCGACGAAACTCTCCGACAACACTGCGTCCTTTCCAGGGATTATCTTAGAAGGCAATAACCCAAAGCGCCTATATGAACGCCCAACGCGGGTCTTTCTGGTCGAGCGTCTCGTCCCTTGAAGACCCTTGAATTACTTTCTGGACATGCTTACTGCTCTATGGTAGCTTATGCCCTATGGGTTGGACTGGTCTTTCTCTGGAGTTGCGTCTGTTCCACGAATTGTGTAGTGGTACATTTTATGACCAATTGAAACCGTACCTTTTTGTCCTGGGAGCGCTTTTGGGTAGTCACCTATTTTGAATGGGCACTAAATAAGTAATTGAATGCAACTCCTAGTACCCTACACTTACGTCTTCCTCGACAGAATCGGTCTTTGACAGACTAAAAGGTGAAGTATGAAACTCCTCCTCCTCCTCCTCCTCTTCTTCTTTTTCTTCTTCTTTTTCTTCTTCTTCCTCCCCCTCCTCCTGACAGTCCTGCCCACGCCTCAATATGGTAATAGTAGTGAAACAGTGGATTAGGGAAGTGCCTGCTGATGCAATTTCATCAGTGGTGAAGGCTTTGGTCAAAGCACCACCCATAACGCTACGCTAGGTGGGAAAGCTCATCAGGAACCCCGAAAAGGGCTGGCTTACAAGAGAGTCAAAATGCCTCTGATACTGGACAATATAATGGTGGCAGTCCACTGTGCTATAGTAGGCCCTGCGTATAATTATTCTTAGCCCTGCATTCTGTTCGTGACCCTAATGGCAAGCGTAACGGGCGTTGGCCGATGAGGTTGGGCCTGCAGGGCCTACGTCCAAACACCCGACCGTGGTGTGATAACTTGCGCACTCTGGTGCCGCGATGAATCAGCGGGTGATTAACATGACCTGTATATTATTAATTAGCTGTGTAGATAATTAAGTGAGCAATTTAATTATTGCACTAGACAAGTGCCCACACTTTGGAATCAACAATGCCTATTACAGGGCAACAACTTTCGAAGAATAATGCCGTAGGTTTTCAAGACAACGACACCTAGCGAGTTATCAACATCTCAATTGATGAAAGCCAGTATGGTGTTTAAGTTTATGCAATAATATTTTATTTCAGCAACTAATCGCAGCATAATAGGGTCAATGAGCCCATAGTCAAGTGGTGATAAATGAAAGGTTAGTCGCACTTATTAGTTTAACTGTTTGTCGAAACCAACTTTACACCTAACTGACCTTTGTTAATTTTTTGCCGTTCGACACCCGTTTTGTATGGGACCAGGTAAAATATATAAAGCCCTGAACTCAAAATGTTCATCAAATTACCTTACCTTACCTTACAAAATTTGTGTAGGGAAGCGAGTATATCGCTTCCTAACTAAAATAATAAAAGTTAAGCAAAATTAATGTTTTGTATGCAAATGACAGTTAATTAATTTCGTACTTTAAATATGTGAGTTATGAATTCGTGACTTCACAAATGTGAGTTAATTCTGGTTCTATGATATTTGCCGTCTAATACTATAGTTCCTACCCCATGTCTTAAAGGATAGCGCTTCCATTATAATGTAATACAAGAAAACATTTATACAGCGCCGATCAAATCAGCAGTGTTCTCAACGGGCGTCTGTGCCTAGGCAAGGGAACAGAAAAGTCATCAGACTTAAGGCGTCTCCTTAGCTAGCAATGTGAGAGGGTCAGTAACTGTGGAAGACAGTTCCAAGCTGAAGGGTCAACACAGGCAAAACTCTTCGACGGAGCTTAAGCAGAGCGCATGCGCGGAACAACAAGAAGGCCGTGAGTGGAAGATCGTAAAGAGGCCCTTGAATTTAGGTGGACACCAACATACAAACGCGTCTTTCGAAAAAATAATGATCTTGTTATTGTAACTCCCTTCTTGTACAAGAATACTTAGGCCTACACTCAGTCTGTAGTTCCCATAACGTTTCTATTTACATCTCAATACCAATAATTATTAATTTCTTGGTAATTTCACGCTGTCGCTAAGCTTTGTCTTTGCTGCTCCTACATAATTTCTAAATGAACATTGTTTACAAATGGCTTAACTCGGTTAAGCAATAAAGCGGACCTTTGAAAGATGTTGCCAATGAAGATCTCACCGTATGAAAACACAATGATATGATCCGGTGTCTTTCTAAGTGGTTCTAAAGAGTGGTCATACACCGCCACCTAGCGAGCGGTCCACAATTAGAAATTACGATAGGCCAACAGAGAATAATAGTCAAAGTTTCAGTTTAACGACACTGTGATAACATAGATCATTAGCGTCGCCCTCCCACTTTATCCAAGCTTGGGACTGGCACTGCCAGAGTGCAAAGGGTTAGTGAATAATTTTTAATATCGCCTTAAAAATTTATATTCCGTGTGTGGTTCAGTACATTTCTGTACACAAGAACAATTTGTGATAGAATTAAAAGGTAACTTTTTAAAATTAGTCTATTAATTGCATGAAGCTGTTATAAGCTCAATCATCAAAGTGGAATATATTATGTGAAGAGACACTCGTTTTGTTATAGAAAGTAAACTGTATTAACACAAGTATACTCTTTCTTCAAATTAGTGGAATGTGTTGTAATACGCCAAGCAAATTTCTGTCGACTGCAACAACCATTGTTGTCTAAAGCGGTCGTTAAACTCTGGATCCATTCTGCAAATTACCTTACCGTACCTTATTGCATTTGTGTAGGGATGCGAGTAAATCGCTTCCTAAATAATTAATAAATAATTGAATTAGATGAAAGTAAATGTGAGCAATGCAGAAAAAATATAAGCGAATATCGATATAAGACATTTCGAATAGTTCAAAAACAATAATTAATTGCTTATGTTAATTATCACCTCAAACATCCCCAGGTGTCTAGGTGCCAGCGGGATCGTCGTCCGATCTCTAATTGGGTCTTCTGGGTGATCTGATAGAAATAATTGTTAGATTTTTATAATTGTCATTCTTCGTCTGTTTTTGGATCGCCAAATCAAAAACTTTGATTGATTGATTGATTGAGTAGGAAAACACTAAAGTTATAAGGCAGAGTGGCGTATACAGATAGCAGAACTATAAATGTTTAGTCAGTGCAGCCACGCGAACTCCAATTGCGATGCCAGCAATGACGTAGACCAAGATACCCAACAGGAGAGCTCCATTTGCTGTGTTTCGAGTCGCAATGGACTTCTGTTTGGCCAACTCATGGTTACCAATGGCAACAGCCTTCCGACACTCGATGGACCTAAAGATGGCGATGAATCCGACGAACCAACAGCAGCAGACAGAGACGAATACGGAGTAGCACATGTAGTCATTCGGCGGATCATCGAGAAATGGTTGGGCAATCAGCACAGGTGGTTGACCACTATACACCTGTGATTGACCACTGTAGATCTGTGGTTGACCACTGTATACCTGTGGCTGACCACTGTACACCTGCGGTTGACCATTGTACACCTGTGGTTGACCGCTGTACGTCTGCGGCTGTGTGACAACGTATTGCCCATTCGCGGGTGGAGGGTAAGTAATAACAACTGACCCGGGGTCATGGATTGTAGAAGTTGGGTAGGGTGACCGTTGTCCTATCGCCTGTATTCCCAAGTTGTTGGGTGGCGGTCGGTAGCCTTCATAGTCCTGGACTGTGGAGGCTGAGTAGGCTGGCTGTTGCCCTATCTCCTGCATTTGCAAGTTATTGGGCGGTGGCCTGTAGCCTTCATAGCCCTGGACTGTTGAAGCTGGACAGGCTGGTTGTTGTCCTGTAGTCTGTATTTGGAAGTTGTTGGGTGGTGGTCTGTAGCCTTCGTAGTCAGGTTGATAATGGTGGATAAACTCTGCAGATGGCTGATGCTGCAGATGTTCACATTGTTCAGGAAGAGCTTGATCCTGTGGATGTGCTGGATGTTGACGAGTCTGCGGGTGATTCTGGAAGGCAGGGTTACTGGTCCCTCTCTCAATCGAATCTGACTCATCAGGAGGATTCAGGTTATGTGACGACGTACAGGCATCTTCTTCCTCTTCTTCATCTTCGCCAATGTAGGAACCTGTCGTATTTAAACAGCAAATTCAAAGACAAATTTTTTTAAACTCCTCACTGCTTTCACTGTGGCAGTGCCAGTCCCAAACCCGGATAAAGGAAGAGGGCAATGCTGGTGATCCTTGCTATCACGCAGTGTCGTTAAACTGAAACTACCACATGCTGCATATAATATATGCAGATTGTGGTAGTTTTAGTTTAGGCCTATGTCTGTGTCTGTGTAGGTCGATGTGTGCCTGCAAACGCTCCACATTATCTGGAAGTTTCTGTAATTCTATTTTAAACCACTGAAACGTGTTGCTCAAGTTATTTTAAAGCTGTGGTGGAACATTTCCCTAAAGCCGATTGGTTCTACACAGGCAGTCCCTCGCAGATGCGTATGGTCGACCACGTCACATATTCAGAATTACAGATCCCTGTGTCAAAAATGGAGATCGACATCGATTCAAAAGAGTCGCCCGCAAGTCACAACCATCGGTTACACTCGATGATTTATTTTCCCGAGTATCAGAGTTAAATATATACCACAGCAGGTGTCCTTAATTTTCAGGAACTTTCCGTTTTGGAAACTCATTGCCTATAGACGCCGCCACAATTGTACAGTACGTGCAGTTTTAAACCGTCTAGTATACTTTCGGTAATTAACTAAGCAAATTAATAAGGTGAAGCTCCCATGGTCAGATGTGGTAATGCTAATTTTCTGCACTTTAGATATTGAGCCGACAGAGGACGAATCTAGTTGAGGCTACAGCATCACCAGATCTGGAACTCACTTCTCGGCTGACACCCAACGGAATTCTATTGTTTGATATAAAAAGCGCGTTACGCTAACACGTTCTCAGCACAGGGCAGTGACATATAATTCGCTCATGAGGTTTGGACTCCGCAATCAATAGGAGGTCTTAAACCAGGTGTGTTCCGCTTTACACCGTTTGGAACAACTACATAGATTGACCATTGCCCTGAACACTGCAACGATTAATGTTCTCGAAAACTGTAGGTATAAACTGCGCAACTCTGACGGTGCAATTTCCAAGTCTAGCATAAAGAATGAGGGCGACGCAAATGATCTTTGTTGCCAGACAGTGTCGTGAAACTGAAACTACGACAGTAAGTATTGCTAGCGGAGGAGTAAGCGCATTATATTATTGTCACTTAAAAAGACGCGGTAGAAAACGAAAAATTCCAGACGTTACGATTAGCGTAGCAGACAAGAGTTAAACCTGCACCGAAAACAAGATAAATGAATACTCTAACAGAAGCCATTGTGATTTTGATCAATAGACTTGTAATCATATCGAACCACGAACCAGAAATGGAGATATAAAATCCGAAAAAAATCAGACATGAGTTGCATTACAATGTTTCTGTCAAACCTTCGAAAACTGGTTTCTGATAGCGTGGTTGTGGTTTGTTTCTTGGATCATCGTAACAGTGTCTCCAGTCATCAGGTGGATTGGCGCCATATGACCACATGGTTTCTTGGTAGATCTTCTCACAAGTATCAAATAATTATCCACTCTGTTCATACCGCAACATCTTCTAGCCTGAAAAAATTTCATAGCTTGCCTTAATAGATTATCATTATTTTATTATTATTAGTAATTATTATTTTGTATTAATTTTTATTATAGTTACTATTATTTTTTATCGATCCTTATTATTAGTTATTATTATTGTTATTATTGCTATTACTACCATTATTACAATTACTACCATTACTAATATTATTATTATTATTAATATTATTACTATTGTTGTTGTTATTATTGTTGTTATTATTATTATTATTATTATTATTATTATTCCGGTTCTTTAAACAATGCTCAGGTGCAATAACACTACGTCTCGAGAGATGTTGATAGACTGTCAAGTTTCAGCTGAGCCAAACTCTTCCTATTTGTAATTATAATTCAGATCGTCAGTTTGAAAACTACACGATTGTATTATTATTATTATTATCATTAATATTAATATTATTTTATTATTATTGTTATTTTATTATTATCATTATGTTATTATTATTATTATTAATATTATTTATTATTATTATTATTATTATAATCTCTATTATTATTATTACTATTACTATTATCATTATTATTATATATTTTTATAATAATTATTTTTATTTAATGCTATTACAATTATTTCTTTCATTTATCTCAAAAAATGCCAAATATACAGCTTAAATAAAATCTTGGCACGGCATTTGACAACA
Organism: Bimastos eiseni; assembly: GCA_959347315.1. Lineage (NCBI taxonomy): Eukaryota > Metazoa > Annelida > Clitellata > Crassiclitellata > Lumbricidae > Bimastos > Bimastos eiseni. Next base: position 7,598,631 of record OY365807.1, on the reverse strand, counting down.
GGCAGCATAATCACAAGGTTTAAACAGCGCGCGAATTATTAACAATCAATACCTATTACTTGATAAAACATGCTGTCGACATTTTGACTACGGAAATAATTTATTTATACAGACGGTTTAATTTTACTGAATTAAAAGCTGAAGCACAGCAAAAAATACAAAAAGATACAAATTACAGACTAAAATGCAGCCAAATATTGTGCTATCTTACCCTGTTTTTCGATAATAATCAGCAGATTTTCTGTACAACTTTGCAAAAAGTTGCAGTCATATCGCAACCTACGTCGATGGAAATCTGCGGTAGAAATCTGTCTATTGCGTTGACAGTGCAAACACTGTATTAGCCAACAAAGGCTGAATATGATGTGTGTTTATGCGACAAAAAAATCGATCAATGGCTGAAAGTAGGTCGCCTGAAACCAACCGAATCCGTCAATATATTAATGCGTTTTTGATGAAGCCTTAGCCATGTCGTATGCTTGAGTGCACCAAGTTTTACTTGCGCCTTGCTCTGCGAGCTGATGAACTTGGTCAACAAAGCTTCGTGTCCTTGCACTAATTCCACAGTAAAATCACATCGCTTACTTAATATTAAGCGTCCTTCATTGGTAATAGGGAATCCTCGACCGGTGATAGACACTGACGCCTGACATTGACTGCGTCAGGTGTGATCTCGCGATAGCGATCACGATCCCGCGAGAATTGGGAAGAAAACAATTAGAAAATATGACGGTAACGATGCAGTATTCGGCGTATTGGATCTGAGGCATCGCGGTTGTGTCTATGAATGTTGTTGTAAATCTGCCGTAATTGTAACAATTCATTTTTAGGTTTAGGCCTACTAATCAATTTAATTGGATAATTGGTTGTTAATTACATTTCTATTTGAGCATTCCGCGAAATCTATTTTACTTGCTAACTAGAGCAGTGCTGTGACGTGTCTTTTTGTACAGTTGGGCCTATATTGATAAATATAATTTTGAGGAACTACAGCAGACTGTCTAGTTTTGTAGACACGAAAATTCCAATTGATACTCCAACAACTACAAACGCCAAGAAGCTAATTACGCTAATCAGTTGCATTTCATTATTGGTTGCACTCGACTGTATGCCTACAGGTATGAATACCTTTAGGACTATAAAGAATCCGATGAACCAAAGGCAACAGACGATTACTAACAATGAGTATCCAAAGTAGTCATGGGGTGGATCTGCACGTATACTGATGATACGTGACTGAACGTGTAGGACTTGAGAATGTGTTTCGTCGCATTTTCCAATTTCTATTGAAGGCTGTACCAAAATAACTAACCGGGGGTCCTTAGGTTTTGCCAAAATTACTAATCGGGGGTTCTTAGGTTTTGACTGTGGTTTTGATGACAGTTGGTTTATGGATTGTATTGCTTTTGGAGCAGATGGTTCGTTGCGAAGTTTGGCATTGGGTTCATTTCGATTGACACTGAAGCTGGACTGTGGAACGTAGCCTCCGTTGACAGTATGATTTTGACAGACGTATTGTGTTGATGGTTCATGCTGCAACTGATGAGGGTGAAGTTGATTCTGTGAATGCTGTTCATTTTGAGGATTCTGCGGCTGATTCTGATAGGCGAGATTGCCGATGTATCCCTTGTGTGAATCACTGTCTGTAGGGTAAGGGTTTCGATAAGAATTTGTAGAGATATTATCTTCTGTGTCGATGTTGGAACCTGTCACATTTGAAATAAATGCAGAAACATATTCGGTCATTGAGTTTTGGTGTGTAAATCTATAAATCCCTATCGATGATTGCGTGACTGTAAACTCTGTATGTGGTTGAAAATCTCTATTCTTTCTCTTTTAAAATACCCGATTGAATTAGGAATAAATGAGACATCATTCGCCTTCGACAGAAGGTCTGATGTATTTAAGGGGACAAGGATGTAAGAAAATCTAATGTAGTCTTGATTAGTTTCATCGCAAGTTTAAACCTACGAGTGTGTGTGAATTTAGGAGTTGAGGGCTCAACCCCTGAAATAAATGCATTACTGCCATCTAAACCTCAAAATGAAGAAAAATACAGCAAAGTTTACTGAAATCCCAAAACTACCATCTCTTCGATTTCTTGATGTCTACGACTCTGTATAAAAATATTCGCGATTAAATGTCATAAATTATGTAGAAAACAAAATATTGAATTGTATAGGATTTTACTGGAACTTCTAGCTCTTGCGTTTTATGTGAACGCTCGGAATCTTTCATCTGAACTATTAGGGCTGGAGTCGAGTACTCGGTCGAGTAGCATGGCGGGTACTCTAGTACACGTTAATATCAGAAGTGCTTAATACAAGCTGCATGGCTTCTACTATAGATTATGGATAGACTATGTAGATCCCAGCATAGGCTTTGACTAAATCTTTGGCGCACCAATAAAGTTAAATCTTCAATGTAACCACTAAAAAGCTACAGAACAGTCAAAGAAACAGAAAATTATTAGTTTTATGCTACAACAACAAAAATATAGCAAAACATCGCAATTTTCCGACCGGAAGTGGAAGCATGCGGGTTCTCGAGTACAAAAACTTGCTCGAGTAATTTTTGGAGTCTGGTACTCGCGAGTTATAGGGTATCCGCGCAGCCCTATCATCTATAGATAAACGATCCACGAACTTGACGTTCTGTAGTGAACGAAAGCTAAATGGTTTGAACTAACAGTGAGCCTATTTATATGAGGAGTGATGATATTCCAAACTAACTTTCGAAAAATGATTCTGATGCAGTGTTTTGTGGTTGGTTGTATTTCTTGTCATCGGAAAACTCGTTCCAGTCAGTGGTCAAACGTAAGCCTTGCAGGAGTGTGCTTGATGACATTTTGTTCTTCCCTGTACAAAAGCAGATAATCCACTGATGTCAACACAACTAAACTGCCTTCCTGCATGCAAATATATGTAATGTATATATATATATGTGTATCACCCTAATACCCATATGCCTCTGTTATCAGACAAAAACTATTTAGACTTGTGTAGCCTACTTATTATTTGACAACCTTTGTGGTTTGGTCTAAACATCGCCAAGTAAGTTTTTGAAGATGTTTCGTTCTAAAATTTCAGAACTAGCTAAAAAATGTCTTACATCACATCACAGAATGCGCATTATATTACAGCAGGATAGATCGGAACGAATGCTCAAAATGCAATGGTCTTGTTTGAAGAAACATAAGTATGCGTAGGCCAATATAATCCATTTTATTTTCGAAGACGTGTATTACCTGGATAAAGCGTTCTGATTTGTAATGAATCAATTGATGCATTTACACATTTTTTATACCGCCTTTCAAGAACATATTATGAGAACACGTTCAAAGCATTCCTCGAGAAGAGAATTGCATGACGGTAAGTAAAACTAGGAAAATTATGATTCACTTAAAGTCAGTTCAGAAGGCAACCCGAATAGGAAATTCTATTTGAATCAAGCCCTAATAGGAATTATCCTGTAGGCCTATTTCATAGAATCTACACGTATATTCTGTTCATTTTAAATCCAGAAACGCAAACATCGATGTTTTTCCTATTATGTTAGAAGCAATCGATAGCTGAAACTATTTAGTGTGAGAGAGTTTGCTCTAGCCCAATAAACCGTGCGTAGCAATTGTAGCCCTTAAACGACATGCGACATCTTCGGTGCAGCCTGACAGATTACATACAAATGATTTGCATGCAGACATCGGGTTGAAACCGGCGAATCGTCACGAATCAATGGGTTCAAATCGTGTACTAAACGCCTCATTTAATTATGTGGATCTACTGTAACACAAATCTAGCCAGCGGTCATGCATGAACAGCCATGTGAGACAGCCGATAATGCATGTATTCACTGTGTGATGTTGAGTTTTTTAGCCACCATATACTAGCCTCCATGGCTGGTTCCCGCGACGTCGCTTTTGTCGGCGCTTTAGAAATGTTGAGATTACGATTGCGATTACCTACTGTTAGTCGTCCAATTCTTCGCCTTCGTTCAATGACTGTTGTTCTTGGCGTAACTTATTATAAAATCTCACCCGTCTCCTCTCTACAAGCTCTCTGGTATAATCTGAATTTGGATTTTTTATTTACAATTATCGTGAACTGATTTGACGCAGCACTGTTGATCAAGCTTGTGTCCTGCGTTTATCTTTAGTGTAGGGTTTCTGAAATGTAAGACTTAAGATTACTAATTTGAGATATATAAGGTTATGTTGTTGTATCAAAATTTGCAGACGTTAAATAAATTCACCTGTTGGCTAAATTTTGACAGGAAACGCAGCCTTTTGTTTTCTTGGCCTCGGTATTAGAGGTGGGGTTGCCAATCCTCTTTCACGAAGTCTCCCCGCAGACAACAGTGAATTTACACCACACACGCAAGTTCGCAAGTTAATATCACTGGACCGGATGAAGGAGGAAGAACGAAGGAAAAGAAGTAGAAGAAGATGATGATGATGTTGATGATGATGATGACGACGATGATGACGATGACGACGACGAAAAGTCAAGGAGAGGCAGCATTCTTTAATTAACTGACTCAAGGAGGCAGCATTCTGTAAGGATGTATGGACGACTTTATTTACTTAGCTTCTTCTGATGAAGCTGAGTGGCCAGTCATTTGTGTTGCTGTCTAGTCCTCCCAAACACAGCACACGGTTCGGCGTGAACTTACTTTAATAGACAACACTGCAGTGGATTGCATCATTATTATCAAACTCCCCTACCTTACTTTACTGCAGTTGTGCATGCATGCAGACAAATCGCTTTCCAATTTAGGAATTGATCCATATATGCTGCAGTTCAAATACGATGTTATTTCTCCATTCAGATGGGTCTAGTTTTGTTATGGCAATATCTCGCTTACATCATGACTGGGATGGGCGATCACCAACGTTATCAGGCTTTGCAAGAATTTGTTCATCTAGAATTTCAGATGCAATTGAATTTAACTGGAAGTCGAGTTCGCTATTTGTCGGTATAGCAAACAACATATCTCAGTTTGGTAGGGGTTTATGTGGAGAGAAAACGCCACAGCCTGAGACACTCTGGTCCCATGAAATGACCATGACCCACATCAATCTAATACCTATGTGTTAGGCTGAAATACATCTTAAATTTGGTTGAAATAACTCGTGTTGTATCAATTACACAGAGTCGAGAGTAGCAGAGAATTTTAAATGAGAAAATATGACACACGATCAGTTATTGCATTTGTATTTAAACGTGGGTTGACATGAAGCAGTATCAAAATTTACAAATTCATTATTTTATTACTAACGACGGATATAACATCGTTATGCTCTCTTGTATCTAGGATTTCGAGCAATTGCCTTTGATGCACCTAAAAAGGCCGTGAAACACGGCAATGTAGACCTAAACATCGAGTCCAACGATTGGCTAAAGCAGAGTTTTCAAATATTTCTTAAAGCCATCCATTTTAAGCATACCAATAAAGAGTCATCTTTCAGTCAAGGATAAAGTATTTGAATGATCAACGTTCCTTGCATCGCATCAGAGAAATATCCTCACCATTCGCTAAATTGTATAATTGCAAAGCAATTTAGGTAGACTAGTTTCCATGATTTACTGCTCCATTACAAATGCTATAGCGTTTACAGAAGAGCTGGAACGTTCTAGGCACACTATGCCCAGTAAACTCCATAAACGACACCTGCGAAAATGCATTCCAAAATGCCCATTGCAACCCCTGAAATACTGCATTACTGCTATCCAAACCTCAATGTTCAACTTAGGATTTAAACAAATTAAAAATGTCCTGTTTTTTGACAATAGAAGTTGGTTGTAGCAGGTGACTGTACTCTAAGACTCAAATGGCGTGTTGCCCATTCAAACGGTCATCGGTGTGAAGCATTTCACCATTTAATTTCATTGAAAAAGTGAGCTATATAAAAATTATGCGCAATTACATTTTCATCTTTAACAAAGTTGCTCTTCATATCTTCTTCTCATCAAACTAAAGAAATATAATGTACTCAGACTCCTTCTTATTATACTACATTTATTCGGAGGATTTATTTAGCGCCCCTTCAAGATATCTACTCAGAAACGCTCCCGAAACAACAAACATGTACATCGAGAGATTCGAGACAATTACGTATAGTAGGATAAAAATTGCTAAATGAGATTTTGCTGTCGCAGCTGATTGACTTATGTTGATTTGGGGTTGTGCTGATTCGAGGTTGCTTTCGATTTTGGGGCTGCGTTGATTTGGGGCTGTGTTAATTTGGGCTTGCTTAGATTTGAGGTTGCGTGTTATTTGGGTTATGTTGATTTTGAGTCGTGTCGATTAACTTGATTTTTAATTGTGTTGATTGTGGGTTGTGTTGATTTGAGATCGTGTTGACAAACTGGAAAATTAATATTTATATAGAAGTTCAATTTCTAACTTGGCGTTGGCCCTACTATGTTTTCTGCTGCGGATATATATTGTCACCTAACGACTGCGAGTGTGAGCCTGCTGATTGGACTCTATGCGACGAACCTGAATAAGTTTTTCGCGTCGAAAACGTCTCTTTCATTTAAGAGCTGTGTGCGGTAACAGGACGAAGTGATACGAAAAGTGTAGTAACGCTCTTGTCTTATCACGCCGACACCGTTAGTGTGCAGGTGACATGGTGAGTCAATAAGCGAGTTCAATATCTGTGATTTGTATTATAAGGTGAGCTTTGAGCAGGAGCAATGTCGTCAACGCATGACATGACATACGAAGAATCATTTGACTTTGAAAGCTTGCATGAAATTGGATAAAACCGTCGACCAGAATATTACATACATGGCCTACATTGTACTTGATAAAGAATTGCGGAAAGAGACTCGGACGATTTGTGGCTAGGAAAACAAGTAAGAAGCTATACCGTTCCCTGATCCAACCGATCCTGGTAATGGAGCAGTCACGTTCTGCACAGCCAGCGACTCCCAGCTGAAGAGGAGAAAGACCACCCAAGCACAGACACTCAGGATGTGCTTCGGAGTTGCCTACGGATCGTCTACAGCAGCGGTTCAGAAGGAGTGCGGGGAGATGCCACTACATCTACGATGGATCGGAGAAAGTGCGAAGGAAGGTGTCAAGATCGTTGCCAGCAACAATCACGCGGCAGAAGAGGTGATGAAATATCATTGGACTTTGCACTTTGACAAATTCACAGAAGGTAAGGAACCGTTGTTTCAGAGAGCAAAGGACTTCTTTGACATAAATTAATAGCAGTAGTGCAACACAAATTAACATGAGTGCAAGGGTGTTCCAGAACTCGCCTCCTCGGACGAACGAACGCATCCAGGTTGACCTTTCGTTGATAAAGTCCATCGATAAGAAGACAGTATCGCCTGAGATCCAGAAGGTGCTCTCCTTGGAGGTCATCGACACGTATCGAAACAACGTCACGGGTCTAAACACGAGGAGACGGCCGCATCAGCAGTCGTGATTCCGAAGAACGTACAGGCGAATCCTGCGACTGGTGGACTCATCCAGTGTATATGTAACCGCGTTGACGGCGATACGAGGCACCATCTACTGGATCTGCAAGAACCGAACGTTAGCGAGAGACAGATTCGCCATCTTCACCAAATCGCTCGAGAGAGAGACAGACAGACAGACAGACAGACAGAGACAGAGACTTTTGACAACCTCTCTGCTATAAAACTGCGCTCGTGGGCAAGCTTGTGTCAATCATTGGATATCGGTGGATGACATACTTTAAAACAACCTTACTTTACATTAAAAAGAATTTATTTCTCCATGCAAATATGTACATCGCTTCCCAGTTTAAGAATTGGCGAATATTTGAAGTAGTTAAACCATGATGTGTGAGTCACAGACGTATTTCTTCAAAGAGACAGTCGCCAACCCCTCTCCAGTCATATGTGCATAATTTTGCCCTGACAATAGCACAATTGTTCCAGGATTTTTTTTATAAGGACGAGCACCAATCTCTCGGCGTTGGAAGATTATGCTTAATTGTCTAAAGTTTCAGACACAATTGAATTTACCTGGACGTTGAGTTCGCTAGTTGTCGAAATAGAAAACTCACTCATTGAGCGACTGTTTGACACTTGTAAGTCGCTGCGTTTTTTACAGCGATAATTTCTTTTTCTCAATAAACGAAGATATATACAAAACAACAATGAAAATTGTTTATGATTTTATGTGGAAAGTAAACGACAAGGCTTTAGCCTTATCGACTATTAAAATATCTTAAAGTTCAACCGGTTAGCCCGTCGGAGGTTTCTTATTATCTTCCCACAAAACATTGTCGCTGTGGCGTTTGCCGAAGAGTTAAAACTGTCTAGCGTCTAGCGTAGATGAAGGCAATGACACCAACAATGGTGTACATCAGAATGCCAAATACGAAAGAGGCATTGGCTGTGTTGCGAGCTTCTACTGACTTTTGCTTGGCAAGATCCATGTCGCCAACTTCAAGAGCCATGCGACACTCCCTTGATCTAGCGATTGCTCGGAATCCGAGAAACGAACAGCAACAGAAGGTGACGAATATGGAGTAGCACATGTAGTCATATGGGAAACCTTCGAGAATTAGCTGAACATCCATTGCAGTTGGTTGACCACTGTACACCTGCGACCGTGTGAAAACGTATTGTCCAGTCGATAAAGGAGGGTGAGCAACAACTGACCTGGGATCGTTGGCCGTGGGAATTAGATAAGCTGGCTGTTGTCCTATCGCCTGCGTTCCCTGTGGGTCATATGTATTGTAGCAGAGTTTGGCACTTGCATCATCCTGATGCGAGGTGTAGTTGGGTGGAAGACTGTATGGTACATGATCAGATTGGCAAAGGGCGCTGTACTGTGAAGGATTCTGATCTCGTTGAAACTGACGAAGATCAAATGGATTCTTTGGTGGATTCTGGTAGGCGGGGTTATCGAGGCCACCCTCGATTATTTCTGAACAGCCCGCACCTTCATAGTTACGACTTGATATCGAGACAACTTCGTCTTGAATGTAGAAACCTGTCGCAATCAAACAATGGATTCCAAGATGTTACGTATCTTTGGACGCACGTATGAATGTGTGTGTGCATGCATGCATGCAAGTAAGCTATATGTGACGGCTCAGACCGAAAGCAGTCACATATTTCCAAATTTGAAAAATGGGTTTTTGATGCAACATTATAGAGCTTCTAATTAGCTTTTCAGAACTGCTTCTGTTTCTCTTATATCTTATACCTGAGAAAAGTTAGGTCAACATAAAATCGAACTACTGTATGTTCACCATCTCTTCTGAGATAATCGCTCCCAAAGTTCGTGGGATTATTTGATCATTTTTCCCTAGCATGGCATTTCTTTGCATATGACGTCTTATTCAAGCTACGATTGGCTTAAATTAAAAGCTAGTTCATTTCGAATACATAAGACTATATATGTCCTCCTATCCCTCACTATCTGTTTCTCTCCCTGTCTCTCTCTGTCTCTCTCTCTCTCTCTGTCTCTCTGTATTTCTGTCTCACATGCACGCACACGCACACACACACACACACACACTCACTCTCTTGTTCTCATTGTGGTGTCCAAACAATACACTGGACATGTGTGTCACAGCGTGTATAAGGAGTGGATGACCAGACTGACCTTCAAATATTTGTCCCAGAGGGTAAGGTGGTGGTCTGTCTTCATTTTCATCGGTAAAATCCTCCCAGTCAGTGGGCGGGCGGAATTCTTGTCCGGATGCACTTGATGACGTCCTGGCTGTTCATTGTACACAAATCAAGACATCCAGTCATGTCAAAAAAGCAATATTCCTACCTGAAAATGCACCCTTAGATATACCTTATCGGCATTTTAACCATTCCGATTATAGGTAGGTCTACGAATGTCATATATCATGGTAATTTGCGTGGTCTTAGTCTATACGCCACTAAGCAATTTCTTTATGTGATGTCTCGAAATTGTCTGATGATTGTTGATTTATGACCATATAATCATTTATGTCAGAATAGCCTTTACATTACCGCAAGATAGTAGCCTACTGTGGGCTCGATCTGACTACGCCAAGATATTAGACACAGGAATACGGTAGTATTTATATGATTAATATCTTCTTGGCCCAGAAACCCGATACGTAAATCTCCGTTTGTTAGGTTCTAACCCTCAAATCGACAAAGCAGCCAGATAATAACAGACTATCGTGTCGTTAATTTTCCGCTGAAATTGAGGTTTAGGAGCAGGTCTTTCGTGCGACATTTTTAAAAGGTTTTTCCATAGATAGACTTGCATTGCGGAAAATAAATTAACAAAAGCAAGTCAATGGAAGTCGGATTACAATCCAAAGCAGCTTTCTAGCTAGAAATGTAACCAAACTGCATTTTATCGACGAACCTTTAAACGAAGTAGCAACCAATTAAGTATTCATTAGAGCAAACCGTAGCCCACAACGCTATTTACCTGATCTAAAACAAGCAATCGTCTCTCAATTACTATATGTGGAGTTTCAACCCCAGACAATAATGTACATGTATGCCTATTGCCGACTCTGCAAAGCTGCCTACCTACTGTAACAGTCTAGGCGTAATATGTTTGCCTGTTAGAAGCAAAAGTCTCTATAGCTGAGATTTGGCGCCTCCCTAATTTTCTCTAACACAAAAGGCACAGCAGATTTGATAGACACACCTAACGCGTGCGCAATAATGCGTTTTAAAGCTTAAAGCGGCTAGGCTTGCTTAACCAAGCGAATCGTCAGTTGGAAGGCTACTTCCTTTTTCGACTGACGTCTTTTCTTGTCTTCTCTTGTCTTTTCAGTATTCTTCTGGCTACATAGCAAATGTTTTGATAGGCCTAGAACTTTTTATAAGAACGCTGGAAACACACTGTAAATCACTCGTACGGATTGTTGTAGCGTGTGCTTTCTTCGCGAGCCTAACAGTCAGAGGTCGACGGTATTAGGCCTATCTGGAGCCATATTAGTCACAGGTATTACCAGGTATATTTAGTAGCGGATACAGACTGTCATCTGACGACTGCGTGCTTGAGTTCGCTGCTTGGATTACATGCAACAACCCTCCTAAACACGTCTGAATGTCTGTTTTGATCAGCAGTTTTGTGTATGTTACCGGCACAAGGGAAGTTGTAACGTCGCCCACGCCTTTTATTCTGTCTCGAGTCATTTGAACTACGCTTACTAAGCAGTTCCAAGAAGACGTCTTGGAAAGTACAAAGCACATTTATTGTCGTCTGCCGTCAGTCAGTTGTGTATTATTAATAAATAAGCCGCCGAAATGTCAGTGTGCAGTTCATAACGGCCATCGCTGATTACTAGACAGTTGATGTTTTCTGTAAATTTCCTGTGCTTTAAAGTGTTTGCTGCTGGCAGACATCGCTAATAACTATAGTTTGCTATTCTCAGTTACTGTAAGCCAACAGTTGATTGATGGCCGTACGTCTGCAGACGGTAATAAAGAGTATACTTATATACTTACTTTCTTATTTATGCAGTTATGTACTTACTTACTTAACAGATGCAGTCCATCCTTAGATGTCCGAGAAAACTTCGAGAACGTATTGGACAATTTGTCCCATTATATAATCATGGACTCCATGTGTGCGTGCTGACAGTGACCTCCCTTCCACTTTTCTAGCCCTACTCATGTCGTAATCGTAATCGTAATCTCCAAACTCCTAAAACGCCAGTCGAAAGCCAAACGTAGAGCGCCAGCTTATTCACGAGCGCTGCGTCAAATCAAATTGGTTGTCAGGATAGTCCTAGGAATGTTAGGATCCGGTTTCCATAGGGGCAGAGGATGCAGAGTAGCTGCTACTGAGGCGTTTCTTTGGTCGAGTATTGGAAGGTCGATGATCACATGAAAATGGGTAAGAGTTCTGGAAAAGGTGAGATTTAAGTTTCGAGTGAAAAGCCTGATAGGTAATGGATAGAGGAGCCTGGAATCGATGATGGTGGGTGGTAGACAATGATGGTGGAGGAGCCGAAAAAGTGCGGCATTTAGGAGGCAGGTCGTCCAGAAATGTGGTGCGGTGATGGTATGGCTCGGTTGAAGAACTTTAGATGAGTGGTGACGGGGGACGAGAAAGACTGAGACAGTGAGAGATGATCGAGTAGATCGGGTTGACTGGATGATGAAGCGTTCGCGAAGATTATGGTATTGCAGGGAATTGTAGCTCAGTGATGTTAAGTCCTTGAATTGGATTCGTTCCGATGATGATCGGATATTCTGATGACGGCTCTGGCCATTGAGTTTTGCAGACTAGCAATGTGAATTTTGGTTGTTGAGCAATTCGAGCGCCAAATATCAGTTACCTACATGGATCTCACCCCCCAATCTCGGCTCTCAATCTATTGTTCCTTCATCTAGCGCTCTCTGAACACCTTGCGTCAACGAGCATACAATGCTCAACTTGGGATTTTACAAAAAATTCAAAATTCACTGTTTATTGACAAGAGCAGTTGATTGTAGCAGATGACTGTATTATGAGACTCAAATAATGTGTTACCCATTCAAACGGTCATCGGTGTGAAGTATGTCACCGTTTAATTTCATTGAAAATGTGAGCTATATGAAAAATGTGCAATTACAATTTCATAGTCTTCATCATCATCATCACCAGTTCCATTTATAATAGACTGTCATAAATTTTAACTCGATCGGTTGTGTTGATTCATCTGTGCCTTTGGCTAGATCCGTCTCTTTCATTCTAGCAGAGAAATAGGTCGATGAGTTGAGAGGCAGAGAGCTATTTATCCATTAGGATTGCCTTCAACAGTCAGTGCCTCATTATTAGGGACACTTTTTAGTGGTGGATTTTATATAAAGTTATGAAAATTATTGTTCTTCAGTGCATGCATGCCTCATATATACCAATTAGATATTTTTACATTTATTTTAAGTGTATGAAATTTTATCCCACATGGTCCTCGCCCATGTACAGTGAGCCAGTTTGACACCATGATCCAAGCGGACCATCGCAACGAAAGAACTTCCGTCACAATGACCAGTGGTTTGGTAAGCAAAGCAGTGCGTCCGATGAGTGACCAAAGGCGTAACCTTGTATTGTGATGGTGGTGTTCTGTTGAGACCACTTTTGAAAGTGGTGGTGACAGACAAAAGTCACATCGCTTTTCAGTCATGTTCTGATACGACATCGCTATATTAGGTTTGAAGCAGCAATCACAGCAGTCGTTGGAATGCTGTTGCATTTTCAACTATAAAAATTTTGACGCTTGTTTTCAGATTAGCTGCTACTTAATACAGACATGTTTCTTTAATGGTGTAGTCGCCAACTCCTATACAGTCAGATAGGCATACTTTTCTCATGGCGGCATCTTAATTGTTCCAAGACTGAAGACGGCCATTAAATGCCCAACCAAACCGCATCGACATACTGGTGTTTATCTAGAATTTCATACACAATTTTCGCTTGACGTCGAGTTATAACCAGTGTAATTTTCTAAGAATTTTTGTGGAAAGATGGTAACAAGGCTTTAGACCCTCGGGTATGATAAAATTTCTTAAAGTTCATCCGGTCCGCCCATTACAGTTTTCTCATTATCTACCTACAAAGCATTGCAAAATTGTCGCAGTAGCGTTCGCCGAAGAGTTAAAACTGTTTAGCGTCTACTGAAGTAGATTCCAAAAGTGACACCAATGATGATGTACATCAAAATGCCAAGTGCAAGAGCGGAATTTGCTGTCGTTCGAGCTGCATCTGACTTTTGCTTGGCAAGCTCGATGTTGCCAACTTCAAGAGCCCTGCGACACTCCCTTGATCTAGCGATTGCTCGGAATCCGAGAAACGAACAGCAACAGAAGGTGACGAATATGGAGTAGCACATGCAGTCATATGGGGGACCTTCGAGAATTAGCTGAACATCCATTGCAGTTGATTGCCCACTGTACACCTGTGGTTGCCCAATGTGCGCCTGTCGTTGACCACTGTATACCTGTGGTTGCCCACAGTACACCTGCGGCTGTGTGACAACGGATTGCCCGTTCGTGGGTGGAGGGTGAGCAACAAAAACTGACGGGAGATCGTTGGCTGTGGGAATTGGATAGGATGGTTGTTGTCCTATGGCTTGCACTCCCTGCATGGCATATGCATCGTGGCGAAGTTTGGCACTGACATCACCTTGATGCGAGGTGTAGTTCGGTTGCAGATCGTATGCTCCATGGTCAGGCTGGCAAGGGGCGCTGTACTGTGACGGATGCTGATCTTGTTTAAACTCATAAAGATATGCTGAATTTTCTTGGCACTGTGGATATTGAGGACGCTGAGGAGTATTCATTGTTGGGTTTTGGTAAGCATGGTTATTGAAGCCACCCTCGATACAGTCTGAACAACCTGCACCATCATATTTACGACGTGAAGTTGAGACACCTTCGTCGTCAATGTAAAAACCTGTATAAATCAAATAATAGATTGAATAATGTGTGTAAGTCTGCATTGGTGTAGGTAAGCAAGTATGAATGAATGGAGTATGATAGAGGAGTCCTGCGCTCTGCTGCACGTCTTGTCGGACGCATTCCGAAATTTGGCCATGTCTCTGGCTATATTATGCTCAATGTACTTCACTGGCATCCCCTCCAGCAACAAATATCGTACCGTATCATCTCTTTGGTCTGGCGGTCCTTGCTGGGTTTCGCCACTGCCTGTCTTCGCGATCTCTGCTGTTACTCTACTCTGAGTGCACGGTGTCGCCGCTCTCTCCGCTCTACTGAGCGAGGCCTGCTCATTGTCAAATTTGCCCGTACAACTACTCAACAGAATTGTGCCTTTTCAGTGGTTGTCCTCTCGCTCTGGAACACGCTCCAGTTGGCGTTGCGGTCGTCGCCAAGGGTCTACTCGGACTCCTTATATACTCGTCTTAAAACTGTTCTTTTTAGCTGTGCCGAGGTCGATAGCGCTCCTGATTAGTAGCCATGAAGAGGCCCTATATAAATTTTCGTAATGAAAAAAGGAGTCTAGTTCTTATAATTCTTAAAATGCTCTCGAGTGGGCAATTAATTAGTTAGACGAGTGCATAGATTATGGAGCACCATTCCGCCCACGCTGTCTATTTCTCTGTCTCTCTGTCTTTCTTTCTTTCTCTCTCTCCTTCTCTCCCTGTCTCTGTCTCTGTCTCTCTGTCTCTCTCTCTCTCTCACTCTCTCGTTCTCATTGTGGCATCTACAGAATGCACTGCACATGTGCTTACAAGGAGGGCTTATTTTTCAGACTGACCTTCGAATATTGGTTCCTGAGGGTAAGGTGGTGGTTTGTCTTTCTTTTCATCGGTAAAATCCTCCCTGTCAGTGGGCGGACGGAATTCTTGTCCGGATGCACTTGATGACATCTTGGCTGTTCATTGGTCACAAATCAACACATCCAGTCATGTCAACAAAGCAATATTCCTACCTGAGAATATACCGTTAAATATACCTTATCGGCATTTAACCCATTCCGATTACCATGGTAGGCCTACGTACGAATGCATAATATTATCATCCCGTCGGTTCTTTCCACGATATGTCGTCTTGGTTAATCTTTTCTGATATATATCGTGTCACTTATCTGAATACCTAGCCAATCTATAGGTATAAGGAATTACCTTACAGACAATTAGCTAAAGCCACAATATCAGCCAGACGAAGTATCTACCAACAGGAAATTATGGGTGAACTTAGCAACTCGCATGAGAGGTTTAAAATACAACGAAATAAATTGTTTTATTAACACGTAAACGATAACTCTAATAATAATCAAAAGACTTTAGAAATGAACATTAAACTTAATCTGCACAGCGTGTTTAGACGACCTAGTATACAAGCTTTAAGAGTTCTTTCACTTATACACGATCACGCTGATAATGAGTTCGTATATATAAAGTTGATAATCAATTACTCAGTTTGAGATTTCAGAATAATAATAATAAATATATGAATAATTTTATCTAGATAATGATACAGTTACCGTCTACGTTCAATAGCGGAGTTCACCAATGCATCACTAGCGGCAGTCTTCCCAAGATCTTAATCTACTTGACTATACCTTAACGAACCCACGGACAACGAGCGATTCCAACCAGACAGGCCCTTTGTCTATAGTGCGCGGCTATTTTATACCGAATCTCGTAGTCAGACAGAGCGGCAGTGCGGTCAGACCGAGCAGCGGGGTCAGCCGAATCTGAGGGACCTGATCCAAGAATACTGTTTCTCTAGTAAACCTGACCTGTGAAACAGACTGCCTGGTCACCCAGTTCTGACCAACCAGATATAAGAACACCACGACAATGTATCCAACGAGCCACTAGTTCTGACCTCTGAAGCCGGTCGAATACCTTTACTAAAATACAGGCCGTCAGATCAACTAATATCATCACTAGTGCACAAGCAATGACTACCTATAGTGACCCAGATCTAGCCTTAAGCAATGCCTCCCTGGAGTGGTCTGTCTAACTATAACGTAGCATTATATTGACCCTATGATAATATTATGATAATCTGCATGGTTTTGCTCATAATGTCACTAGGCAGTTTCTTGATGATGTGGCGCTATGATAATCAGTTTTTGGTTACCATGTAATCATAGTATAATTTAGAATCCATCATGTTGCAGCAAGATAATTATTAGACCCCCCCCCCCCTATACAAAATAATAGAATGGCGGAATGATAGTAGGCTGCAATGAACTTGGAGTTAAGAGCTTAGTTCGTTTTGAGATAATAAAACAAACTCTAGCGCGTTATTATACAGTCTCAATCTAATGTGTTTAAGTATTTTGCCTTCTTTATTGATTACAAACTTACTGACTCTGATCTCATTTATTTAACTTCGTTTATTGTACGCTCGATCTGTGTACGCCTAAAGGTATGAGACGCACGAATAATTATTCATATGAAGAATTTCTTCTTGGTCCATAGTTTCGATTCGTAAAACTCCACTAATCAGGTTCTAACCCGCAATCGTTGGTTTAGATATCCAGAAAATAGGACATCATGTCACAGTTTGCTCAGAAATGGCGGTTGGGGAGCAAAATTGCGATGTACATGAGCCACCAATCTGAATCTATGGTCACCGACCTTGTGTTACCAATGTCACACATTCTGATTTCGGTGATTTGCAATTACTCTTTCGGTTGATGAATATTATAGGACAGTCACGGAGAGCGGTCCTTCAAGAACCTCTCAAGTAACATGATATTCAAAGGGTTCTTCCATGTGGACAGAAAGTAAATTTTAGGTAAAGCTAGTCAATGGAGGTATAAGATTTAAATGCGAAACAGTTTTCTTCTTATTTCAACTATAACCCAACTGCATTTCGACGAACCCTTACGCCTATATGAGGTCTCTATCCGCCTAGGCATTAAACAGAGCAGATCATAGCCCACAGCGTTGTCTGCCCTTTGCAAAAGAAGCAATCGTCTCTAGATTAACCTCTGTGAAGTTTAACCCACCTATGTACTCAGCAAAGCTGAGCCTACATAAAATGTTTACCTTCTATAGTAGCGAACGACTCAATACCTGAGATTTGGCGTTTGCGTGTTTTTCTCTAGCATAGAAAGCCGTAAGCAGCCATTTGTATCTCGTGGCTCATCTGCGACAACTATCTTAGTTGGCAGACGCGAATGGCGCAGCTACGATGGGTCTTCAAGCTTAAAGAGGCAAGACGCGCTTGCCTAACAGACCGAATCGGCTGTTAGAACGCTACTTCCCTTTCGACCGAAGTATTTTCAGTATTCTGCTGACTATACGGTATACAGCAACTTGAATTGAGAGACATGTTTGTAATAATAACTCTGGACCAATATGAATGACTCTATCGGGATGTTTTAAGGTGTACCTGTGTCCTGCTTAGCAGACTAATTAATAGTCATCGACAAACAGTGGGTTTTACCGGTTATATTTGGCAGCGAATATGGATGTCATCTAACGACAGCGGGTATGAGTCCGCTGCTTGAACCTATATATACAACTACCCTGAACAAGTCTGAACGTTTGTTTAAATCAACAGCTGTATGTGATACCAGCAGAAAGTAGAGCAAGGTCGGCCACACCATTTATCCCATGCCAAGACCCTTGAACTACGCTTCACAAGCAGTTGCAAGTGTAAGACAGATTAGTTGTCGTCTACGTCGGATGGTTGTGTATGATTAAAACAAAACGCCGAAATGTCTGTCTACAGTTCATAATGGTTGTTGGAGTACTAGACAGTTGATGTTTGCTGTATGTGACCTGTCAATATCTGTGTGCTTTTGACTGACATTGCTAATAACTAGCTTCCTATTCAGAGTAGGGTAACATTTTATTAACAAGATAATATATTATTATTTGTTAGAAGTGAGTAGGATTCTAGGCAGAACCACACACCTGATAATGACTAGAATGGAAAGTTAAGCGATTAATCTTGTCAATGTTAAAAACGAGACGACCAGTCAGCCATCACTGTTCGTGTATAAGGAACATAAAATGTCAGTTTCCAGTCATCTAGTGCAATTTCTATTTGTATTAGAATGAGCATGGAACAGACAAGCGTAGGTTGGTTGGCTAATATGTTTTGCCTTTTGAACAGTAAGGCAGGCTTTAAAAGGCCAATGTCGTCAACGCATGACTTAACACATTCGGTGACGATCTCACGTACATCGTTTGTCTTGCAGTGAAGCCCGGTCGCTGTGATCTATAGCTAGACATTTATGGGACCCTATGAATGAATAGTAAACACTGTGTCGAAGTCGGTAATAGTGAGCACCAGCACCTATTTGAATGAACTCTCGTTGATCAGGTGTGTCTCGATTCCTGCTCATCTTGTTTTTGACATTTTCACTTGGAGCCTATTCACAACGTAGTATGTTTTTTATTGTTATGCTACATGTATATCAAAAAGATACAGTTGCACATTGATAAAAAAGAAAATATTAATCTTGCGTGCATATGTTAACCGGCATGTTATTTCCCTTAACACAGAGCAAAGAATTAAAGAATTGCGATAATTTCACATTATTGCACACGACTGTAAGTAAATTACTCAGCCCCCATTGTCAGATGTTGAAGTAGGCCTAATTCTCATAATAGGAAGTAGGCCTAAATGTCAATAAGAGAAATTTTCTTGAAGAGGCAAGTCTTTAGTTTTTAGTGAAAAGCTCGATTGGGGATTGCAAGAGGAGCCTGCGCAGCCGGCAGACGATGCTAGCTGTTTAGTCATAGTGGTTTAGTAACCGAAGAAGCGCGGAGATTAGAAGGCAGATCGTTTTAGGGACGTGGTGCAGTTTTGGATATGGCTCAGTTGGAGAACTTTAGATGAGAAGTGATCGGTGGTCGAAAAAGACTGAAACAGTGAGAGATGAACGGGTAGAATATAATGTTGACTGGATGATGAAACTTTCGCGAAGACAATTTTGGGCTGGGAGTATTGCAAGGAGTTGAAGCGCAGCGAGAAGTGAATGAAGTAGAATCGATCCAGAATTTTAGCGAAATGGAGTGATTGGAAGATTGGAGCGATCCGATGATACTCGGGCATTCTGTTGACAAATCTGGCTAGGGAGTCTTGAATAAGCCACAAATTTACAATGTCACTTTAATTTGTTGAGCGATACGTGTGCTAATCAGCAGCCACGCATCTCATCTCGATCTGACCATTCGTATAGCGCCCCTCAAAACGTTCTGTTAACGGGCACACAATGTTGCACTTGGGATTTGTTAAAATTTACCAATTTCGAACAAGAGAAGTTCATTAGGGCAGATGACTATACTCCAGGGCTTAAAGTGTGCCTGGACGGTCATGGACGGCGTCCAGGCACTTATTTTCGAGGCTGGACGCCGTCCAGCCACTTATTTGGCCAGCAGAGCCTGGACGCCGTCCATGAGCGTCCATGGAACAGTGCAATTCCTCTAGGTACGTTATTGCCAACAGGAAAAAGAGGAGGAAAAATATTTCGCGCTTCGCGCGTTTAAAAAATTTATTTTCACAACTTTCAAAACGATGCTGGCGCCACTAGCTCCTTGTCGAAAATTTCACAAACGAGAGCAATTCTCTGCAGGCTTACGCTTTAAATTACAACAAATATTTCACCAATAAATAATTGACGACTAAATAATGGTTGATGGACAAAAGCTAACGAATGATAAAAAATTTCTATTTTTCGCCCATTGTATTTGGTTAAACAGAAGTTTGATCGATAATAATAATGTCGTCAAATTCAGCTTCTGGTTCAGCAAGAACCATTTTTGCCAATTCAACTTCTATTTAGCCAAATATTCTTTTCAATGATCCAACTTTTATTTCTGTAGGCATTATGTTTATCTAAATAGCATCTGTTTTGGAATAATTTCGTTCACCCATCCAACTTCTATTCCAGCATCATTAATATCACCAATCCAACTTCTATTTTAACGAACACAGTGGACCACACAGTGCGCGAACCATATGTCGTTGACACTAGGGCCGTCCATAAATGACGTCACGAGCCTATGGGAAGGGGTCACAAATTTGTGACTATGTGTGACAAGGGGGAGGGGGTCGACGAAATGTGCTGTACTCTGAGACTCAGATGACATGCTGCCTATTCAGACGGGCATCGGTGTGAAGCATTTCGCAGTTCAATTTAATTAAAACTGAGCTATATAAACATGTGTATTGTGTACTCACATCTTCATAGTCGCCATCACCATCAGTTCCATTTATAAATTAACTGTCCTTTAACTCACTCAGTTGTGTTGATCCATTCGCCAGGTGGTGCTATGCACCTCTAGCGAGTGGCGCATCTACAATTCTACTTGTATTTGTAACTAGATCCGTTTCTTCCTTGTTGCAGAGGAAAATGTAGGTCGACGGTATATTTTTTTGTCGTTCAACAGAAGGTGTTTCAAATAAGGGACACTTTGTAGAGGAGTTTATGTTATCTGGTGTAATCAGGCAACTCCTTCTAGCGGAAATTTTTTTTACTTGGTGGTATACATTTTGTTTTCCACTATATAAATGTTTATATAATCATTATAGTATTGCAACTGTTTCCGATTATATAAATTGATTCGGTGAAAAATAAAGATTATTTACTGTATGTATGTATGTAATACGTATGTATGTATGCATGTATGCACGAACGTATGCATGTATATATGCATGCGTGAATTTATCTGCCTACATATTTAAAACCAATCATTGCGGGTAATAATTTTGTCTATCTATTTCATACCTCACGCGACATCCTCGTCGGTTTGCCAAAATACGGTATACGCCAGCTGCAGTCCGTCCTAAATTGTGCCGCCTGAGTTGTTGCAAGACTTCCAAAGTTCTCGCACATCTCGGCCTATATGAGGAACACGCTACACTGGTTACCAGTGGAGGACAGAATCGTCTTCAAGATCGACCTCATTGTGCGTTCATCGCAGGCTGGTGCCGCCTCGGGTTACATGTGCGACCTGTGTATTCCAGTTGCCAGTCGGGGAGCGTCAGTTCCTGTGTTCTGCATCTTATGGGGATCTGGTGGTTCCACGCTCTCGAACTGCCATGCGGGCAGGCCGGGCCTTTTAGTGCGTTGGACCGTTACGTTGGAACTCCTTGCCGTTAGTAATTCGGAGTCTCCCGCTGTGTGTAGCACAGGAGACATTTTCTAGACTATTGAAGACGCATTTATTTCAGAACTGTTAGGTAGCTACGGTAAGCGCCCTCGTGAGGTTCTGTAGGACGCTATATAAATGTTCATATGCATACATACATACATACGTGCATACATACACACATACATACATACATACATACATGCATGCATGCATACATACATACATACATACATACATACATACATACATGCATACATACATACATACATACATATATACATACATGCATACATACATGCATACATGCATACATACATACATACATACATACATGCATACATACATGCATACATACATACATACATACATGCGTACATACATGTATACATACGTACATACATACATTCATGCATACATACACACATCTACATGTATATGGGCAATTCTTAAAACAAATGTAAATCTAGATTTGTCCCTATACATCGGCCTACATACATACATAAATGCAAACAATTATGTGTCCAGGCAAACAGACACACACACACACGCCCATACACACATACATACACACAAGCACACACATAATATTGTCCGATTTAGCGGAATATGTTTGTGTGGAGCAGATGAGAGTGGTTTCTTAACTTTTAGGTTTATAGTCGTGCAATTATAACGTGTTTATATAATCAATTATAGGAAACGCATGTATACATTGTTAGACTGATTATTAATCGAACTAAGAGCTAATATCTGGATTTAATGCAGACACCGAGTTTTCTTCCACCAGTTTCATATATAATGTATGCTTAATGCAAATTAGACGGCAAATTGCGATCAACTATGAAAGGCATGGAGATGAATGAAAATATATGCAAAATATATCTCTTAGCAATCCTCGCGAATATTAATTAATCAAGATGCAGGTAAAAAGTCCGTGTTAAAAGCTATTTACACCCAATTTCACGCATGCGCTTCAGTTGGCATCGTAGCTTCGTTCCGCCCGACCGGAACCTCCTCAGCTGAGGACTCCAAGAACGACGAAGGCAGCTATGACAAGCCAACTGGCGATTCCGGTAAGAAGTCCGAGGAAGGCCCTAAGCTTTGCCTCCTCCGACTTTGCATCAGCGATGACCATGTTGTGCACCTTGATGGCCCTTCGACACGCCATGGAGCTCTGGACGGCAGTGAGTCCGATCGGGGAACAGAAGAGGATCATGATGCAGATGGAAAGCTTATAGTAGTCCTTGGGAGGACCGGTCCGAGTACGAGGAGTCTCCTCCTCTTCCTCGGTCACGAATACGTCATGATCCGTTGCAGACGACGGCTGCGGAAGTGACGTAATCGATGACCCGTTGGCGTAGTGTCCGTTCTGGTACGAATCGTGTGGGTCGGACTCATGATAGTATGCTTGGTTGGTGCTTTCGTATCGCATCGACTGGAGATGGATGCTGTTATCAGAAACGTACTGGATGTCGCTTGGGTGGAAACTGGTGGCCATTGTTGCAGTTCCTCCTGACCAATCTCTATTGTTAGGCTGAAATATAATGCAATGCAACGTAAGGTATCGCAGCTGAACATTTATTTAGAACCTTACTGGTACCGCTAGATGGCAAATTTCGATAACTTCTTGTCATGTCACATCGTCATCGTCGATTCGCGACGGTTGACTACATGAATGGGAAAGTGATGTCCATTGCTTTCTGTCTCGTACGATGTTCATTAAGATTGTGCCTTTTAAACCAGTCCACGCCATGCCATTGTCAAACCAGCAGATTATGTGTAATGTTATCGGATGTGGTGTAAAGTAAAGAATGAATCTATGTAATGTTGTGCATGTAACAATAGTGGCCTATGTACTGTTACTGATCATTTTGCGTTGCTGTGTGTACGACGCTTGCTCAAACTCTTGCAGTGCCAGTCCTAAACTTGGAGAAAGGAGAAGGGCGACGCCAATTATCTTTCTTGTAAATCGCTGTAGGTTAACAGCAACTGAACTCCGCCTTAATTTTCGTCCTTTGAGAGTTCTCGATGGCTGGTTAAAGACTTTGGCTAGAAAAGTAGCATAATAGTAATCGAATAGAATCTGGTCGCCGTGTATGCAGGAGGCATCGGAGCGATCAAAGACAGAGCCTTGTCGTGGTTGTACACGACGTTCTAACACTACATATCTTTAGAATCGTTTCAAATATAAATAAATTTTTATTATCTACTTTATAAAGAAGAAAAGTATGTTTGTGACTAACTAGGTTTGTTCCAAACAAACTTTTGATCCACTGCACCGATTGCTCCCAAATTTTTCAGGAATACTTCTGCTTATCACCAGAGCACAAACATAGAGGAGTTCGCGATCCCTAAGTTTTACCCCATCCCCATTTTGTCTCCAAATTTGCGAAACCTCACCAAAATTACCTGTTTTTCCAGACGCACTACGCCTAGCTTTTCCCAGACGCCTTCATTCTAATTACAGCAACCAATAGCGTGGCTTAAACGAACGTACTACGGACGAATAAAACTAGACCAGGTCGCCATCACGTCATCAGATCTATATTGGGAGCAATTGGTCGGAAATTTAAGTTAAGATATGGTGTTTCTACGATGAAACATGTAGAATAATAAGGGCCAATTTAATGTTCCAGTTATTTGACAGTAGAGATAACAAACAGTGTCGATATTATAATCTCCTTGTCGTCTTCGTCCTTAGTTTTCAGGGCGTCCCTTTCAAAATGAAAAAATGACTAAAACATTATGGTCTATTCTATGTAACCAACTCATTCGGCATTCTCTATATCAACGACAATTATATTGGCCTACATTCTTCAGTGGGTGCTAATAAGTCTATGTCTAATCGTAATCATAATCGTGGACTCCAAACTTCTTAAGTGCCATTAGAAGCCAAGCGCAGGGCAAAGGTAATTATCGAGCTTCGCGTCAAGTCAGAGGAGTTGTCCAAAACGGTTGTCCGAATGAGGTTCGAGTCTGACTGCCAGAGGGCTATAGGAGGCATAGAAGCTGCTAATGTGGATGTCGTTTAGAGTTAAAAGGTGGAGGATCGTATGAGATGGGGTAGGAATTCTTGAAGAGATCAAACTTCATTAGCTCTGAGTGGAAAGTTTGAGGGATGATAGAAGAATCTGGGACAGATAAAGGTCACTGATTGATAAAGACGTGGATGAACCAAAAAGATGCGAGAGGAAGGTCGTCGTGCGTTTGGGACGTGGTGCAGTGTGGGATATACCTCGGTTGGAGAAACCGAGATGAGAAGTAACCGAGGATCGAGAATACTGAGACAGGAGGATGGTGGGCTGAACGAGTTGGTTGGATGGTAAGGAGTTCACGAACACATTTGAACTTGCAGTAGGGATAGGACTTTGTTGTGGATTCACTTAATGTTAGGCAACGCGGTGATTTTTTTTAGATAGGAGTGACATGATGCTGCCCGGGCAATCTGGTTATAGCTTGAACTAGTAAGCTTTGGATAGGACCTAAGTTGCAGTCGCTCGAGGTGTGTGGATTCAAGGTCTAGGTCCGTCATTGAATTGCACTAAGCCAATAGGCCTACATGCTCTATATTTCAAAATGATTAACTTACGTGATCATCTGACATTTGTCTTCTTGAGATTAGATTTTATAATTAAAAAACTTCAAATTGATGCCTTTTAGTTCAGTAATCTGGAAATGAATTTCAGCGGTGTCATTGAGCATGTACATACATGTATAGCGCTCATCCCAATGAAACCAGCTTCCAATTGAATTTGATTTAGATTGGAGAAACTGGGGTGTCCCGGAATGGCAGAAGAGAAATGTGGTCACCATAGTTGACAGCCATTAGCCATATAGGGTCCAGCGCTAGGCTGCACGGCTGATAGGTTGCATTCTTAAGTTTGGATGAATCTCGGGTTTCATGCGAATCATGCGGGATGTTCTCCGCTAAAGATAACCTACACGAAGCGCCTTGTCTGCACGGCCGTACGGAGTCTAGATGATGTCAGACAATGAATAGGCTATTATTACGAGCTTGGAGTGATCATAGTCAGACTCCAGATAATTTCTTGTACCAGCGTGTGTGTGAACTTAAGAATTAAAAAAAATTATTTTATCAACTTGCCAGGCCACAGGGCAAATGCCCGGTTGCCCGCTGGGCCAGTCCACTCCTGTAGTGGGGGTCAAAATAAAACCCCGTTCAGGCAGGTGCCATAGATCGTTCTACCTGCTTGAGGCTTTTGACGATGATAGCTTCGCTTAAAATATATACTTTTAAAGGATATACAGGGTGGCTCAATAAATAATACCCCACCAGAAGAAATGTAATCTCTCAATAACCGATAGAGATATCCTTTTCCAAACTTCTATAATGTACAGAAGAAAGATTTGCGAACAATTCCTGAAAATATACATAAGCTAGAATGCCATCTACGTATAGTTCAGGATTGTTAAGTATAGCAGTCCTATTCTTGCACAGCTTACTGGATTTCGCTTCTCCCTACATTTGTGAACATAATTGCTCCTCCCATAGTGCTTGGAGCACCCGATCTATGCTCATCCAAATAAACTCTCCTTCTGGTCCATTTTTCACGTGCTGCCACTAGGCAGAAACGCGCATTCTTAGTTGTGGGCCTTCGACCTAAAGTGGCCTCCGCTGGAACTTCGTTTCTCCCAGGACCTTCTCTCCTATGCTCTTTGCTTATCATTAGACTGCGCAGAAGTAGGGAGTGCCTCTGAGTAGTTTTCTAGAAGAGTCGCTATATAAATGTTCGATGTGAATGAATGAATGAATAAAATAGTTACACGATTCATATATTCGAATCCAACAGCTTCTACAATGTGTCTTTTTCATACCACATGTGAGTCCCTCTAGTGGCGCAATATAAAATTAATTAGGATTACGATACCATCATAACAGGCATGATGGCACAATTAACACATAGGGCAACAATCGGTGGTTGCTCCTCGTGAATAAGCTGGGGCTCTTCGCTTAGCATTAGAAACCCTGTGCCATCTGTCGGCTGGTGACTCTTTTCAGCTTACTGTGCATAGATTTGCTAGCATATATATCTTACTTGTGACTTTACATTTAGTCACATTTAACGTCATTTAGGCTAGCTGTGAGTAGATATATTGAAGGGTCGCTATATAAATTCTCAATTACATTACACTACATATAGTAGCGCTGCATAATTTTGGAGCTTACGATCATATTTGCCTCAAATGAAACCTATCGCAAAAAAGCCGGATTCCGTTGGAGAAGTCAGATCGAAGCATCAAGTAACTAAGGTGCACTTCGATTGAAACGACAAAACTGTTTCAACCAACCTCCGCCGAATTTAGACAGAATTTCATTCGTTGACCCAAATTGTCATCGCTGGAAAGCTGTGTATATACTTATAACGTGATTGCAAGATCCATAGATTATTTTCAGACCAGATAAGGTTACAGTCAGGTAGAGGCGACATGGTAGTTTCAGCAAATATTGAGGCATTACTAAAACACTGCAGAGCTATCCTGCAACCCAGCGCGTCAACAGGTGACGGATGCTGGAATGCTCTTCAGCATGAAGGGTATACCTGCGAAATAAGCGGGGTTTGGTCCCCGACGAATAAGCAGTCGCGGACCAACAGCGGCAACTCCACCAGGATGCATTGGTGTGGTGATTGGCGACATAACCTCTTTGAAATACTGCATAGACCCAGCGACGGAGTTGTGGCATGACGAGATCAGGTTGCCATTACAATATGCCTGGCTCCCACTGCCCAGTGGGTACCTCGGGAGAGGACCATGACTAGGAGAGGGAAAACTCTGATGTTAAATCGCTACTTCGCCTCTAATTACAATAGCAGAGCCAGTCCCTAGCCTGGAAACGAGAGGAGGGTCGATCGAATGGGTGCAGTTACTTCGGCCATAAAGAAAAGGACTACAGAAATCCTATACATATCATGACACAACACCTGCTCGGACATCACACCGGCCAAGCCTAGGACCAAGTGGCATGCAGAACAATCGGTCAAATGTGCAAAATGGACCCCTATAGTAACGAGTCTTCGGCCCTTAGATTAAATGATGACGATGACGATGATGACGACAACGACGATGACGATGATGACGATGATGACGACGACGACGATGACGATGACGATGATGCTGATGATGATGCTGATGATGATAAGGAGGAGGAGGATGACGATGACGACAACGACGATGGCAGTGAGGATGACAATGCATTGAAAGAGTGTTAATGATGATGCCAAGATGACGTTTGATGATGGCGACGACGACGACAAGAGGCGACATTTGTTGCCATATGTTTTGGAGACATTTGATGTCAATATGTAAATAGAAACATGTCATTGTTTCAGCATATGTACTTACCTCAACCAGAACCAGATTTCGAGCCGTACACCGAAGTTCCTTGCATCGAATGTGCTCTCGCTAACCTGCGTTCGGTCGGTCGATCGTTGGAGTCGCCTTTGTTGAAAACCTAGATCGCTGTAAATAGGCCTTAAGAACCAGTGCGTACCTGTTATTGCAAGATTGATGATGGCGCCTATCTTTGCATTTTACGTGTTAGTTTGGCTCTGTTTATGGCCGGCTTGTTAGACATATTTCCATGGTACTTAAAGCACTGCTTGTAAAGGAGCATTCGACATAGATACGCACAGGGCAATAGCCTATTGCATGCGCATTTTGGGCAATGTGGCGACTCAAGTAAAACTCCTACCTTAACAAAAGAGTAGCCGCCTATTGTGAACACGGCCTTCACCCGATAGGTAACCCTGCAGACAGTTTTTTTTCTGTTGTTCAAAATGCACGATAGAATTCGCATCGAGGTCGTTTGACTCACTTCAGTCAAGGACCCTACATCAGGCACCAGGCACCGCGACAAGTAGACGTAAATGTCCAGTGGCCGTGTGTCTTACTCCTTTAACACAACACACACCTACACACACAAACACACAAGCACGCACGCACACACGCACAAACACACTGACTTCACATTCCGATCCGTACGAATCCATAAAATGCTTTTATAATGAAACGCCCATAAATCGATACTTAAAGTTTATAGACGTGACTTCATAAAGCATCGCTCGAGCGAGCTCCATGTTTGCAATGGTTTAGCACCAATTCAGAATATGTGGCGCATGATGACAGCCTTAGGACGCGAACGTAAGCTAAGGTCCGACATATGTATGACACGATCAACGCTTGCGCTAAGGGGCGAAGAACAGAACACGACTAACGATGAATCGATGTTGTCTCTGGAAATTGTCATTTCAAATCCTTAGCTACTGGAGAGCAACAGAAATCTTCAAAAGGAGCGACATTCTGCGGACCCAGCATTCAGCTGCTGAATATGGGCGCCATATTAAATTACGGAAGTCACTTGTTGAGCGAGGTGACTGAAATTGTTTCGCAAGTGCATCCAGTGAGTAGGTGCATTTAAAATAGCCCAGACACATCTAAAATCCTTGATAGCAATGACAGGTCGCTCCATAAATCTTTGAAATGAATGAATGAATGTAGCCAGAGCACACATTTATGCCTAGCCATCAGCACATATTCCTACATGGCGGACCTCGGTATGTCGGTTGTAACATGACCATGACCATGACCGACAATAACTAAAAAACTTCTATAGCGCAGTCATAATAACGCACAAAGCATCAACCGACGGCGCACCAAAGCATATCCGAAAACAGGTCAAATCCAAGGTCAGTCCTAAGAATGAATGCGTCACACATATGTTCATGCAGCACTTTCGTAAGGTTCTACAAACTTAACACTATTATGTCCATCTGGCGGGCAATATTGTAGTCGTAGTCGCAATCAAGTATTTACATAGCGCCGTTTTAAGTTTGAGGCGCTCTCGAAGCGGACGAACATATTCTTTGACAAAGAGCCATTGTATAATTATATTTTTAGACCGTATAATATTGTCTACTTTAACACTTTAAAATGGATAATCCTAAGACCTACAAAAATTGTATTAGAATAAAGAAGACACAAACAAAATAATAATAGACGAATGTCAATCCGTGGCATATAATATGTTTACGTGTTCTTTTGTTGTGATTCTGTGGGGCTGTAGCTTCATAGTTTAACTGAACAGGATCAACACATTTGTTACTTGCAGACCTTGTCTGTA
The DNA here is from genome assembly GCA_959347315.1 of Bimastos eiseni. Classification (NCBI taxonomy): domain Eukaryota; kingdom Metazoa; phylum Annelida; class Clitellata; order Crassiclitellata; family Lumbricidae; genus Bimastos; species Bimastos eiseni. The sequence goes on along the minus strand of OY365807.1, from coordinate 7,568,983 downwards.
CAGGGTGCTGTCTAAATTCTGGGCCACATGCATGAGGGCACATTAAATTGATGCCCAGCCTCTGTGTATTCTTGAAGCGATACTTTGTGCTCTGTGAAGCGCAAAGGAGCAAATGCTAACGGTATAGCTGCTATTTCATGTTCATTTACGATGTGAGTATAGGACTATAGCAACAGAGGCGTGAAAAGTAGTGCTGACTACGGGTGATGTTCACTTGCATTATCGGATCGCTGTCTATCACATTTAAAGTTTTTAAACCAATGGCATAAGCGGTATCATTAGGTGTCGAGGTTTGATATGAATTGTCCAAGGACAAATAAATCGCAGGCATTGTAGCACAGTCATTGAGCAAACAGATACGCTTACAATAGCTGCAGCGTTCATGCACACATGTGCAAATGCACACAAATACAGACCTACACAAACACTCACACAAGTGCACATATGCATATTATATATATTTTTCATTTTATTTTCTGAGGTACTTCATTCGCCAGGGACTTAGAGACATATGATGCGAAATTGTCAGGAGGGTCGGGCTTCGTCATCAGGGCTTGAAGAGTATATACCTGTATATATCAATCAAATTTTATTTGGCACTACAATAGGCAGAATAGAACAAAATATTACAATTATTATATATTTTACGATTGCCATCGGATCACCCAGAAAACCCAATTAACGATCGAAAGACCCCGCTGGTTGGGGCCACCTGGGGATGTTCGAAGTAAAAAATTAGCAATAGGATTAATTTTAATTTTAAAACTACTACATGAATTATAGTTTTAGAACTACTACACGTTTGTACAAAACAATTCTTTACATGATATTAGCCAAAGCTTAACCAGTCTTAATTAATAACATACATGTAGCTATACTAGTCATATATATATACTGACTAGTGCATTCGCATGCATGTATATATATATACCTATATATATAGACCCATATATCGACATGCGAACAAACCTATGCTCACTTACATATGCAAGTACACACAAAGAAAAAGACATAAAACTGCCTATTCTATTGTGGTATATTATACGGCATAGACATATTAAGACAGGGGCGTCAATCCCCCTCTGAGTGATGGAGGCAAACCCCCGGTCCCAAGTGTCAGGAAGGCAAGATATTCCCCACTAAGATTCAAAGTATATCCCCCGTATACTTAAAATTGGAAGGATTTGCCTCCGGAACCCATATCTTACCGCTTCTGTATTAAGAGACAATGGATCACGCAAGAGTTAATAGGAAATTGATAATCGATCCAGTGACAGTCTCATTCAGAATCCTCACATAATTATATTTTCTGTTTTCTCTTGCCCACGTGAACAATCAAGTAATTGTTTACAATTTGTTAGTTTAAAAAAGTTTGCATATTTATTTGAATATGTGTTGCTGCCTAGTGACGTAACCACTTAAGCAAAAATTTCAAAGCATAGTAGTTGCTGTTGGGGAAAAAGATTAGCAACGCTATAATGAATGGCTTAGCGTTTCTTAAGCAAACACTGTCGTCTCGAGACGAATAGATTTCGTTCAGTGAATCCTTCACAAACAAAGACTTCGTTGTAGACCTCATTTCTCTTTCAAACAACCAGTTAAATCCAACCTCATGATGGTATTTGGCAAATCCGAATAATGATGGCTATATATGCATATGCAAGTGATATAATGCCCAGCCAAAATATTGCACGTAGTCGCTATATGAATGCCGTCAATACTTTCCCTAAGATGAAGATTGCTGTCTTCATTTTAGTGTTGTTTCGCTTTGAAGGAATTTCATCTTACATTAATATTCCATATTCATGCATATGTTCAATGCACAGTGTTGTCACGGATTCGGGAATCAGACTTTAAAATATATATATTGCGGACTGGAAAAGACAAAAAACAGTTGCCTTTCAATGAATAACATTCTGGAAGGTTATTGAATTCGAGGATAGTGGATTTTTCGCCAGGCTGTGGAAAATTATTGAAAATGGATAAAGTATTGGTTGTTGTAGTTTGTAAACAACTTTTTTTTGGAAGAAAATATCAACATATGCAGATCGCTCATGGGCAAATCGCTCATACGCCTCAAACATTTAAGTCTTCAGGATTTAACAATAATATAGACAACACGTGTTAATTTGGCCAAAATTACTTTATTGAATATGACGGATGCTTAACCCGTATGCCCTCCTGAGGCCGCTGTGAGCGGTTAATTTTATTGCGTTTGATATAATAATTGAAGGGGTAAGGGCTAAGGGTACAACAATATAGCTGTTAATGAATCGCAGACACATTTGATATTGAATTTTATTGACTGATTTTAAAATGGTAAATGTTTTTTCATGCATGCGGTGTCCCAGTCTTAATCTTTCTTTGCCTCGATACTTCTTATTAAGTTTAATTTGTTACTGACCGTTGGTTCTAAAGCTTAATGGTGCAATCCTGATGTCAGGTTATCATATGCTTTCTGCTGATGAATGATGCTATACTTACCAATGTCGCTATAAGCATCTCTAAGTACCATACTTTCTTCAATATTGACAGTGGGCGAAAGTTGCTTCCTAACATAATGAGTCGGCAATCTCATTTCAGTATTTCCTTCCCCCCTCCGTTGTTTATTATCCGTGCAAAGATTACCGTCTTGAAGATGCGTAATGATTAATAATTGCATGATACGATGGAACAATTTCTGCTTTTAGTAAGATTTTCGAGACTGAATGGCTTCCACATCACTCAATGAGTCACTAAGCGAACTGACTTTTCAATCTCCTTACATAATAACCAGTTTATTCAATTGCCAGCCTACTAGAGGCTTTAACAACAACTAAAGGTCTGTGAATATATTAAGTGTTCAAACATATATTTCAGAAGTAACGAAGTCAGCGAACATAGGCCTAATATCATATCGTTTTTATTACAACCCAAAAATTCGTCCACACCATAAATGACCATGTGTGCGTGCGTGTGAGTCTGCGTTTATGGTTCACCGTTCAGGGCCCTTTTCTTGTACAAGAAGTCAGACAATTCATGCATAAATATTGATACGATACCACAATTATACCATATGCTCTTTGGGATATAACAAATGCCGGACTTAATAGAGCATATTCCTTTTGTGAATCTCATATGCTGATGAATATAGTAAATATATGTGCAAATGTGCATGTACCAACAGACCAAATGCGTCAGTTGCATATATTATCACATGTGTGTTGGAGGAATATACAGGTCTACATAAAGATTTGTAACATTAATAAATTGGAATCTGTTAAAGGTTTCCATTTCTATTCTGGTCGGTTAGACCTCATTCATAATACGAGTATCTGCGTCGATTGTTGTTTGGAAATCAGTTCAGTGAGCCTAGTGTCCTCAGGATATGTGGCAAAAGAAACATATTTAAAACAATGCTGTTCAGTCTAGACGTAAACAACATCAAGTGACCGTAACAAAAGTTATTGCTACAATATTGAACTTTGCCGCTTTGTGATGAGAAGGCTTGTGGTATTGATATATCGACGTCATATCATGGATCTGTTCATCTCATGTGCAATGCCCATGTATGCCAGCTTTGCATAGGTCTTTAGTCATTTTTTTAACTTTCTGCTTTTTTGCCAATTAACCTAAAATATGGTGATGTTATTAGTTAGTCACGAGATGCCCAGATTTGTCCAGCATGTCTGTAAGGCAGGCTTTGTGACAAAGCTGTCTATCTCTATTGTTCAGTTGTGACGTGTAGCTTTGTTTGCCAAATTAATTAACATACAAAAAGGCAACGCTGATGACATTGAAGTGCAGCCAGCAAATTAATAAAATATGTATATTAAAAAATAAGAACTAACAATGAAAAAAATAATAAAAAAATGACTGTCAAACAGGAAAACAGTTGCTCAATAAGTTCATGGGGGAAATGTGTGAAAACGATATAGGTGCTAAAACCCATTATTAATTTTTTCAGGGCGTCGTTAAAGACTGACTTTATGACTATAAGGTATAGGCCCATCCCTTTTTTATTGACTAGTATCTCGTGTTTCTTTATGCCCATCCGTCATTAAAGTAAACGCTCGTCTGAAGCATAGAGCATTAATGTAGTTATTCAGAGCTAAATATAAACTTTATGTGGCACTTAAAGACACACTGGACACACTGATGGCTAGAGACACGCTAGAATACGGACAAGACTATGGTACTTCTGAAGGCCATAAAACCCGAATCCGAATCTGTTTTCCAATGAATCGGTGGAATTGTCGGAATCTTCGTATAACGTTTTATCAATTTCATTAAATTATAAAATTGGCGTAATATAAATTTTCAACGACAATAACAATTGCAATAATAAACCTAGGCAAGCAGATGAATAAGTAATAGAGTTAGAGACGAAGAGAGGCCATATTTAATTAACTTCATAATCAGCTTAGTAATTAGCGGCGCATCTCTTCCGGTACTTCATTAATTCAGACAACCATTTGGCCTACTTTCAATTCAAATCAATTTTAGTTGGTAACCAAAAAAGCATGAGAAAATGACAAACAACAAGTTAACATAAATGAATATTCTGGTTACACAGGGGAATCTAAAGGGGTCATTAATCCCGCTAACCTGGGGCACCTATGTAGAATTTATAAACTGGCAATGGGTACCAATATTAATAATATTCACATAATATCAGGTAAGTAAAATAGATAGAAGTTAATCTTAACTAGCAACTACTTACCGTCACTCGTAGACCTGCTGCAGTATATTAGGCCTACTCTACAGCTTCGTCCCTCGATCATTCTTCGGCTTGCTCTGGTCGGCGATTTCTTCGCTCTACCTCCAGAGGAGACTTTATGGTTTCACGTGCTCTCACTGCCACCAGACAGCACAGAGCTTTCGCAATTGTGTGTTCCAGCCTTTGGAACAGCCTTCTTCCCGTCTGATCTGCGCTGTCTCCCACGCGACCTCTCTTGCTCTTTCTATGTACTTCTCAAGTCTTTCCTCGTTGACCGGGCCTGGGTATGGAGCGCCTGTGAAGTTGTTTATTAAATAGGTGAAATATAAATTTTCAATAACAATCTCAATTAATTGATTGATTACATTGACGGGGAAATCGGTTCAAGGAATTCGATTTAATTCAACGCACGATGTACATGATCTCAACATATCTCATTTATATGATCCATGTGGTTTGAGCCTTTAAAAGACAAAAAACTCTATAATATTATTATCGACAACTGATCTTCTGATGCTACGTTGGGGAATAAGCACTTCTAACTTGTGCTCAAGTGGCGAATAACTTCGGATCGAATTCCTAATAATCTGGTAAAGTGGTGACGCACATGAATGCGTAAGAGTTCAAAGGTCCAAATAAAAATAATAAATGATGCATTGTGTGAACGTGTCCGTTCAGGCGTTCTGCGACGTTCATAGAACAGTCTGGCTTTCATTTGATAGGTGGCAGACATTGATGCGGTTGTTCATCTTCTGCTCATTGAGTGTTGAGCCATCTATGGACGTATCCCAAGGTACGGGAACAGTGCAGCACATGACGCCTCATCACTCTATGCTTTAATACCACGGAATCAACTGTATCGTGGTGGATGAGTGTGGAGGCCAGACATGGGCACGAATAGTTTAATTACTAATCGAATATAACAACAATTAGCAAAACTTTATAAACTTTATAGCCAATCGATTAAAATTAGAATCGGCATTCTGCAACAGTGAATCCAGCCTTGAAAAAGGAAAAAAGTGACCTCAGCGATCAGTTGGCCAGAAGATATTGCTAAGCACTGGATTTTTGAACGCACAGCTTCAGCTTTTCTCAGTCCTTCCGTTGTGTTCTTTTATGGCTTTCTGTTTTCGTCGTTTTCTTTCTCTCTGTGTCTCTCACTCCTTATGTAACTGTGTGTCTGTCTATCACCGTCTACTAAATAGAGTCAGATGGAAAGAGACGAAGGATAGAGACGAAGAGAACGAGGATCAAGAGAGGATTGAAAAAGAGGAGAACATCCAAGGCTTAATTAAGGTTCTCTTTTGCGAAATTAAGCAATCTAGCGTCCTTCCTTGATCTTTCTTGCGGGATATTTTTCTGTCCGTCTATCAATATTTGTCTTTTAATCTTTAGATCTATTCGTCATCTCATTCACTCGAAAAGTCTTTCTCCTTTTGTCTCTCACTTTGTCTTTCACATTGTCTGAGCTTCTGTATTTGCTTCTACTTGCTTATTTACTTCTGTAGTTGTATCGGTTCCAGCTTCTAGATTTGTTTTTACTGTGTTTTCTGCATTCTCTCTGTCTGTGTCTCTATCTCTGTCTCTCTTTCCGACTCAATGCTTGATTTAAATCTGCTCTGTTAGATTGCCTGCGGAGACTGCGTGTGTCTGTTTGGATTCTAGTATAGTCTGCATGTATATGTTTGCATGTGTAACTCTGGGTCTACATATCTCTCTCTATCTCTCGCTGTCACTCTCTATCTCTCTTTTTTTCTCTCTCTCTCTCTATGTGTCTGTCTGTCTCCGACACTATACCTCTATGCTTGATCTCACAGTGCTCTGTTAGATTGCCTATGGCTGTATGATTGCCCGTATTGTCTGCATGTCTGTTTGCGTGTCTGTCTGCTTACTTAACTTTAATACACGCGTATGTATGTGGGACTGTGGGTCTGGTCTGTCCATCTAATCATCTGATCTGTTTATCCAACAGATCTACCGTTGGCACGAATCACAAGAGAACCTCATCTGCCCAGTCCAGTTCATCCAACCGGACAAGGGGCGATCCAAGCATCCCTGAATGGCGGAAGATTGGTTGGTCACTTTGCACGTGAGCCCCAATCAGAGCGTCCATCTATACTGCGCCACAATAGAGGCTTTATTCGGTCAACGGATGTGTTAATAAGGAAATCCTAGAAAGTTTGCATAACTAAGGCTCTGGTCTGAAGACCGGATATTCTCCGTCAAAGAGAGATGAATGGGGCATCAATGGGGGCTGCGACGGTTGTCAACAGCAACGGGTTCGTCGTCTGATTGTTAAGTGAATTACGGCTTCAGATATCTCGGATTATATCCGAGCGCTTTTGCCGGGTTTCTTTTGGACAGACGTTATATAAATTTGAAATAACAATTACTGTGTCCACTCAGCCTTATTATTGGACATACAAACTATAACCGGAAGAATGGGAAGGTACACGCATTTGGCGTATAGAAAATTAAGAAATGAGTATTTTCAAAATCTAGAGCGATACTCCACAGCTGTGCTAAGGGAACCAGCTTATTCACGAGCGCTGCATCGTATCAGAGGAGTTGTTCAGAGATCGATGTAGTTGTTTCTGATGTCCCCATCAACTGCTGAAGGGTATTAATTTTTTCGGCTGGCCACGAACGCGATAACTTTGCATTGTTTTTATGAGTGATGAAACTCTAGCTGTTTGTGACATGTAACATCATAGTTATATGCTTGGGAAGAGAGCGTCTCCGGTTAATTGAGCTTTTTGAACGGCGCTATATAAATGTTCAATTGCAATTAGAATTTCTATAATTCATTATGTACCCGGTATTATTTTTGCAGATTCGATTTGCTTGGATACTTGTAAATGGTGATTTTGCTGTATGATGCGCTGAGGGAAACACGGACGGACAATGCACCTTTATTGGTAGATATTGTAACGTAATGCAATATAATCAAGCATTTATACTGCGCCGTTCTAATCAGCAGTGTGCTCAGTGCTAATAACTTGCGTCTGTGTGTGGAACATGGATAAGGAAGGTCTTCAGGAAACTCCGGAACTGGTAAGGTGAGAAGGCTTTATAGGTCAACGAATGTGTTAATAAGGAAAGCCCAGAAAGTTTGCATGTATACGAGGGAGGATAACCGTGGCATACAGGGAAGACAGAATAAAGAAGTTGTTCCTTTTACTCGAAGATAGCTTCAACTCTTCTCTACTTGACAGAAAGAAATCTGAGGCTGTCTGAACCAGTGATGAATACATTCCATATTCTTCGTCTTGAAATCGTATCCGACTACAGAGCAAGTGTTAAATTGACTGGATTCTAGCCGATACGAATGGAGCATTATTAAGAGAGATTTTCAAATAACTACAAATTGTTCAATGCCTCCTGGAGAGAGCACTAGCACAAACACAAAAATCATATATATATATTCTTATATATATATATATATTCTTATATATATATGCATAAGAAGCGCATATACAGGCCTCGATGGCGCAATGGCGGTCATATTGTGCAGTAAATGCGCATGAAGGACTTACTTGCTCAAGGTTCTTGTGCACAGTAAGTTTAGTAACTCCTTGAACAAGGATCGAGACTCGTATTCTCTGACTAATTGAACATCGTGAATGCAAATATATACGCGTATTAAAAATTCAATATATATATATATATCATCATATAGGCCTACAGCAATATTGCATTTAAAGCAAGTATTGGCTGTCCATCGAACAACAAAGTAATCTGTTGAATATCTGTCATCCACATCACAATATATTAAACAAATATTGTTCTCGATAAATGGATTCTGTGACACTCATTGTCACCTGCGCCAGAACAGTTTCTGAACAGAACAGTTTCTGGTTGCAGTCCAGCTCTCTCTCTCTCTCTCTGTGTGTGGCTGGTCCAAATAATCTACTGCTTATAATATTTTGTGATTCAGTTCAACACCATAGGCTAATCTGTTTCACGCGTTAACCTATTCTGTTTTCCGATTTCCTATTCCTCTGACATTTCAGATTACTAAAATAATAGAGATGTTTACTTCGTCTGAGGTGATCGTAGATTGATGACTAATAACGTCGTTAGATTAGATTTTAATAAAGGTTTACACAAGTACAAATATATATAAATATATGAATGTATATGAGAGAGAGAGAGACAGACAGACAGAGAGACAGACAAAGAGAGAGAGAGTGATCGCTAAATTGCTTGGGAGTCGATTAGTTCGCCTCCGGAATGATCGCCTACCATGACATTTTCCTTCTCTTCAATAAAGCTACTGGGAAACACAAATAGAGACAGACAGACAAAGACTGACTCAGAGGCAGAGACGCACACAGACAGAGACAGAGACCAAGCGACAGAGATAATAGTCAAAATCCATAACTTGTTTATCGGCCATAAACGATCAGCAAGACCAAATCTTCAGTAACGCTCTCCAGACAATGCACGATCAGCTATGAAGACAATTGCATTATCTTGGTACTATCCATAAGTGTGTTTCAGAGACTGTTTGTATATCGCCTTCATTGTGAGCTCTCGTAGACACAATAACCTATACATTCGATTTGGGAATTGATAACTGACTTAATACGATACAAGGAAATACATGTATAGCCCATATAAGTCGTAGCGAAGATCAAAGGCGTAATATATCTCGCAGATCACATGGGATCACGACCTCAGAATTTTATTCGAAATATAAATGTATATTATACATGTTATGTTATATAAAACTATAGCCTATATTCAATGTAATATACTTCATATATCACGAACTCTAGATTTTTTTTATAATGAGCCGTTTCTGGCCAGTGAGTCCATACAAAGTATACAAAGGAACAAAAAGAACTTTCTATCAAGATAACTATACAAAAACATCTATTAGGCATCTTCATATACCCTAAGTGTCCATGGTTCCCACCGACTGAACCTTTAATGAAGCTAGGCCTAGTAAACTCAATGACTGAGCGACTGTCTGATAGCTCTGTAATATCATGAACTTGTAAGTTGCTGCGTTTTGACAGCGATATTTCTCTTTTCGATATAAATAAGATACAGTGACATGATTACAAACTGTCTCAGACGTAAGCTATGATTTGAAAGATGAGTCTAAAACTGCATGTAGGTCTATATGTTCTTCTGTGTTAATAGACCCAATAAACGTGTCGTTGGTGTAAGCAATGGATAATGATGCCTGGGGCCTACTGTGTGTAGCTTATATCTCTGTTAGGGTGGCTTATAATTAATCCCCTTTCCAAGAAAGTGCATATTTGTGGTGACAAGAGGACATAACTTGGTTATTTACAGTATTCTGGTTTGGCGCATATTCAGTAGAACAGTATGGCGAAGATGTAGATCGACCCATCTGTAAAATCTTTGGGGCAAGAATATTGTATTCAATCGATCTTCTGATCATTTACCGAGCGATACGGTTTCTTCAACGGATTACAATATTTTATTTGTTTTACATCTATCGACCGTCGTTCGCTACAGATCTGTTGCGTAATGAAAAATGAGCCATAGTTGCGCAAGGGATTACACTTTATTAGATTGATAGAAATTGAAACAAATCTTTCTATGTCTTGATCAATGGTTGCATCGTATCGTATCCATAGCTACCATACGATTCGATGTAATTGGAGCGAACCAAACCAGAGCTGCAGAATGATGTGACTGTTCCAAGTGATGGGAATTGCATGTCTGGTCTTTGTGTGCGCTACAACTGCATGGACGATCTTTACTGCTGGACCCGTGTCGAATTTAGGAATAGGATAAAAAGAAAATATATACGACTTAGCACCTCAATATTCAGAGATACCTCACAAAATGAGCAGACCATAATTATATTTGTAGATATATGCATATTGTTGAATGACAATATAATTTATGAAGGCTAAGATTATTTTTTAAATTGCAGTTCAGTTTTGTTCCCAGGGTATACCATATTCAAGTCTTTTATATAGACAAAGCATATATCAATTGATAACCATGTATCAACAGTCAATGACGCATTCATGTGAAAATAAGTTTAATTTTTCACATTAAATTCCTTGCTATAGAATATTCAAAAGGCATGTATGTTTTCAAAGATTTTTTAGGCCAAAAAGGTAATTATTTTAACCTCCAAGTGTTTAGATTTCTAGCATTGGGCTTCGCAAAGTCTAAACTAGTGCATTGCGTAGGACAGCGACTCTAAACGTAAAATAGGCCCTATACTAAGGATTTATCCTTTTTCGACTATTGTTATATGCCGTCAAAAATATCCAATTTATAGATAATAGAAATTGCACTGAAACCAACTTGATGCGCACTTCAAGGATATTATGGCTATCATAGTTCAACATCTTAGTTGTGACAAATCAAAGCGGAGTTTGCTGTACTCTATATATTAAATATAACAGCCTAATATTTGACAATACTCTCTCATCCAAGATTTTACGACTCTTTCTGCGTTAATCTTGTCTTTGGGCATTATAGTTTACTTTGGCTATTATTTGCAATTACACTCGAACAGGTATAAACGGCTTTCGTCAGTTAAATGTAATCTCCTTAGCAGAGCTTTTGAGTCGGTTTTGCAAGACGCGTTTAATGGGTGCGCATGTACAGCCTACACTGCAGCCATTCTTAGTGGCTACAACGCAGCATATTTGTCTCTGTCCATTTTGCCATGCCTGTCAATGTGCTTGTCTGTCTGTCTGTCTGTCCATACACTAGCCTCCGTCGGTGTGCTTGTATGTATGCATGTAATCACGTCTGCACATGTCTAAGTAATCTTATTCGGCTATTTCTCTATATCTTTCTTCCATCTTCACTCATTTCCCTCTTTCCTCATCTCTTTCCCTCGCTCCTTCCCTATCATCGTCTCTTTCTTTGCCTCTGTACGTCTGTGTCTTCGCTTGTTAACACAGCGGGGTGGGAAGAGGTATCGAGTGGGGTATCTGGGAATGGGGTTGAACGGCATCATTAGACTCAGACCACCATCAGCCGGTTAGTCGTTGGAACCAAAGTCCTCCTCCGCATCCTCTTGTCCGCTTCAAACTCCTCCCATTTGTTGTTGCCACCGCCTCCTTAAAGCGCATCTTATGCGCCGCTCAATGCCATGCATCCGCCGAACACTTACGATCCATCTCCCTTCTTCCATCGATTCTTCATCTTCCTGCTCTATCTATTTCGTTTGTCTGTCTGTCTGTCTGTCTGTCTCTTTGTCCTGTTGGTTCGTCTGTCTACCTATCTTTCTATATATGTCCATCCGTCGGCCGCTTTATGTCTGCTTGGCTGTCTTTCTCCAATTTGTTTCAGCTTTTTAATTTCTTTTTACTATGTTTTTTCTTCCACGTCTTCTAGTTCCATTCTTCCTCTTATTTCGCTTATCCCTTTATCTCTTGTCACTATTCATCCTCTGCCGCTGATCTTTCTCTATCCTGTTTATTTATCTCTTCTCTTGCATAATAGTTGCATTCTTTTACATACTTTCTCCAATTGATAATCCTTACTCTTCCATTCCACATTCTCCCTCGTCATGCTCCTTCTTCATTCCTATTTCCCCCTTCTCTTCCTCCTGCTCCTCCCTCCTCCTCCTCCTCTGATTCCTCTTACTTCCGGTTTCTTTCTCCTTCTCTTCCCTTTTCATCCTACACCCCACCTCATTCTTCTTTCCTTTCCCTATCACCAGAATGTGAAGGGGAAGAGGAATTCCTCACATCTCCTATTATTTCTCACAATCCTCACTCTCTTATTCCTACTCTCGAACGGTGAAGGAAGCAGCCAATTGCATCGACTGCCACCGAGTAGACTGAGAGGACGAGACAGACAGACAGACAGAGACAGAAACATAGAGAAAGAGCGAGCGATGGTAGAGAGAGCGAGTAAGACAATAGGACAGACACAAGGACAGATCAACTGACATAGACAGCTAGGGACTGAACAGAGATAGAGAGAGACAGCCAGATCCTAAAAGACAGTCATACGCATATAGAGAAAAAGGGAGACATAGAAAGACAGATCAAAACAGAGATTAACTGTTTCCCCAGTGCATCCGAAAACTGCGTCAAACGTCTAGAACTTGGGACACGAATTGGACCCAATTGACAAGAGTCGAGAGTACTTTCTGAAAGCAAGCAGTGCTCAGGTCATCATTAAAGAACGGATTATGATGATTGGCTCCACATGCCTCCTCTGTTTAAAAGACCAAGCTCTCAACGACGCTCTCAACGCACCACCGAACGATTCTTAACTTCTTGCGGTCGCCTTAACGAAGAGGCGCTTTAGACGTCATGCATGATGCCTCGGAGAGCAATTTTACGGCTATACCAGGTACGGTAAATAAGCTTATAGCGCGAGTAGACTACACGAGTTATTTTCATAACAGGTGAAGTCGTTAGTTACATAATCCTCTTAGTGTAGCATTGATATTTGACACACAGTTACATTAGCAAGTATTACTATGAAGATCTTAGGGACAGCAGATTGGTGCAGGGTAAGTCTTCAACCACAGCGTTTGAGGTTGCATGCCGGATGAGCCATTAGACACGGCATGTGTTGTTTAGCTAAGTGAGGATGGATTGTTTTTTAGTTTGAATGCCATTGTCAAGTTTGCGCTTCAGTCAATAATTCGTCAAACGACATTATTGTATTGAGGATAATCGTTGAAAGAGACAAGCCACAAATGAGCGATCATCTTACTTACCTAATCTATCTTAATTTATCTGCCTCTCTCTGTCCCTGTCTCTCTGTCTGTCGGTTTGTCTCTCTCTCTCTCTCTCTCTTGCTTTACCATGCCTCATATTATTATCTGCCCTCAATTTACATAGATGAACAGATACATATATATATATATATATAGTTTGTATCTAGATGCGTGTACCTATACTGCACACAACAATCAGAATTATAGCGTATGCATCATATATCAAGAAGCCAATATAAAAGTGTATAATTGCTGACGCGTTGTGCAATATATAATAACGTTATAAAAGTCGCTAATTACAAAAAGAGCCATATTGAAGCATGCATGTATATACGCTTATGTTTGTATTGCATATATGACTAGCAATAGACTGATGGGGGATATAAACAATGTCATTGTAATGTCTCGTACAATCATTTAGCGCCGTTGTGGCCACAGTAACCGATGCTTATCTTTGGCGTCTTGCCTGCCCTTCCCCTTAGAAAACCGTTTAATGGCATCCAAGATTGGTCTACATAACAAGAGATGCTCTGTCTCAGCAACCGAATGATTGACGTCTCCGGTTGGAGTTGATTTCGCCTCATCTAATCGGATTATATGGAGATGGACAGCCAGCACGCATGACTTAAGTGACACGTGACAACTGATTGGCCTTCAGTAAATGACCCTCTGTGTGTGTGTCTCTCTCTCTTTCTCTTTACCTCTGTGTCTCTCGCTATGTCTCTGTCTCTGTCTATGTCTCTGCCTCTCTCTGTCTCTCTGTATGTCTGTCTGTCTCCTGCTCTCTCTAGCTTTGTCTCTGACCTTTTGCTCTGACTGTCTTTCGTTCATATCTCCTTCTTAATGTTGCGTGTGTGTCTCTCTCTCTCTCTCTCTCTCTCTCTCTCTCTCTCTCTCTCTCTCCATCCTCTCACTTTCCTCTCTCACTCTCACTATCAGCATATCTTTATCTCTATTTTATATCTTACCCACCCTCTCGGTCTTCTCATTTGCCTTCCCTTGTCCTGGCCTATCCACCTACCTTTGTGTTCATCACTCCACTCATTGCCCAACCAACCCGTACATGCATGCATCCATCCATCCATCTTCCCATTGCTCTGTATATCTGAATCCTAACTGTCACTGATCCCCTTCGATCCGTCCCACTTTTTACTCTTAAATGTATTAAATTTATATGCCGCCCATCCATCATCGACAATCACCGTCGGCGAGCTTTCATCATTCATTCGTTCAGTCATTCATTCAGTCATTCATTCAGTCATTCCAATGAATTAATCGGGTCACATAATCCGCATAATGCTCTCTATAAATGCTTGTTGCTTAGATCGCATTGCTATTTAATTTCCGCGAGTGTCCACAGCTTAACTTTATTTGACAGTTTTCTGTTAGGATTGTTAAACTTTTGATGTAACGTTTCAGGTGAAACCTCTGTGAGAGAGAGAGAGATTTCTTTTAGAAATATGATTTGGGGTTTCTTCTGATAGAAATGCTGTGTAAGATGCAGTTTCTGATGAAAACCAATTCAATCACGTCTTATGCGCAGTTTTTTGTAGAGTACAAGGCATTCTTCTCAAGTGAAAATCGCAATAAAGATCGTCAATCAGTTTATGGATACCTAAAGTTCCTCTATACATCGTGTGACAAGTTGTGCAGAAAGGAGCTTGTGGTTACCTCGAAACCTATACTTTATTGACATAGTAGGCCCTATGTTAAATACACAACATTGCACACTCTAGTGATATAAGGTCTTTGGTGGTAGCCTAGTGGTAGGCCTACATCCGGTAGTTTAAAATTCGTAGATTGTGGTTCAAGCATATGATTCCTAACATCTCTTTTGGATTATTTACACATAATACGGTTTAAAGATTCAAACCAAACTACGTTCAGGCATAACGGATTAAATCCTTGCGGAACGCTCAGGGTCCTACACCCGCCAGGTTCAATCCGTCATAAATTGTACCGACATAACCGTAGCTATTAGGCTAATCCGAAATATTCAAGATGCGTAAAACTAGCTTCTTGAAGCTGAGCAAAATTCATTTTGAATCACTCGCATCAAATGTCGTCCATGGTTTACTCAATCGTCAGCAGTTGAAGACTTGAAGTGCATACCAATTGCGTCAGCGCATAGACCGACGCATTGCACATTAGAGTAGACCATCGCATTGTATTCGGTTACTGCCTCAAGGTGTACCGGTACTTTCTTTATGAAATGTCTTACACTTGTGATCATATAATAATTATTATGTATAAACTTAGGTAGGTATTAGTCCTGGTTAACAGCCAACCTTTATTGACTTTCTGTTCCACTTACATGCATTTACACAATGTCAAGTATTTATCTTATTTGTCGAAACCTTTACACACGTGCAAACATACCACGAGTTTTCACAAGAGGTTTATTTGTGATTGAAATTATGTTTATAGTTGCCTATATATCAGTGAACGGACATTCATTTACAATAGCCGTGGATCTATGTTGTCAGCGCCACCTAGTTTTGGTGTTGGTGAGTCTGGCAGCCCCCGAAAGTTTACAGCTAATATTCGAAAGTATGTTAAAAAATGGTGTACAGTTAAACAGCATTTAAGGATTCTTTGTGTTTTCGAGAGCTTGTCATTCTTATTCCAAATAGTCAAGATTTGCTGTTGGATTCTTAGAAAACGCTCTAATAATGTTACATTACATTAGGCTAATTTTTACACTACATTGTAATTTTACCATAGAAACATAATATTTCTTTAAACATCAACACATCGAAAGCTCTGTATTAATTTTTAGATCGATCTTGCTCTACGTGGACGGAGAACGCAAAACTAAATAGAGTGTAGACGAATAGGTCGTGGTTGAGAAACATTTATTTAATTGACATACAAGTGGGTCCATATGTTAAATGACATGTATTCATAGACGATTGTTTCAATCTGAAGAATAATGACAGAATAGTCTTGCGATGACTTATTGAACAATTGCTGAATATTAATTGGTGAACATTGAACATTGCTGTATATAGTCTTGGAAACTCAAGAGAACAGTTGAATTTAGATACAATATTACCATAGGAAAACGTTTTAAAAGGCGATTCTTTCCCCCTAGATATTAGGCCTAATAATTGTCTTTTAAGTTAGTCGCACAAAACTGAAGAATGAGTGATTTTGCATTGAAATCTTACCGCTAAATATAGATTTATATATATATTGAAAATACGTGATTTTGCCTCTTACCGCTAAATAGACCTAAATATTATATTCCATTTCACTTGGTTCATCACTGCTTCAGTGAAGAACTTCCAATGAGTATAACCCTGAGTAACTCAGAAGTCTCTCAATTTTAAACGAGCTGACACCCTAACCATAGAACAGTCAATTTCAATTCAACAAAGTTTGATAAAACTTGGCCCACTTGGGCTAGTGATTTAAATTGGAAACTCGAAGATGGTGATATAAGTTTGAAACTTGAGAATTAAACGATATCATCCACCGTTCGATTGTAAGTTCGGGTGCACGCTAGATTATAATCAGAAGCTAAACATGACCAACAGATGCCACTTTTTTATGACGTCACCGTATGTTGAGTCCAATCAATTACAATGTCTCATTTCCGTTTTTTTACACATTTAAGATATAATTTAGTAAATTTCTCTTCCACGACCGAACTTTCTTCCAAACCTCATGTACCTCTTTCCAAACCGCATGTACCTCTTCTCATCCTCGTTGGGATAGGCTGCGTCGACATCCTCAATGTCGTCGGTGCTCGAACGACCGAATCTCATGTAGCGTTTGTTAACCCAATCGGAAGGAGGAATTCGCCACGCCTGGGACCGTGCCCGTTTCTCTTCGCTCAAAGCGGAGTCATCCCAGTTCGACTCTCTTGTGTCTCCTAGTAGAGAAACCACGAAAACTTAACAACAAACATGTTAAAACTTCAAATATATTGTAAAGCTTTTCTCCAACGAAATGCCCACGGTATATTGTATTGCATTGTATCCATAAATTTACTTAACGCCTCTAACACTTCACACCAATCAGAGGCAATACCAGTGCGTGGTACCAAGATAAAGCAAAGTGGCCTTGAGATAACGAAACGAGCTTCGTGGCTTACCAGTTAGAATGAAGGAACTTGTCGAACAAGGGAACTGGTTGCATAATGCAGGGTCAACGATTACAAAGCTAGTGTTTTAGACACAGCAGTCCTCGCTCGCGGGACAGACAGATGGGAAGAGTCTGGTTGTTAGAGAGCCAAAGGAGAGAGAGACATAGAGGAGGACGACTTGCTAAAACAATGTGGCGACCACAGAAATAAAACGAAATAGAGTGTCGCATATGCATTCGTGAGATATATAAAGATGAAATGTAATCAAAGTTTAGTATTTATTTAGTGAACTTTGGATCGTCTCTCTTTTTAGTCTGATATAAAAGATGTGTTAATAGCTGACTGTTTCATGAAACTGTTTTTAATCAAACTTATCTCCCGTGGTTGATTTAAACTCTTTTTGATATAATCAGGAGCTAGATTACAGATATTTGAAATATTTGTTCAGCGGTAACGAAGTGTTTACAGGGAGTGATATATTTGCATTGGACATAAAATCCAAATGAAATGCAATCTACTTCGGATCGAATTACATTCTGAATATTTCATTTCACCGTATTATATCTCATGTATACATAACGCTTGTATGCTTGTATTTATGTCTCTGTTTTTATTATTATTAATTCAGCATAATACAGCAATTTTATATAGCGCCCCTTCAAGTTTGCCTACTCAGGAGCGCTCAAATGTATATGTATATATGCTCTATGTATGTAAATATGCATGTATGCATTCATGTATTTGTTGATCTATGTATGCATGTATGTATGCATGTATGTATGCATGTATGTATGTATGTATGTATGTATGTATGTATGTATGTATGTATGTATGTATGTATGTATGTATGTATGTATATATGTATGTATATATGTATGTATATATGTATGTATATATGTATGTATGTATGTATGAATGCATGTGTTGTCTATGCACATTTGCATGTATGTTAACCACTCCCAATACCGCATGTTATCAACCTCTTTCTAACTGTACTGGTACATAGGTAATCCTGCCCCGCCGGACTCTGGTCTCTTTAGATCCCTCTTTTGTAGTCCAACATAGTTATTAATAATTTTGAAATATGATCATGTGCTGTTGTATTTTGGGAACACTAAAGAGCTATGTTAGGTTATGTTATGTTATGTTAGGCTAGGTTATGTTATGTTTATGTTATGTTATGTTTATGTTTATGTTATGTTAGGTTAGGTTATGTTAGGTTATGCTATGTTAGGTTTATGTTATGTTATGTTGTGTTACGTATGGTCTTCCTTAACAGGCGACCGAAACCCATAAAAAACCAGAGAAGTCTTAGTATTTCGAGGGAGTCATACTCCAAAAATCCTTTCAGAGTATAGTGTGAATTACTTGAACATACCCGAATCATCAAGTGAATTGCTCATATAAGACAGTGTTTGGACTGAGGAAATTAAATGAATGTGGGATAGGTAAGGCACAATAACGCTTTCGATCATATCTTTCACCATTGTGTTTAGCTCCTAAATATCTTAACGACTTTATGCTTAGACCTCTGCCCGCTCTTTCTTTGCACCCTAAATTAAGATACTACTAATAATGAATAATCTGCCAAATCTCGACGAGTTATAGCTTTCCCAGAATGTGTCTATATTCACATCATCACATGAATCGTAGCAGCGTCTTACCAGAATCCTAATAGCACATATAAACCAAAAACCCTGTGGATGGTTTGTAGGCATTCGCATGGGGGAGGAGTGGAGAAATCATGGTCTGCTGATCGATTTGATTTCCTATTGTTCTATGGGCAAACACTGCTACTACCCAACACCGTGCCTTTGCAATCGTGGATCTTCTATGTTATATTAACTACCTCACAACCCACAGTTAGAGTCTCGTCTAAGTCTCAATCAACCCTTCGTTGCTTGAAGACTTGCTTCTTTTATCTTTTACCATGACAGACCTTTTATCAGGTCTGTCACGTTGAGAGCGTTTCTGAATATCTAGTATATAAATTCTCAGGTGCGATACGATACAATGAGCCTGGTAGTCGAATAGAACAGAACAAGAATTGTCGGTGGGATACAGCATGATAGAAAAGAATGGAATAGTTTACCTTGATAAGAGTCATAAGGCAAATGATGACGCGATGGCTCGACCAAATCGTTGACGAGTTCCGCGCCGCTTGAGCATGACCAAGATGCGGCCATCAGAGTCACGATGACCAAGACCATAAGACTGGACAACTGACCAGCAGGCATGATGGACTTCATCAGGTGAACTTGCTTCGCTGAGCGAAACAATCAAAGAACACAAGCTGCTCAAGACAACAATGCAACTCTAGCTCGTTTTAAAGCTAAAAAAATTTAGAGCTAAAGTATGGACCTGCAAATGACCGCTGTTCGGTTGAGACGAGTCTGGAATCTAATTTTGGAACATTTTCGAATTCGAATCCCAACTCGAATTGGATCAGCGATGATTAGTTGAATGTAGTCGAGTGACGAGTTTCACTTTCACGAAGCAATTCAACAACGAACCCACGTGCAGTTAACATTTAAGGAAATCAGTTTCTGGCAACGGGTATCAAGGGGTGATGATTCAAAATATGCTTCAAATAATAACGTCGGTTTCGGCTACAATCGAATAGTGTGTCCGATTCGTTTTCTAATCGAATAGCAAAGCTTCGTATACTAATGAGTAGTTTTTTTGTCTGAGTTATTGTTTAGTTATATCTTAGCAAATTTATTAAGCGTGAATTCAACCCGTGAATTTACCGTCAATTGAATCTTGAACATTTCCTTGCTTATTATTACTATCTATAAACATTATCGAATATCATGACACACAGCGCCCGAAGTTGGAGGGTGAAAACTAACCCTGAAGGTGTTGCTCTCAGAGTAGTCTCATTTCAAAATGTATCACATGCATTCTTTTACAAAGTCCTTGCATACATGCATCAGCGTACTATTTTGCATCAGCATTTTTATTTAAAATTATATGGCGTCTTACAATTAGTTTCGATTTTCTTTAGATGGCTGACACAATACTGGTGAAAAGTTTGGTGATCAATGAAAAATACGATTACGCAAATATGTATGCACGCGTGTATATTTGGAACCAACATTGATGTTTAATTTTTAACGATATCTCTCAATAGCCATGGCCGTTGACGTCAACATTACTTTACCTTACGCTGTGAAATCTTGCCCAGGAGTGGCCTGTTGTGCAGAATCCCAGACGTAATCGATCCAAAGAATGTTATCAGCAATGGAAATGGAGACAGCGGTCGAGAGTGCAGTGTCCAACAGAGTCACTAGGGAGATCTGCCGTTCAAGCCGTGTTTATTGTGTCCCTTTGGTGTCTCGAAAGGCGAAGATTCAGAAGCTGTGTAGATAATTATCTGTCGAATCTGGATGCCCTGCTTGTCAGTCCAGCGCTTGAAATATCGCTCGTAGCCGCTCAGATAATTCCGGTCCTCTTTGAATCACTGTCTTTGTCTCAGTTTCTCTCTGTGTTTCTCTGATGCATCTCTCTGTCTCTATCTCTGTCTGTCTGTCTGTCTGTCTCTCTGTCTCTCTATCTCTCAAGCCGTAACCACGTCTTGGCATATCAGTACCACGATTCGATGTAAAATCATCTGCCTGCCAGTTTGCGAAAGTGGCTTGCATGTCTCCACACGCCAACTCACACACCTTTATAGACGACCTTAAAAGACACGCAGGGCATCCTCCCACCCTGTAGTTAGATATCACACTCCAACTAGGGACACTGCATGCCATGCTCAGTAATGTTCAGGGATAGTAGAAATTCACGGAAAAAAGTTCACAACTCACGGCAGCATTTTGAATTAAACGGGCGCAAATCGTGGCAAACAAATGGCATGAAATCACGCTTCATTTGCTAAGATCCGACCAAACACTTCTTTTTTACAAATTCTATCCTGACTCATACTTGTACCATTGTCTCTCTTGACGCTTCAATTCTAAGCACATCCAAGAAAGCCATATGACTGCTAGACGATCTTATTCTGTCTCAGCCCCGTGTAAAAAAAGCTGATTCTGGCGATATCACCATTCGAGCGCTTTTAAAAAAATCAAGCCTCTTTTTACGATTTCACTGATTGACAACTTGGATGACATTGATTTACGAATTACGGTTACACTGACTTTCAGTTGCGACTACAGAGACTTATAATTAAGATTACACTGACCTACACTATATTGATTTATATATATTTATATATATATATATATATTGTAGGCCTAAAATAATCATTGTAGGCATGAAAATTACGATTACATTAAGCTACAATTACGATTACATTAAGTTACAATTACGCTTACATAGATTTAAACCCTTAAAAAGAAACTCGTCAGAAGCATTTTTACAATGATAGAAGACTTATTTAAGGGCCTCAACATAATTCCATATTTGATCGTTTAGCTAAGGCGTAAACACAACAGCGGTAATCAAGTAATCAAGTCAATCAAGTGAAAGGAGGACAGGTGCTTAAACCTGTCTATGTGTTTGTTGTGACTCAAATAGAGTCATTGAAATTAGAATCATTAGTTACTTGCTAAGATAATATGATGAATTTTATATACTTTAACCCACTAATTACAGTGGATTGTGATCATTGGGACCACCAGAGGACGTGTTGTTCCGTGTACGATCACCCACCCCAGAACTAATCGGACTTAATTACGTACAGAGCCCTGTGACCAATGTCAAGCGCTGCTCCTGCTTTTACTCATCGACTTCATCTTAACTTTGATTCTTTGTACAGTGCAATTAAAGTCTCCTACGCTTCTCTGTTTTCATTTGCCTATCTCTCCGTTCATTTGTCTCCCTCCATTTCTATCCCAAATGCTCTTCTACACGACTTCAATTTTACAAATGGATTCACAGGTTCTCGCTTTGCGTCCAATCAACCTTGGCCCGAAAACAGAGACCGAAACAGAGGGAATTAAGGAAAGATGATTGGCACAAGCACAGGCACAGTCGAACAGACATGCACGCATACAACGCCATATAGACAAACAGACAGAGACAGCGAGACAGGCAAACAGAGCCAGAGATGACAGCAATCTGGACAGAATTCCAGACCTGAAGCCATCTGGTGATGAACTTAATCCGCACCGACCATAATCCGAAATTGCTTCGGATTATTAACGACTCCTTTCTCGCTTTTGCTCGAAGGCGATTCCTGAGTCCAACATATATATGATGTCTGCCACTCCTCTGGTGAGCGGACAATTTTCAATCTCTTCTCTGAGTTCCCCGTTTCGACGTTGACAATACACTCAGCCTCTGGTCCTCAAGATGCTCGTTATAAAATCTTTCACAAATAGTGTTATAACGTCGTTTTTTTACATTTAATATTTCGGATACATATAATGTCTTGATCTTTATTCTAGCGGTGGATGTTTTCGCAACGAGCGCTGATATTTATCGCCGGCTTTCGACAAGCAGTGGCAGCCACTGCAATTACTGACATTATATCGGGGTGTAGATTGCGACTCGCTCCTTTCCGGTACATTAAAAAAGTAGGCCTACAATTGACGAACCTTCACAGATTCCTGAGTTCAGTAGAACTTTGAAATAGCTTTTGAATGTTGGAAAAGCTTCATTATATTCTGCGTTATCACTTTTCTCTCGACTCCATTGACGCAACTTTTTTCAGAGACTCTCAACATATGAACATCCATGTCTACTGTAATCTGTCGACGGGAATCCGTTAGTTGGTTCCACGAATCTTCCATGTGCCATGTGCGTGGTTACGCCATTAGTAACTCATGTTCAAATTAGTGCTTTTGTGAGAAACACAGAAATGCGCCGTATAAATAAAGTGTCCTGCTGGCGACCGGACAAATGGGCGCAGGACACTGCCTCGCAAGACCAAATAATGCCGGCCGACAACTATATTGCAATGCTTAAAGGAATATACATTGTAGGCCTATATAGTAACTTGTACTATAGCCATCGGTGAAACAAATCTTTAAATTCAGAAGTAAAACGAGTCCAACATTTTTTCCATATAATGCGAAACGACACAAAACGCAATGCTTTTAAAGTGTTAGCTTATTAATTCAAAATTTCCAAGAGCACATTTGGACAGATTGTAACATTATTCGCGAGTTTACCAAGGTACTCGATCAGTGGTGCGCTGTTGCATGTAGGGACAAAGGTTAGATTTGAAGACGTCGAATAAGTCTCTTGCGCTTTGATTTCTAAATCCGGATCAATAACGTTCTAGGCTATAGCATGACCTCAACGTGATTATGCTGCAGTTTGCGAAAGTGGTCAACGAGTTCTGAAGTCCCATCAATCAAAGTACTAGGTCTAGCTAAAAATACTAGTCTCTTTCTACTGCTATTTTCTCATCATTATTATGTTCATATCATAACGACGCGTATTGTTCACTGTTTCACTTCTGCGTATAAAGTTGCCGTCTCTATTTTAATCAATCGAAGTGTCAAAGGGTTTGACCTTTGAAGTTATTCAATCAAAGAGTTAATAATAGTTTGTGCTGTGCGCTTTTGACGGGGCATTGGACGGGGTTTATGATAAAGTGGGCAACTGACGGATCGCTTTGTATTGGGCGATTGGAACGGAAGGACGTCTAAATACATACATACATTGCAAAAGAATTCTAAACAGCAAAGCAAATCTTTCTGTCTGTCTGTTTGTCTCTCTATATCACTCTGTCGCTGTCTATCAGTCTGCCTGTCTGTCTTTTTGCGAGTGTCTCCGAATCCACAAAAACTGTTTTCGTTGCAAACTTCGTGCGAGCGATTAAGACATCAGAATCTATTCTGCTGAGCCACTTTTGTATTTCGAGCAGAGAAAGAAAGACTATGCCAGAACGCACATGTACCTGAGAACCTCTACAGCTCTTACTTAGAACATGAAGCTGGCCCATTCATAAAGCTGGAACAAAATAAACTCCATTCATCCTCAAATCGACTGCCAATCATTTTTTGTGTTTCTGAGCAAGTCGCAGCAGATTTCACACCTTTTAGCGAATCGCATCACAAAGTGATTCCGTGACATTTACGAAAACATTTGTACGGCACCTTTTCTGAACTACTCAAACGAGGGTCGATCGATCGAATACGTCCAATCGTTCAAGCTCGCTTTTCTTAGTCTTCAACATTCTTCCATTGGGTTTGGCAGTGCAACCTCTTTAATGCGTTCGGGAATTTGTATATAATGGATGGCGTAATGAGAGGGCTGTCTGTGTAACAATGAATGGAAGACAATTACAGGATATGCGTCACTCGATCGTGTTAGGGAGTGCGCAGCCCCCACTCCCTCTCCACCAATAGCCTTCGTCTCTGTCTTCGACGGCCTAAGGCGACCTGGTTGACCACACGCCCATAAAACGACCGACGCCTTTGAATGCGTAATAATTGACTGGTAAATTGCGAAAGCGTATGAAAACGCTTTTGATGCGTATCACCTCGGAACCATTCGTAGAGGGCGTTGTCAACGATATTTGTATGGCCTCGCTCAAACTTACTATTCTTATGTTATTCGGTGTCACTCTGTCCTTCTGCCTCTTTCAATTTAGCCATGTCGCTCTGTCTGCCTCTCCCTGTTCCTCCCGCTACTCTGGCTCTGTGTGTCTGTATATCTCTTTCCCATATTCCTTTCTGTCTGCCTCTGAATCTCCATTCTAGGCTGCTTTTCTCGCCGTTGGCTTGTCCATCTCTTTCTGTTTGTCTAATGCTTGCTGTACAGTGTGGCTCAGAAAAAAGTCTCAAGGGATAAAATGCGACTTCTCCCAAAACCAGTTGAGCTCTTTGAACCAAAAGAATTCACAAATTTACTTGGAAAAGGTTTTTCAACAATCCTTGGCAACTTCTGTTAATTTTTTTTTTTACATTACTTAAACATTAAAACTGTTTAAAAAATTCTTTTTTACATAGAAAATAAACAGTCACTACTAATTTTCAGTGTCATACAACATCACCCTTTAGCACGAATTCAGAAACGTGTGAAAAAAATCATCTCAAAGCATGATCCAAGTGTCCACCCCAGCTTTCATACAAGCATGAAGTTTGTTTGTCAAGCTCAGTATGACCTCGTTGTTGACTGATTTCTGCAGCAACTGGCTCCATATTTGCTACAAGACTTTCTTCAGTGTAGCGTCTAGATGTGACGATCAGGAGCGGTCTGGCGAGCTTGGTCATATTCATCTTTGCCAATTATTCACCGCGGTTGGTGGCATTAAGTCTTGAGCCAACTTTTCCGCGTGATTGGGTGCGCTGTCCGCTGGAAAATGAGTCCGGACTTTCAACACTGTTATTGTAGAAAACTCTATCTCATATTAATTCTGAAATCTTGATAAGATAACCCCAATTGGTTGAGCAGATATTGCATTTAGTTCGGTGGGACATTTCTTTCCAGAGCCACGCTGTAGATACCTCTTCCCCTCTATATCTCCCTCTTTCGCTCTCTGATCTCTTTCCTTACTCTCTGCGTAGCAACCCTTCTGCCTTACTGTATCTTCCTGTTTGATTCTCCCCTCTAAGTTGTCTCTGTCGTAGGACTAAATTGTCCTGGATAACCTTTAAAATGACGCACCGACCAGGCTGAGAGACATTTCGTGTACGACGGAATTTTCCTTTAATTGAACCGTTAAATAAAAGATGCCGCTGCCAATATGTCGTATATTAGTGCGGCTAATGCATTAGCTGTCTGCATGAGAACAATTTCTTGATCGCCGCCCGCAGTTCCGCCTTTTCAAACTGTTTAAAAAGGCAATCAGTGTCTAGATTGGTCTAAACGACCATTCACTGAACATTTTACTACACCAGTTTAGCTAGTCGATTGAAATTACATTAAATTAGTGTGACAGCAATTAGTGTAGCGGTTTTGATCCAAGCATTCAAAGGCATTTCTTAGTAGTTATATTCGCAGACACACGTGCACAGACATAAAAACACAGACGTAAAAACACAGACATAAAAACACAGACATAAAAACACAGACATAAAAACACATACACAAACTAGGGGTGGGAAGAACGTACAGAGCCCAGTTGAGGAGGTATACATAAACTCCTTGTATAACTTCGGGAATCAAACTCAAGATCCAAACTGAATGTATAATAATTTTAGCAATTGTGACCATTTTAGCATTGGGATGTGCATGTCTGTCTGTCTGTCTGTCTGTATGTATGTCTGTCTGTCTGTCTGTCTGTCTTCAGGAGGTATACAGAGACTCTTTATATAACTTCAGGAATGAAACTTGACGGTTGAAAGCATTCAATGGCCATCAAACCCTTAAAACTAGAGCTTCCATGATTCAGTTATAGGGCAATATAAACCATAGGCTATCATGTTGCCCTTAAAAACGGAATGTAAACATCACGTGGACTACATTCAAATGGGGACATAAAATGACCTCGATGACCATCTTGTGATTTCGCTTCTAACTGACTTTGACAAGATAAAACCGGAAGCGACTACGCATTTATGCTCTCTGACTGCGCTATATTATTCAGCTTAGATTAGATAAAATTGCGTAGTTGCAGACAAGCGGCAACTCAAAGCATGAAAGCATCAGAATCTGCTGAATTCACTAAACGGAACACAAAGGAAGTCGTACACATTGACTATACGCGTATTCAAAATGGATGAAGAAACTCATTGCGAGGCGAATGAAATTTTCGATTCAAATCAGATGCATACTTATGGATCCTGAATAGTTACGCTTTTGCACAAATATAAATCAATTTATTTACTCGTTCCACATCTCGTTTTTTTGTTCATTCATTTCTTCACCAATTCTTCCTTTCAGTCGCTCTCAGCGCGTTTAATTATTTATAAACGTTTACAAGAACTTTTAACAATACCAGCAACACAACTGAAGGTTCTTGTGGGTCTGAGCATTGATTAAACCGGGCGATAGAGTCGAACCAAAAATAATAACGTATTATTTTAAGATTGTAATTATATTGACTAAACGAAAGAATAAAATAACTATTAGAAAGTGCGAACGTGAGCTGAGTGATAATTTCAACAAGCACAGGTTTACAATGTCTGGTTTAATATCTGTTGATTTAAAATGGAGATTTGGTTAAGGCATGTTCTCTGTTTGCTTATGATCACATGCATTGTTTAAAAACCAGTTTCGCACAGAGATGACGTATTTAAAGGAATCAAATATTTTAAAGTTCGATTATAAAGTCATTCCAATAATTGTATTGCTGGCCAATCTAACAAAGATGGGTACAAATTCAAAGACATCAATTTTAAGGAAAAGATGCGCGGGGTGGTCGTAGAAAATATACAGAAAGTTTAATGAAAAAGAAGCGCATGATGAGTCTAGTGTAGCCAATCAAAGAAAGATGAGCACAAACTAATTGAAGATTTAAAAATCGGTTTGAATTTATTTGCGTATCATGTAGCGACATCCGACGTTTAGTGGTACACGCACCACCTTTTAGTACCACTGGTCTATAAGACGTAATAAATCATAGTCTAGACAAAAAATCACCGACTTACAACCAAATAAATTCTAGGTCAGGTAAAACAGTCTTTGATATTAATGCAATAGAAATTATATGCTAGACAAAACTCAATGCCTTGCTGAAAGATATTGCTCAGAAGAAAATAAATTGGGCTGACGTAAAAGATATTATATATATGATTGACTGGTAAATCAATTAGTTTAATACCTAAGACTGTGAATAATACGTAATAATAATAACGGTGATTGGCACAATATAGGAACTTATTTGAGGCCTGTAATGAAACAACCTGAGTGGTCAGAAACTTGAATAGGAACGATTTAGAAAAAGTTTAGGCCAGAATAAAACAAACTTCGTTCGCTAGGAACACAGAAATCGACTACAAAATGAAATAGTTATGATCATAATCAAGCAAAGAAAATGTAAGCCTACTGGCATAAAGGGTTCCTATTTTAATATAACAATAATTTTATTCATATTTCAAAACTTTAAGTAAGATTGAATAAAAAAAATCAAGCAAATGCAATTTCCCCTTTTCGCTGGTTGAATTCTTCGTGCGGCCTACCTTCTGAACAAATCCCACCGAACACCAACGGATCGAACAAGACGAACGAGATAGGAAGATGAACGGATCACAGATACGGCGGCGACACCAACGCCCTCAGCAGTAGCAGTATCAGCAGCGACCGATGAGGAAGCGGATGACGGCTTCAGTTCGCGTCTTCGGTGAGTGTCAAGAGCGCTGTGGAACTTGACATCACACCGCCTCCTATTTATAACCGATCAGAGCGACCCCTGCGGCAGAGAGTGACGTCAAGATATGACCGATAAGGCCGGGCGCTAGAGGGCCTGAAAATAAATGACGCCACAATGGGATTAGCCTAACCTCCCGTATAAATAATCGTCGTGTCGGCCGAGAGGACAGCGATTGGGTCCACGGCTGCAAGAAAATGGTATTATTATGCAAGAGATTGACACGGCCCATGTCATGTTATCGACAACTAATGGAAAGAAGTCGGCGAAATTGAACGATGACTCCAAATAGTGATATCGAATATATATATATATATACTTTACACGTATATAAATCATGCCCACATGCGCAAACAAAAAAATATATATAAGGTTTGTATATATATATGTATATAGGATTATGATGACGATGCTGATGATGATAACAATTGGATTATGATGACAATGACTACAATGATGATGCTGCTGCTGATGATGAGTCACCTGCCCGAGGGAAGATCCATTGGTTTTTATGCCACCCGAGGGTGAGATGTGTGAGTTGGTTTCCCGTTGACTTTCTCTTAGACAATAATTATTATGGGTGAGCAACTTTTCCAGGGTCGCTTGAACCTACGACCCCCACGTACTAGACAGAAAATTCTGCTACATCACTCACTTGTAAATAAAAATTAACATCTGGTTTCTATTAAACTGGATAAGCGTAAAGAATTATATTTAAAGCCTTTCTGTAGCCAATAAATTGGTGACAGAAGAATACAAATACTTATAATTATGTATACACAAATTGAGTTTCGTATAATATATATACTAATATCGATAGTCATAGGCAACCAAAGCAAGGCTATGCGACAGCTCTGTTGTTTGAGGCGCCACCCGCTTGCCCTCCCTGCCTCAGATGAAAACAACTTTTATTTATCTAGAATGAAGTGTTGTGATATGTACTTGTATGCTTGACAAACTGGTTTAAAATTTTAATTAAAATTAAAATTTTTACTATACTCCTACGTAGATATTTAACTCACAGCTTCATTGAATTTGTAGGTGGCTAAATATTTTGACAGCGATTAACGGAACTACATTACAGCACTATAAAAATGAAAATAAAGCAATAGCGCTTACCAACTATCGTCGTTACTATTGCTAAGATTAAAACTCAGTAACTATAACTGTAACTAATTTAAAATCTGTAAGCAGAATCACACTGAATAGATTCGTGTAATCGCCCATTCCTCGTTCATTAGGTACCTGCCCGAATACGTCATGACCGAAATTACTAAATACAATCCCACTAATAATCTTAAATAATCTTACAGTATATCTAGCACTAGTCACCTGACTGTACGCTTTAGACTACATTATCTGAGCATGCTTTTTCTGTTACTTCACTTTGACATTCCACGACGATTAACTGAGAGTCTGTACTCAGCAACGGTGATACAGTCGTTCTCTTTCGGACAGTTGACAGCCGATGGTGGATCAGTTATACAGGCGCCATCGATAGAAAACGTTTCACACAGGATGCCATGGCCGACAACACAGATGCCCTGATATACAACAAATGCCCTGACCTACAGCAGATGCCTTGACCTACACCTGATGCCCTGACCTACAACAAATGCTCTGATCTACAAACAGATGCCCTGACCTACAACTGATGCCTGGACCTAGACCCGATGCCCTGACCTACAACAAATGCTCTGACCTACAGCAGATGCCCTAACATACAACGAATGCCATGACCTACAACATATGCCTTGACCTACAACAGATGCCTTGACCTACAACAGGTGCCCTGACCTGCACCAGATGCTTGACCTACAACAGATGCATTCACCTACACCTGATGTCCTGACCTAATTAAGTTTTACTCAACAATCAGGTGATGAGCGACACAATTCAGCGATAGCTTTAAGAAAAACGAAGAATAACAAAATTGCATAATCATTATTATCATTATCACCATCATCAAATTAGTTGTAATTATTGTCATCATCGCAATCGTCTTCAACAGCATCATCATCTCCATCGTCATCAACTTTGTTTTCGTTTTCGTCGCAATCAATATCGGCGCCATCGTTGCAATTTACACCGTTGTCGTCGACATGATAATCATTTCATTTGTTACTATAATCATCATCAACGTGGTCATCCTAATCCTCTTCATTTGAACCATTAATCTGCTAATCAGACTTTTGCTGAATCCTCTTTTCGTTACTAAATCTAATACTGAATTTATCTATTTTATCGGTTAGGCTACAGCTGTTCTGCAATGTCTTAAGCGTTCTTAAGCGTCAGAAACAACGCGTCATTTTCAAGATTTTCCGTTCCAACCGTCGCCGAACCATTATTTTCTGAATGTAAGTGGACGTTAACATAATTATTGTATCCACCGCCTTTCATAGGCATGGATACGCGTGGAGTGGTTGATATCAGATGGTATTTGTCTCTCGGAGTAGTTATATTCGTGTTTGGAGGAGGGTGAAAGATTCTGATGAGGGCGTTCAGCTTAGACTTAACTGAAAGACTTGATTACCAACTAACTAAATCGTTTACAGTAATAATGATTGTGTACCATTTTACAGTCGCGTGAGCTTTTGCTGGTGACGTCTTGTGATTTACTTGAATTTCAAATGGTCACAATCATTTGTCATCATCATTATAATCATGATGGCCATCGTCATTAAAATTGGCATTATCATTATCATCAGCAACGTCATAGCCATCATTATCATACCAGTCAAAATCAACATAATACTTATCAGCACAGCTTTCATCAAAACGTCATCTTCGTCGTCGTCGTCGTCATCGTCATCGTCATCGTCATCGTCGTCATCATCATCATCATCATCGTCGTCATCATCATCATCATCATTATCATCATCATCATCATCATCGTCATCGTCATCATCATCATCATCATGGCCGTCGTCGTTATTATGATCATAGCCACAATCATCAACAAAACGCATTCGTCGCAGGTGCGATCCTCACACTCCTTTTAATCCAATACTTTAGCTCCAGTTTCTCTAATATGTGACTGATAGACACACGCAGAAGTATTGAACGCCAAAGGTCGTTATCGCCAAACGAAAGTATCCATCTCAACAAGTGTAATAATGATAGCATCAATAAGATATATATATATATATCTATTTAAGTGCATTGTCATCATCATGCAAATCTTTACAGCTGTTGCCTTATAAGAAAACAGATTGTCTGCTAAATGCTCATCGTTTAAGTGCAAATGTACTTGGACTCATAGAAATCTTGAAGAAGTGAGAGATACGGATGCCGATCAATTTAATTGTTTCTACGCTAAGCACTTATTACTCCTTTATTTTGTGCACTTTACAGTATAGGTCACACTCATAGATTTCACAATTTAAAAATACAGCTTGTCCTGAAGTGAAAATAGGTTGGTTTCTAACACGTTCTATGGGCCATCTCTGCCGCTACAGTAAAGTCGGAAAAGTTCGCCGCATTTTGTGCAGACTGCCTAGTAATATCTTTGGACCGATTTCCCATCAAAAAATATAACTTCGATGCAGCCATCATGCAGTTCTTGGGAAAGTAATCGGAAGTGTGCTTTTAGCTTAAATGAGAGGTGTGCGTCACTTTAGAGGTAGACTTAATGTCAGAAAAGCCTTTTAAATAATTGCCTTTCTTGATGAACGATGGACGTCGCGGCCTACATGACTATTTTTCGCTGGCCAATGTGGCTCGCGAGTGGAACGGATGCTGTACACCAGTGCATGAATACGAAATGACAATCACAAAAATTGATCAGTTGCAAAAACATTACACACTTAGGGAAACAAAATCTTGATTATAAATCATGTTTTGAGTGACTGCCTCAATAGTAGTTACTGCTAACCTGCACAATAGCAGTAATAACAATGGTAACAAAATCTTCATTATATTGGTTGCAATAAGATTACAGCGACAGTCATAGTAACATATACAACAGACATGTTAACATTCACGATAAAATCACAGTAGTACTTCAAATACGAACAGCCATAGCATCAAGAACATTTGCCATATAAAATTACTTGCACCGCTCGCGATAGCAGTATCGTGGATGTATTCTCGTAGGCCTGATCACTGCAAAGAATTTTGTAGACAGTGAAGAATCTACTGCGATGAATTCTACAAAGCAGGCGTCTTGGCTTATCGCGTTTTGTTCCCAGGAGCACCTTATCGATTCTGCGACCTTTCTTCCTTTGCGCTGGTGAAGCTGAGCGGAGGCGGAGGCCGCTACGATCACTTGGAGATAGGAGACCAATCTGGCCCTGATCAAATGATGTTTCGCCTCCCTGAGGCCACCGCTGGCGCTACGACTGTCTGGGTTTCCATGGACGTTATACCAGCCGCGCTGCGATTACTTTAAATCACAAAGTGGTAACGATATTGAACGTTATCTTAATGCGAAAGAAACTGTTTAAACTGGCTAAAGTCGACGCTGGTATATGCAGAAGCTACGGTAGAAATGCGATCTCGACGTCCAAAGCAGGGTTCCGATAAAAAATATTTTTGAATATTCAGATACTGCGAAATTTAAGTTTGAAATAATGATGTGGGTTCATGGGTGGTTGCTCCTAGAAATATGGGTCAAACGTTTCCACATCTCCAGAGCCCAGGGTTCATTTAAAAGCTATTTAAGTAAAATGAATAAATGAAATGCATAAATAATAAAAGACATGGCACAATGATGGAGGCAAAGGTGGCTGCCGCTCCTAAGTATATCGGTAAAACACTTCTGCGACTTTCAGGTTCGCTTATCATAAGATAGTCCAGTTTCCGATTAAAAAAAACGGTACAGGCGAGCATTGACAAATTTCAGAGCTGGGATGAGAATGGGATGTTGGGACACAGGACAGACTAGACTAATGGTTTGCGAGGAGTAGTCTTGCCCAAAAGTCTATGGTTCAAATCCCCACCAAGGGGTAATGTCATTCGGAATTTCCTCTGAAATGAGTACATGTATATAGATCGTTCACTCGGTGGAGAGGACAACAAATTGGTCATCCGTCCTCAAATATGCCGAGACTAAAAAAATGAAGTCGCTTACAGTTGTTGTTTATTGCACAGTGAAAGTGTTACAATTATAGCCACTAAGCCAACGTTACAGTGCCACAGAAAATAAGAAAAGCTAAATAGCTTATACTAACCCTGGCATCTCTTTCTTGGTTAATGTTCATATATGAATCTCTCCCCTTTAATTAAAACTTATATGTAGGTAGCCTACTAAGTAATACCAAATGCTTAGAATAGAATATAATAGTAAAATAATAATAATTATTATTATTATTATTACTTCAAAAAATTAAATAATAGTAGTAATAATAATAAGGATAATAATAATACCAATAATAATAATAATAATTATTATTATTATTATTATAAAAAATAAAATTATAATAATAATAGCAGTAATAAGAATAATAATAAAAATAATAGTAATAATATTATTAATAATAATAGTAATAGAAACACTAATAATAACAATAATGCCTTCATAGTCAGGATTGCCTATTGTGGTTCATTCATTTAATGATTGGCCTATTGTTCCTAATTGGCTTAAAGCTGTCAGAGTCGAGGGAGTCAGGTAGGCAGAGATGGCACTAGAGACAGTCGGAAAAATATAGACAGACAAAAATACACGATGAGAGACAAAGACAGACAGAGACAGAGGTAAAAGGAAAACAGAGCTTGAAGGAAACCCCAACAGTAGAACACAAACAGACAGACAGAGGTAGGACAATACAGGGAACCCACTGGCTACCGCACAAGAGGGATTTCTACATTTCTTGTAATGTCTACAGTAGCCGACAGATATACATACAGGCAGGCAGGAATGCAGGCAGATGGACAAACAGACAGAGACTAATAACAGCGTGATAGGTCCAACCCCTTCTTCCATCGTGTTTTAACCTCCGTCAACATTGGCATACCAAGCGAATGGCTGGGTCCAGCGTCAATCGATATGATGACCTTTTCAACTCGGCTTCACTTTGATAAACTTGATGGATTATCTTCCTAGATGATCCGAAAATAGTTCAGACGTCTTCATTTCGACCTCCTACGATCATTGACAAACCAGTTGACAGTGACAAATTCTATCCTTGGCGCTTCACTGACTGGTTCATTGACTGGTGGCTAATTGACTGGCGATCGATTGACTGGTGGCTGATTGGCTGCGTTTAGTGCTTGGGAGCGTGAAACGGACATCACCACAGTTTCTGTTATTGCTCATCACATTTGACAATCGTTGTTCTCTGTAGATCTTAATGCGTCATGATATATAGGCTTATGTGCTTAGGCCAATCTATTACTGTGCCATAGTTGTATCACTTCCATCATGCAACGCCTGACTCACTATACGTCGTGGGCCCACAACCTCTAAGGGCCTTTCACTGGGTCTCCGTCTCCTATACCATAGACAAACCCCTCAGAGTTACATCGATATCTAAAATCTTTTTTCTTCAATCGTCATTAAACCGCAGGCGCCACTGAGTAGGCAATTTGAAAAGGCGCTATGTCCAGTTTTGATTGATTAAGTGATTGATTTGACCATCCCTAGTCTACCTAAAGATTCTAAACTATGCATCGTATGCGAACAACAATTTGTTGAGCGAGTAGTTTCAAGAATTTAGTTTCAACGTTCACCGACACGTTCAAGCAATTCTTGAGACGTTATTAAAGTACAGAACATCCACATCGAATGCAATTCCAATTACAGTAGAACATTAAAAATTTTAAATCATGAGCATGCACACCCATTTTTATAGCGCCTGCCTTTCCTCTGTGGTAGGTGTAATCCAATCCAAGTTTCTGGCGGTGAACGATTTAGTGCAATAGTTTCCTCTGCAATTACTAGGTGGAGCTAACGGTCAGTATGGGCAACCGTCCGTTGCAATATTCGATCTGGCGAAAGTAACCGTCAGTTTCTTGGAATGTCTTTGAAGATATCATATCTTGTCATTCGCTAGATGGCCGCGCCAAGAATTCCAGCCCAGAATTTGGCGTCTCGTAATGTAATGCCAATCTAAACGCATGTCTTTTAGCTGAGCTTCGATGCAGAACAGTGTGGGACTCCAGTGCATGTCATGCCTCCGCTCCCGAGGAATGGCATCGACTGCCACATTCTCGTCACGGCTTAATTTCGCTGCCTTTCGTAGCGACTCAATACTGATTATAGTTTCACCTTGGATTTTAAGGATTTAGAATTCTGAGTGCATCTTCTCCAAGCGACTGACTGACTATCCTTTCGTGTTACCTTGCGCGGTAACAAATTTGCTAAAAAAAATAATAACCCTCAGCGTAGCACAATATTCATGCAGCAGACACTAGCTTTACGACGCTAGATGAATTCATAGGTCAAAAGCCACGAATTGAGGTCAAGCCGATGAGAGAGCAAGGTGTAAGTTGAACCGTGTTGCAGTATCGATCGCTGGTGCAGGATGACTTAATGCAAAATCAGTATACAAATAATCAGGCTGATCGTCGTATTCAACTGCGGCCCATTAACCAATTGTAGTATAACAATTACAAACCTGAAAATGTTGCACTGTAGTAGTGTTGTCTGTGGGTGTGAGACGAAAACATAAGAGTAGTTGCCTACCCTGAATCACGTCTAAGACCAAGATTATGATTTCGATTTAAAATACGACTACACAGAGCAAAAGTTACACTTATTTTTCCGATTATAAGAGGCCGTTCACAGATTATATAACGCTCAAGGGGTAGGTGGGTGGGTTCCGGTTTTCTTAGCGTTATATTGTGTAGGGTGGGGGGTAGGTTGAAGGTTTTGTTATATAACAAACTTTTTTCAGCTTATGTTGTTTTGCCTATTTGCATGCCAATTGGAAATTCCATGTACCACGGACCTTCGTTGTTTAATCGGAGTTCACAATACGTTGTGAACCAAAACTAGCACCATTAGCTGCCACCTGGTGAATTGATTTGACGTCCTTAGTTATTATTTTATAAATCCACTTTTAACAATTTGCTGTTCACAATTTTAACAATTTCATGTGCGTAGCCTTAAACGCTCTAAAATTCAATTCTATGTGCTTTGTTTTGATTCTGGTTTAAATTTAAATTAATTCACTTGAAATAATTATTTTGATAGGTACTATCATGATGTTTGATTTCATTTTCTATAGTATGTGTAAATTGTTTATGTTTGCTTAAATACCCAATTGCAGTTGTAGTACGCACTCTGTATACATCATACGTTATTAAATAGGTAGAGTTGTACTGCGCAGTTATCGATAAATTCCTGATAGTGCAATATTAAACCAATCTATTCTGTGTGATACCGTAATGCTCCTTTCTAGTGCAAAACAGGAGGGAAACTAAAATGGTGCTTTTAAATAGGATGTACGTCACTACCATGTATTATCATGCTGTATTGTAGTAGGCTTAGGCTACATGTAGATACATGGTGACAATCGTCGATTACCCAATTAGTTACCGTAATTAATACAAGTGAATTTATCAC
Source organism: Bimastos eiseni (assembly GCA_959347315.1). Classification (NCBI taxonomy): domain Eukaryota; kingdom Metazoa; phylum Annelida; class Clitellata; order Crassiclitellata; family Lumbricidae; genus Bimastos; species Bimastos eiseni. Next base: position 7,531,793 of record OY365807.1, on the reverse strand, counting down.
CATTAAAAGTCCGATTATTAAGATGCAAAGGAGCTCCATACATCCGGTCTAATCATCATTGGCACGAGAGAGTACACAATTTTAAGGTGGCCTTTGTTACATTGCTAATTGGGCATATGATGATTTTTACTGCAGTTCTTGAATTGGATAAAGGCAATTATCAGCTGAATCACTACTATTAAAGTGCTAACTAGCATCGTATTGTTATAAAGGTGTCAAATTGTGCAATACAACTATGTCGATTGTATGTCTTTTAATGTGCTTATAGGCTGGAGTGGGGTAGGGGTGGGTAGCATATCTGTTATATAATATAGGGGTGGGGGGTCACAGCTGCTGCTATATAACGTTATTAGGGGTAGGGGTGGGTCAAAAATTGGAATTTTATGCGTTATATAGTATGTGAACGGCCCCTAAGCTACGCAAATAGTACACAGCGATTAAGCTTACTGCATTCAGACAAAGTTTATTACCAAAATTACGTTTAGGAGAAAAGTATGATTTGCAATTAAAGTCAATTTTAAGATTATCATCAGGATCAATGTTGCAACCAGTGCTTCACATGCAGAAATATTAGGCTAACCTTGTCTCAAATTAATTATCAAACAGTTCTTGAACCGGTAAGACAAGTGTTAAGGTTTTGGCATGCGTAGTTGACGGGAGCTTATTTATGATGAATACATACAACGCACTCGAGACAAATCACCAGAAATCACGACAATGTCAACTAATGTCAAGTCAAAGAGTACGTTCACAGGCTGTAGCGAAATACATTATTTGTGGCCCTTTTAACAATATTTGTGACAACGATCATGACTAATATTATCATTCTGCATAAATCCAGTGCATCGCAATTTATCGGCTGAGCCCTGGAACGACCAGGGTCGCCACCTACCGCCTCTGAGTTCCGCTGTCTCGGTTGGTGCGGTCTGTCTGGATGTTTGACAAGTCGTGCGTAACGGTCGGTGCCGTCCGGCAGAAGATGAATGCTGATTGAGTTCCGGTTCACTAAACGTCGCGCATGAATTAGTGTGACGCAGTTCCGCGAAAACGACGCACAGACAGACAGACAGACAAATTAAGAGACAAGGAGCCAGACAGATAGGCATACAGCTAGGACAATAGTTAGACAAGATACATGTACAACTACAAACAATAACAACGATGTCTACAATAAAACGGTTTGCAGGAAAATGAACAATAGCAGCAGCAAATAGACAACACGCAACAACAAACTAACCGAAAAACACAACCTACGACAACAGGCAATCAGCTTTTCTTGGCCAGTTTTGCACAATACCTGCGGACTAATGACGACGGCCTTTATACTTCTTTTGCACAATAAACATTATATTCATTGGCTGAAGCAGCGGTAACATACAAAATAGCACTAACAAACAATTGGCAAACATATGCACTACCTACTCGGTCAGACCAAAGCACAAACGCACTAAGTTACCGAGTATTCTATTCAATTCAAACAATGGGTATCCTCGGTGTCAGGCAGATAGGCAGCTTTCCTCCGCCATCAATTGCAATCAGTTGTCCGTTGACCTCAGCTGCCGCATCCGAAGCGATAAACGCAGTGTAGTCTCCCACCTCCTCCGCAGTTCCACACCTCCCAATCGGATGCAACATATCGCAGACCTTGAACAAGAGTTCCGCAAAGTACTTGGCCCCAACCACTCCGCTGTGTTCGATGATTCCCGTCCGCACCCAACCCGGATTGATCCCATTCACGCGGATTCCTTCCGATTTCAGCTCAGCCGACAGCAAACGAACGAACTGGTTCTGCGCCCCTTTCGTCACGCAATACGGCAGATTCATTCGCATTCCATAGGTACCGAACAATGACGAGATGATGATGACGTTACCTCGCGTGACTCGCAGGTACGGGAGCGACAATTTGACGAGTATGAACGCGGCGGAAATATGCAGGTGCCACAACTCACGCATGTCCTCTGACGTCGCGATCTCCGTACCTTTCGGGATGCTATATCCCGCGCAGTGAACCAGAACGTCGATTCGACCAAATCGCTCGACCGTGCTGTCGACGATCTTTTGAATGCTCTCGTCGTTGCTGAGGTCACCACGAACGCAATGGACGTGGTCATCGCTGGTTAGCTGGCGACAAGAGGTGGCTACTTCGTCAAGGCGCTGCTGGTTCCTACCGCAGATGACCACTCGGGCCCCGTGACGGGCACAGGACACGACGCAGGCAGCACCGATGCCAGAGCTCGAACCAGTGACGATGACTACACGGTCACGAAGACTTTCCATTTGGCCGAATTGGTTTGGAGAAGCGAAATGAGGGGATAGACTGAAAGAATATATGAATATACATATAAGAATTTAATATAATATATGAATACACGGTCTGAGCACGCTCTCCGTTTCATTTGATGCCTGTTATAGGACTGCATTCTTCTACTTAGGCTGTGCTGGAATGTCTCTAAGTAGGACTTTTGAGAGGGCGCCACGTATATTCCGATTGATTGACTGACTGACTGATTGGTTGGTTGGTTGATTGATTGATTAATTAATTGAAAATACGGTCGGGTCAAGTCAGAATTGGTCAGGTAAAGTAAGGTCAAGATTGTAAGGGTGACTAATAAAATGGATTATGGATGGCTCTTGAAACCTGTGGAAGGTCTTAAATAATCTAAATATTAAATTAGGTAAAATAAGTTAGGCAAGATCACGGTTATGAACGGAAAGTTAAGATAAGGCAGAATTAAGAGATCACTCAGCTAAGTTGAGATCAAGTAAAAAGGTTCATCTTGGCTTCTGACTTTGATGTCGATTTAAACAGCAGCCACAGTTTGACGCTCTGAACATAACGATGACAGCGCTACAGAAGTAATAGGATTGGGTCAAACTGCATTAAGTTGCCAGTTAAGACTGATCGGTTTAGAACGGATAAGACGAAAGATGAGCCAACGCAGAGATCCTTCGGTACATTACCAGTACAATAGAATGTCAAGCAATGAAGTTTCAGAAGAACAATATATCGCATTTACGACACTTGCGACATGAGCCTCTGCTACTGCCTATGCGCTCTGTTACGTCTTGGGCTTCTTGTCAGGTCTTGGGTAGTCGGGTCGGGACCACCTCGAATGTGGGACCACCTCGGATGTGGGACCACCTTAGATGTGTGATGATCAACTCCGATGTGGGACCTACTCGGATGCGTGAGCAACTCGGATGTGGGGCCACCCCGGATTTGTTACATGCAGTATTCTTGTCAGTACCGTAAACCTCGAGGGCACCATATAGAGTTCGTTTTTCAGAAGTCTTGGTCTCGATGACGACAAAACCTGCACAATGTAAATGTGACTATTTGCTATGGCGGCCGTATGACCTTGACTCAACACATTCTCCAGCTAATTGATGGTGTAAGGTCCTTCGCCAATGTTGCCATTTTGAATATGCGCCATGCCATAAAAATTCCCGTGCATGTACCGTGTTAGAATAATTACGACGAAATTCTAACTAACTGAAATGTGAAGAAATCCGATGTGGTATCAATGCAGAGTTCCGTAGCTGACAACAGTCAACCCTGTACGTCTTTCGTGAACTGCAACTCAGGAGCCTGTCAAACTCCGGCGCTATCAGATAACGGCGACATACAGACTACATGTAGTCCGAGGTTATAATCCACATTCTCTAACCTGTTATCGTCAGCCTGATAAACCTTGGTCGGTAAAGGCACACACCACAAGCACGGATCCAAAGTTCAACTAACTAATACAATTGTTAATGGAGATCTGCAGGCTGTACATATAGTCTAGAATACACATGTTGATGCGCATACAACAGCCGAAACGAGTTGGACGACAGCAATGCTCAACCGATCGGTTAAAAGTAGTTGGCCTGTAAGACTGAAACCGTAAACACTTTTTAACCAGTTAAACAGGAGGTTATTCGTGCACAACAACGTTTTTAACAGATGATTTTTCACCTTTTTAGTAAAAATTATTTATTTAGATTCTATGCGAATTATATATATAATATATGTGTGTATATATATACATAGTCGTAAGATGGTTTTGATATAAGATTATAAACATTCGAGCCTCCAGTACAAAGGGTTTAATCCTCCTCCTCCTCAGTCATCACCATCGCACCTATCGGCTTCACCCCCGGATTCAGACCTAGCGGCTAACCTTTGCGGTGTATTTGATCTGATACATAGCGCCTTTGCAAAACTGGTCATCTCACGCGAATTTTGAGTGGCGATAAGAAATTTCGAAGATTTTCATCACATTAGATTAATTTATCGTTGACTGTACATACATCCTAACTGGATGTCTCGGTGTGTTTGTGCGTGGGTTTTCGTGAGTGTGTCTGTGTTTGTGTGTGTGTGTCTGTCTGTCATTCGCCTATTTGATTGCTCAGATTGTCTAGCTGCCAAGTACGGTATGGGGCGATTGATCATTGAGGACGATTGATCATTGCCAACGATTGATCATTGCCAACGATTGATCATTGAGGACGATTGATCATTGCCAACGATTGATCATTGCCAACGATTGATCATTGAGGACGATTGATCATTGCCAACGATTGATCATTGCCAACGATTGATCATTGAGGACGATTGATCATTGCCAAACGATTGATCATTGAGGACGATTGATCATTGCCAAACGATTGATCATTGAGGACGATTGATCATTACGAACGATTGATCATTGCGAACGATTGATCATCGGACGATTGATCACCGATTTATATACTTTGAGGGACTGCGATGGGCCTTAACGTTCAGTGATTTCTATCTTTATAATGGTAAATACGGCATTTATCTTTTTATCTTATTAACTAAAATGATAAATGTGTACATATGAATCTTTGTAAGATTTTACAACAACAGTCATCAATCGTCCGGTGAGCAATCGTCCGGTGATCAATCGTCCGGTGATCAATCGTCCGGTGATCAATCGTCCGGTGATCAACCGTCCAGTGATCAAACGTTCTAAAACCGGTCCGTACATTGGCATCTAATTAAATTCACGTTGTTTCTCCTCTTTCGGGGTCAGTAGGTCAAACTCCTGCTGCTAGAGAGGCAACGTTTCGACACAACTGATTATACATTCAAATCACAGGTGGATATCTGGCCTAATTTCTACCATGCTCTTACACACGAGTCTGGAGTGTATGGATTCTAGAACATTATCGGGCCCATCATAGTACCATTCAGTCGTAGGACCAAGTCTATAATTATCAAAACTTGTGCAGTGAATCATGCGATCTGCCACGGCCCAATCCAGGAGCTTCGCCTACATCTACGTGAGTTCTAATAGCTGTTGCTGCCTTCCTCTTCCTCTTCCAGAGGAAGAGGAAGAGGATGCCGATGCTGCCTTCCGGAGGCGCCTGAAAACTTTCCTGTTCTCCATTAACATGTAGATATATGTGCCGAGCCGTGAGCGCCTCTGACATCGAGTGGCGCTGTATAAGCATACTATTACATTACTGCAGTGGTTCACAACCTTTATCGACTAAGGACCACTTTTATTTAGTTGGAGGACATGATAGGCCACAGGGTTAAAAATAATTATTTTTGATTTTAAAAGATGTTTATTTTAGAGTAGAGTCAAATTACACTTGAATAAATTCCGATTTAATCATTTTTGATTACATTTGATGTTAGGCCTACTTATAAACGCCAACAAAACATAATACTTTATTACGGAGAATTATTATTCTGTCTAATATTCATTTTTGCATGTATATATTTTCTTCATATCTTTGATAGGTTGAGGGCCACTTTATGAGGTCTGGCGGACCACTTATGGCCTGTGGGCCACAGGTTGGGAATCGCTGCATTACTGTATCACAGTGTAATAAAGTTGGTTGTATTACAGTGCATTATGAAATCATGTTTTTTATTCCTGCCCACATATACTCTCGACTACAAATATTGCATCGGTTTTCAAGTTTTATTTCTATTCTGGAACCACGTCAAATATCGAAAATTTGAGTTTCACACAGCAATGGTCAAATCTGAAACAGCAGTAAGCTTAAGGTCCGCTTATAATTAATATAGCACTAGTTGTTAACCCATGACAAATCACAGGTCGTAGTTAATTTTGACCTTACATTTAACGATCTATTACTCAGACAGGGTTAGAATAGAGTGGTTTTTACACATATTATGCGAAGAACTATCGGCCGCAGAAGTTATTTTTCCGTGCGTTCAGAGGCCGAAGTTTCGACCGCAGAAGCTCCACGCTATAATAGAAAACTGCTAAAATACACGTAGACGAAACGGTAAATACTAAGATAGACTAAAATGCGCATTTACCATTAAATTTCTATTTTTAATGATAATTGATGGAATTATAATTACATTACACGATGTGTAACAGCCCGCCTTGTTACGGTTGCGCAGCATATAATATATGCTGCGCAACCGTACTAAGGCGGACTGTTACGCGTGATAGGACAGAAAATATCCTTAATATTATTTTAAGACAATTTCTGTCCAATCACGCGCCTTGAATATTACAGACAAGGACGTGACTTAGGTAATTATTATTGTTGATTTTTACAACAGATGTATGTAGCTAAGGATTGATTACAACAGATGTATGTAGCTAAGGATTGTCTATTTACACCCCTATCTCAAATTAACCCCAGTCCTTCGAATACCCTCCAAGTTCATTTGAGGAAGTGGGCAAGCGTTGGCGTCCGCCTTGGTATTCGATGCGTGTTGAGTTCCGATTGAGGAAATCGGTTGGTCGCGTTTTCGGCCACGGACCAAAGTGCGAAATAGCGTTTGATCTGCCATTTTGTCGTCACTTCGGGGTTCTGCGTGAGAGCTAGACTGAACAATTCTGCTGCCGGAGGGCGTTCAGGTTCAGTGAACGCTGCGTGTCGGTCATGGCTGACTGGACAGAAGAGTCAAATGACTACAATGCCAAGCTGTGGTGAAGCTGACCTTTCATAAGGTCACTGGACATGTCGGCGAATCAACGGTTGACTTCGTATGCATTCGATAAGGTCTGTATTAGACTAGATCAGATTAAGATTAAAGGCTACCAGACAACAGAAGGTTAGATGTGTTGCAGCAAGGTGGGCATACATGTGCATGTAGCGGATAAGCATTCTAGCTTGACGACAGAGCTACGTGGAGTTTCACAAGGATCAGTGCTCGGCCCACTGCCGGTCGATCGTACTTTTTATAAATGACGTAGGAGATGGGGTTTTACAGAAATTTTCTAGGGTTGCAGCTGATACATGAACCATTTAAAGCGGTGGAGATCAATAATAGGAGGAGACTCTTCGAAAAGATCGAAGAAAATGTTCAGATGGTCACAGGACTGGCAGATGCTTTTTAATTTGGAAAAGTTTTCTGTGATGCATAGCCTATGTGGAAGAGAGCTTTCATATGTAATGGGGTATGGTATTTGAAAGTGAGTTAGGAAATAAGGGACTTGGGAATGATTACCAACAAGAGTGCAAGGCCTTTGAGGCAATATGCTGAAGCATTAAAAAAAACTACTGCATGATAATAAACTACAATTATTATAGTTTATAATATGCAACATTTGGGTTGTACAGATCACTGATTAGGCCTCCGTTGGAATATTGAATTCAGGCGTGGAGCCAATAAATCTCAGTACTTTCTGCAGTTTTTGCATGTACTGTTTCACGCACAGCACATTCAAAAACTGTATAAAGTACTGAGAAGAGCCCCAAAAGCGATTTGGGGCCCCAGGAATTTGAACTATGAAGTAGGGTTTAAAAGGTGTGGACCAAAACATACTAGTTAAGGGTGAGCAGAGGAAGTGTGATAGAAGGTCATAAGAGAATCAATTGGACGGAAGCACTACGGCGGAGAGGCTCTTTGAATCGATCTAAAACAAGGCAACTCGAAGACGCGGATATAAATAATTATTTAAAGAACCTAAACAAACTGTAGGGCAGAGAATACTTGTCACTCAAGGATTGTAGGCTTGCTTAATGGCCTGAATGACTGTTCCGCTATAGGCCTACCCATAAATAATCTTTGGACGGTACTGTCTCAGCCTCAGGTAATATTGTCATGGCGTTTTAGACGAAGGAATGAACGTTTCGACTATTGAGCAACTTCCAGGTTGTTTTGCAATAGCCTTAACACAGACTATGCTAAACGTCTTTTGAACCGCTTAAAGTCCTTGTAATGCTATGTATGCATAGGTTCGTAATTCAGAACTTCACTCACATATGAGGACATAATTATGAGGGCTGGCGACCATGACAAGGAACTTATCAAGAACTTATCTTAAGTAGCCTAATTATGATTCTCTGAAGTTCCCGGAGGACACAAGAAATATACTGTTATATATCTTATTAGAGCTTAGAAGCGTATTTCTGAAAAAGTTGGAAACTTTAGCATATACATGTACGCAACGCAATTATCGCCACAGTAATCATCCTCACCAGTGTCATCACCTTTATCATAATAATAATAATCATCATCATCATCATCTTCATCATTATAATCATCATCATCATTATCATCTTCATCATTATAATCATCATCATCATTACCGTCTTCATCATTATAATCATCACCGTCATCACGTTTGTCATTGTAATCATCATAACCATCATCATCTTTGCCATCATCAATACCACGATCAGCATAATCATCATCATCATCAGCCAGCACCAGCATGAAGCATCTCGAGGTGTACCTTCGCCTGCAACTGCGCCATAGTCGTTTTCTTTGTCTCTTGTTTTTCGATATGACATTGTGTCTCTCTCCTGACTGTCTCTTTCTCTCTATCCTGTCTGCGTCGGTCTCTGTCTGTGTTGTCTCTCTCTTACTCTCTGTATATGTATGTCTCTGATGCATCTGCAAACGTGTCGCTCTACGTGTGTCTCTGCATAGCCCTGTATCCTCTTAAGTATTGCTGTTTGTTGATTGCTGTTCTTCTGACACAGTCCAGATGCAGCCAAAGGACGAGACATAATGGAGCTTGCTTTACGCAATTGTCTCTCAGCATCGCCTCAGCGGTCGAAGACGTCCGCCATTCTACCCAACCCCAAACCAAACTGCTCCCCACCATCTGTCTAGTCTAACACAACCCTTTGTCCATGGGCCTCCATATTAGATATATTGGAGGTCCTTGCTTGGTCTATCACCCCACGCCCCCCTCAGACAGCAACGTAGAGTATGAAAACAACGAACCTCTGACCCTAAGTGACAGCTAAGTCAACAGCTGTGACAGAACACCGTTCTGCATTTTAACCCCCGACTTAGCTCACCCAATTCTACACTGAAGGGCGGTTTGAGTGGGTGGCTCTCTCGGTAACACAATCTGAGTCCATAAAGAACTGTACATTTGATCTTCGTGTACCCCGAATCCCGAACCTTGAATGACTGGTTGATATTATTGATTTTTGAGCGACTTTTCCTTAAACAGATTAAACACACATTATGTAATATCCTATCTCCAGTTCCTAACCAATTCTTCTAAATCAGTTGACCGTGAAGGGTATTCCGGATAAAATGTTTTCGTCTTGAAGTGATACAAGAAAGTTCTGCCTCTCGGACTATCTCAACATTAGTACTGCTTTTAACACCGAATGCTTCTCTTCGGGTCGTATAAAATCGTCGGTGTCTCTGGGACAGACTTTAGACGAGCAACAGAGCAGACCTCTCACTGTACCGTTATAAATTAAAATGACACAAACATAAACAGCGCATTTTTAAGATGTTACAACGGTCTTTACGACGTTGGGGAGGGCAGCATGAAGAAGGGAGGAGAAGGGGAGGAATGCAGAAGAGAGATAATGGGGCGTGATGGATGGGTACCGGAGAGAAGGGAAGAGGACTGGGAGCTTCAGAATAAGCTAGAGGGAGGGGACGTAGGAGAGGACGCGTGATGATGGCCAGAGGAAGAAAGGGGAGTGACGAGAGAAGGATATGAGAGGGAATGGACGCGGGAGGAAATGGAAAGGAGCTAGACTTCACCGAAAGAGGTCGAGCAAACATCTTCTATAAAATATATAACATATTGAAATCGATTTTAACAATAATGGTAGTTGGTGGGAATGTGTTGACATTGAGCAGAACGGAGCAGAGTGAAGACATATCGATGAGAGACTTTGTTCCTTCTGTGCAGGAATTGATGGAACTAAAAAGACGCAGAACGAAATTGCCGTCAGATTGAACACCGCCAGAGATTAGACCCAAATCAGTTGCAGTTTGTTGCGAGATGTCGTGGTCGGTGATGGACAGGTGGAACATTCTGTGGATAGACTTGGGAAGAAGCTTATCTTCTCTATCGAGATGATGCACGGTCGCAGCTCCATCACGCTACCTTCTCATGTCTGTTGCTACCGCATCCTTTGCATTATAAATTAGCAGAGAGTCTCACAGACATACAGACAGACAGAGAGACAGACAGCCAGACACACAGACAAACAGACACGTTGACACAGACAGATGGCTAGACTTACCGAACAACTGACAGACACACAGGTAGGCTGGTTGACAGATCAAATGACTGAATAGCAGCAAGCTTAGAAAATTTATTGCCGATAGGAAAATGTATTAGTTAATTACCAACTTTAGGGCCGATTGATTGACTAACTAACTGACTGACTGACTAACTGACCAATCGACAAACCGACTGACTTTAAAACTTGATCTGACCCACAGACGCAGGCCTAAGTTTACTCAGGTGGAAAAAAATATTTTACAGATAGACAGATATTTACACATGCAGATAGACATACATTTATACAGATAGACAGACACTTGTACGGATGGACAGACATCGAGGCAGATAAACAAACAGAGACACGAAAGTGAAACTGACAAAGGTCATTAGGTTATCGGTGGCTTTCTTTCCGTCTTCGTAAAATTTCCATTCGTGACATCTGACGACAATTTTGCTGTAGGCGAAATTGTAAACGGAGCCGTGCATCAGAAATGACCAACCAATTCAACTGAATGTCATCTCTCCTATCAGATGATCTTTGAGCTCGAAGCATCTTATCTTTGCGATCGAGGACCATCAAAGGTCGATTCAATTACGACCATCCTAAGACTCTGCGATCCAATGATATCTGACCAATCTGGGCTTAGGGGATAGGTACTAACATGAATTCAGAGCTGGTACTCCAGTAGAAGACAAAAGTTGGCATAGGTGATAAAAATTCCAGGTGGACGACAGTGTTAAGTGTTGATAGCTCAGCCTGCAATGCCAACTGTTGAAACGTCAAGCGAAACGCAAATAGGCACCAATGCTTGTCGCTATGGATATGCCACGGGCAATCCATTGAACTGATTTCTTGGAACGTGGTATTACCAGCCAGCAATTTTCCGAACTGGGTGTTGCTAAGATTAAATTAATTTCGACGCTGTCTTCCCGATTCGTATCAACGGCACACTACTTTGCAAAACGGTGGTCTATTCGGTAGCGCGTTTGTCTGTAGTCAAACGATTGCGATTCCGTGCCCATTGGTCGTGCTCCGGGTAAATAATCCTCTGCAATTTCTACAACATTTGTCTCACGCTTTGAAATCAGATTTACAGACATTGCGAGAATCTTCAGTGCTATCAGTAAATGCGATGGAAAAACATAAATAACGGTGATTTTATCTGCGTATACTTTTAAACATGTTTTGGAGAAGTTCCCAGGCAACGTCTTGACGTGTTAGCCACGGACACAAGAAAACATGGACAGACAGCTTAAAATGCAAATAACTGACATGTACAGGCAATTGGGACAAATAAAAAACTGACACACGGGCAGACAATTGACACCGGCAGAGACCTGACACACGGACAGACGATTGACAAATAGACAAACAATTGACACACAGACAGACAATTGAAGCAGACAGACATAGAGTGATAACGGCAGCGAGACGATGGCAACCGATGGATTACGAGTGCAGTGATGATAATTTGATAAGGTTGGAATGGAGTTGACTGGATTTGGGAGATGTTCTCGTCCTTGATCCGCCGCAATTAAGTAAGCGTAAATGTCGGTTGGAGGCATCTCAACTGTCATTGCTCTTGTCTGCCCGACACAAAGTGACGAGCAGCCAAATGGTTAAATCGAATGAGCAACAGCTGATGAGTACACGATCCATCAGACAGACAGGCAGAGAGATAAACAGAAGGACAGATCAGTAGACGCATGGACAGACACATACTCAAATCGGGACAGAGATAGATAGACAATCAGTCAGACAGACATAGGCAAACAGACACGCAGATGCAGAGGTGTAGGTAGCAAGCGAGTCAGAATGAGAAGGATATACAGAGAATTGATGGACATAAGAAGGCTGGTAGACAGCGGTAGAGACAGAGACAGAGGGAGAGACAGAGGGAGAGACAGAGACAGAGGGAGAGACAGAGACAGAGGGAGAGACAGAGACAGACGTATGCTCCCTGCTTGGCAATTCTGATATATCGAACACCAGAAACATTTAGGGAAACATTTTCACGAAAACAGAGACACAGATGCCGACATACATAGAGGCTGACAGGAGATTGAGATGGGGACAGATACATAGACACACAAAGGGACAGAGGCACAGCCTGGCACACAGACTGAAGAGGTGCAGCTATTCTAACTTCTCTTTGTCCGGTCCTATCATGTAACTACATGTACACTGTGCCAGAAAACAAAGTAACCCCTAATGATAAAATGAAAATAAATAGTCTATATTTGTAGATCTTTTAAATTCCAAAACCGTTTTAATCCTGACATACGTATCTAATACTGAATAAAATATGATAGATCCTGTCACGCAGTAACGACGTCAAAATAACGTCAATTACATCAACATTCAAGTTTTAAGGACGGCCTAAAATAATTCATCTACAAAATTTTCACTTCTTCAAGTTGTTGTCCATAAAATGCCATAGATGTAGTTCAAATTTATTCTAGTATTTTAATGATATTTGATTACAAGGTGTGTTCAAAGTGTTAACCTTTGGCCTCAACACAGGCTTCAATACGCGTGCGCCATTGGCCAATGGAAGAACCAATGACCAGCTGATCAAATTCCTTCCAGGCATCAACTTTCTAATTTAATGACATCACTATGACATACCTTTTAAACCAGGATTTTCATATATTACAGATCTGCGGATTAATATGTCAGGATTAAAGCGGTTTTGGAATTTTTTTTAATCGAAAAATATTTACAATTTTTTTCCATATTATTATTTGGGAGTCCCTTCATTTCCGGACACAGTGTATATAGATCAGCAACAAAGATACAGACTCGCATGACAGATATATGAAGATACGGAAGCATAGACAAAGAACCATGCAGACATAGAAGGACATAGATGAACGGATCTATCCATTGCAACGTTTTCTGCCAGGCGGGAGCATCGCAAAGAGCGATTCGTTGCAGAGCGATGTCCATTGGACATCGCATGTATTCATCACCAACAGCGAGCCATTTGAACGGAGAATGGTATGAATCCGACTGCTACGGTTGTTCGTCAGATGATGACGACGTCAATCGCAGACGACAGGGAACCATTGACGATTCTGGCGGGATTCTACAGACCATCAGCATCACAAAGGTAACGACGATACACGTAAAGGCAAAGAAGGCAAAAAGATAATTGACGAAGTTCGAGAATGGAGGTAGTAGTAACGAAGATATAGGTGACGGAGATAAGTAAAAACATAGATAGGTAACGAAGATATGGGTGACGAAGATATATATAGACAAATAAAATATAGGTGACGAAATATAGGCAGAAAAATAAGGACACCAACAATAAGGGCAACGTGGAGTAAGTTAGTATGATGGTTTGAATTGGGGTCTTGAAGTCTTTATATTAAACCTCTGGAGAAATCCTCAAATGCATTGATGCATGCAAAACCAAAATCCGAACAGTTGTCAAGAAATTAGAAACATTGTTTTATTTATTTATTTGGTGGAAGTTGTGACGATTTGGGCGAAAGATAATAATAAGATGAAGATTTAGATGACGCTAGCAGATACATGTCATTCATAGTGTTAATCAGTTATCCGAATTTCATAAAATTTTAGCGCATCCTCAGCATCTACAAATCAGTTGATATGTGCTGGCACTTGACATCATTAGTAAACATGTTGGCTTTGAACGATAATAATGATGTCAAAAATGATGATGCGAATGATGGTGGATGCTAAAAAGCAAGATTGCCACGACGATGTCGATGACGACGACGATAGTGACGACGACGACGACGACGATGATGATTTTTTTCTTCCTCTTCCTCTACTTCTTCTTCTTCTTCTTCAAATGACGATATAGTTGTTGTTAATGTTGCCGTTATATAGTGATGATGATGATGATGACGATGACAATTATGAAGATGATGATGACGATGTTGTTGTTGATGATGATGACAATGATGATGATGATGACGATGACGATGACGATGCCGACGACGACGACGACGATGACGATGACGATGACGATGACGATGACGATGATGATGATGATGATGATGATGATGATGTCGTATTTAACTATAATAGGCTTAATAACTAAAAACAAGACGTCATGTAACTCTACAAGACTGAACAGGGAATTCCTTTTCTCGAACTTTCCATTGCACTTAGCCATTTTTCCATTGTAGTTGGCTTTTAATAAGATGTTGCATAACGTAATATTACGAAACGGAATCGATAAAGCGGCGCGAATTCGCTGTGTGAATGTTCTGTTGCTAACGTATTTATTTTTAAAGTGGGCCTCTGACATTTCTGTATGCAATAGGCTTATAATGCTAAAATTAGTGTCTGACTTTAATTCAGTAATTTAATGTTGTCAGAATGTCGCAGTTTCGCGTGATTATTTAAACAAGAAAATTTACTTGACATAGGATAAGATTAAATAATCCCTTCTCAAGCATTTCTCTCTCATCTTAAGACGATTTTATTAGGGCCGCGCTGAGGTTGGGAGCGCCTCTGAGTAGTCACCCTGACGAGGCGCTATACACAGATTCTCATAATTAATTACATTCACGTGATGAATGAAGATTTAATTAAGTGCAATAGTTTAGATTTAAAAAAAATTTTCTTCTCAGTTTTTTCATTTTTAGCAGAGAAAACAGTATAATACTTACAAATGTTACCGTTGTATTCATTTGTTTAAAGTTTTCTACTTTTCTAATGGAGGTGCTTCAAGAGACTGTTGTGTGAGTCGATAAGCCAATATGCAAATGAACTGTGGTTTTAGAAGCAAATAGAAATAGCGCCGCTGGCTTCTAACACGAATGAACCAGATGTATAAACCATGAAGAGTTATTTTCAGAATTGCAATCTTTTTTTTTAGAATCATTGAATGCTTTTGGTATGATTGCAAATCTTTTATTGAAATTTATTGAAATTTTCCATAACATTGCTCATATTTCTCACTTCCCTGATTTCAGTAGCAAGCGCTGAAAGGTCATTTTCTAAGCTAAAGTCTATAAAAACACATCTACGTTAAAAAGCTTAGTCGGATTGCTTTTCAGGTTAAGCAATAAATTCTGCTGAACATGAACTCAGTCGGTTGTTGGACCATGTGGATTTTGTTCACGAGTTTGTCTCAGTGAAGACTCGGAAGGTGAAATTTCCCAACTAAAAAATAAACAGTCTAATGCAAACGAAAAGTTGTGAAGCCAAAATTGTAAAGATCAAAAATTTTAATCATTTCAGATATGTATATAAATTTAAATAAACCGATGTGGATCACTCTCTTCTTTACCCTAGAATTTCGAGTGTTGAGATGACTCACACATAAGAAAAGCAGCTCATGACATACAAATGTTCACCAAACACTCACGTAGGGATGCACTGTACAGTAGACTGACTTATACAAAACTTGTAATAAAAGGACCTCGCATTTCCACGCTTGCTGTCTTGGATTCCACACATTGAACAAAACCGCCACCGATTCATTTTACTTTAATTATAGAGATCCGTCTAACAAAAAAATCTATGTACTGTCTCCGCGAGAACAATTATATGGGATAAAGCCATAGTTAATGAACCAATAACCAATTGACATCCTCGTAACAAAAGTATCAATATACTGTGAAGCAATAGGATAGACTTGGAGACGTCCTTGAACGGGACGTTGTGTAACGATTTGAGGTGAAGGTTTGCACTTTGGAAAATAGGGTCTAAAAGCAGAAGTGGCAGCAAGATATTCCAGATTGCCAACATACATTAGTTGTCTGGTAATGTGAGTTTTCCTGGCTATAAGACTGTGGCCAAGAGTCAAACAAATATTTTATGGCCTTATGCAGTAACAGTATACAAAATATTCAGGCAGGAGGGGGTGGTATTTGCCTATTAGCATGCTACACACACGCAGTCAGGCAAGGCACATTCATTTAAACACTGGAAGACGATTGTAAAGCTGAAGTTCAGCTTCGCAGTTCGACACATGTACGGCTACACACGCCTCATGCAATATTCAGAGACTAATTTTGGCGCATGTAATGACGCCAATCTCTTAGCCACCGACCGTGAAAAGAACCCAGCCACAGGCGAGACGGGTTTATCCCATCTGCCCTCTTGCAGGTCGCTGCTTGAGATTATCTACGACCGATGAATGAGCAGGTTAACCGTTTTGAATTCTATTACCAGACCACTGGAATTCATCTTAACCCGGATTGTATGTATGTATGTATGTATGTGTGTATGTATGTATGTATGTATGTATGTATGTATGTATGTATGTATGTATGTATGTATGTGTGTATGTATGTATGTATGTATGTATGTATGTGTGTATGTATGTATGTGTGTATGTATGTATGTATGTATGTATGTCTGTATGTATGTATGTATGTGTGTATGTATGTATGTATGTATGTATGTATGTATGTATGTATGTATGTGTGTATGTATGCCTTTGTATACGTACGTATGTATGAACGCATGTATAGGCACATGACATGCAGATGTGTAGACATGCAGACATAAGGCAGGTATGTGTAATGCACGTATGCATGCATGTAGGTATGCATGTATGATTGCTTGTACGCATATATGCAGGCATGCATGCGTGCACATATACAGGTATGTACAATATATGTATGCAGATATGTATAACATACTTGTATGTAAGCATGTGTGTATAGGTGTGCATGTGTGTATGCATATATGAATGCAGGTGTATATGAATGCATGCATGTACATGTATGCATGTATATAGGTACGCATATATGCATGTTTCTAACTATCTTTCTCTATGTCTATCTAGCTTGTATCAGGACACTTAATATAGCGCATATTTAAAATATCTCACAAAAGCTCTCGACTTTCATTTTCATTAGCGTGTATCAGGTGACGGGATATGAAGACGGTAATGATAAAGAGGATCTCCTCGGTCTGTGTGCATTTCAGATATTATTTTTCCGGAGCGGCGGGCGTCCTATAGGAATCGCGTTCGTTTGATTTGAGCAGCCAGACGGTGTTGTCGTGTGATTATAGGTCGTAGCAATAACACTGAGGAGCCTGTATAGAACCAGATGGATGCGCTGTCGAGCAACACCTCCAAGTCGTTCACCGCTCATCCGAACAACTTCGGCAACGACTCTCAATTGTTTTACCTGTTCTCTGACAACTGTAACTCGAGCGTCTCCGACACGAATCAACGACATGCGAACGCAAGCAGCTTTGACGCTGCAGTGACCGAAGATGGCACCGTTAGACCGACGGTCGAATTGGTCGTTCTCGGAATCCTAGCGGGTTCTACCATCCTGGTAACCATAGCGGGTAACTTCGTCGTTCTCATTTCCTTTTTTCTCGAGAGCTCGATCCGCCAACCGACCAATTACTTCATCGCGTCTCTGGCGGTCAGCGACCTTCTGATCGGAACGGTTTCGATGCCCTTCTACACTGTTTACCTGTTGGCCGGAAAGTCCTGGCCTCTGGGGGAGGTGCTCTGCGACCTCTGGCTGTCCGTCGACTACACCGTCTGTCTCTCGTCGATCTACACCGTTCTTTGCATCACCATCGACCGGTTTTGCTCCATCAAGATCCCGGCCAAGTACCGGAAGTGGCGCACGGAGCGGAAGGTGACGACCATCATCGGCGTCGTCTGGACGATTCCGTTTCTCGTCTTCTTTCCGTCGATATTCGGCTGGCAGTACTTCGTCGGGGTTCGAACTGTGGCGAAAGGTAGATGTTACGTTCAGTACATGGAGAGCGCAGTCTTTAACGTACTCCTTCAGCTCGCTTACTTCTGGATCACGATGGTCGTCATGTGCTCTCTCTACTCCGGAATCTACAAGGTGGCGTTGAATCTCCAGCGAAAGTCGGAGGCCAAGTGGCGCCAGACGACGTCCCTCGTCTCGGTCGCAGGACAGACTGTCAGGCAGTTGGGAATTCGAGTGGCAGGCGAACCGCCGGATCAGGCTAGGCCAGTCGGGGATGGCGGCTGTCGATCTGAGGAGGGTATCGCGTCGGATAGCCTACCGAAGCAGAAGACTTGCAACGCCCACGTTGGTTTCCATGGCAAAGACGAGAGGGAACAGCGCAGTAGCGAATGTTCGTCGGATACGGATGTAGGTGAGGTCAAAGGTCAGGTGGCTGCCACCGGTGGAAATACCCTCCAAAACGATCGTCTCCATCAGACTCAGAAGAATATCATTGTGAGAAAACTGTCTTGGAAGCAGAGGCATGCCGGGAAGAAGGCACTCGCCAAGTCCCACGTACCATCAGTGCTACCGAATATATGTCATCCACTTCTTCCACTAATGTCGTCAATTCCACCACAGCCTCGGATGCTGGTTTTTCCACCTGTTTCATCCAGAGTCGATGGCCAACAGTCGCTTCCAGATGAACAAGTAAGGGTTCTATCGAGGACTGTCTCGCTGAAATCCTCTGCGTCCGAACTTAACAACGAACTCAACGTTGTTGTTCTTCAGAGACGTGCCTCTGACTACTATCCTACAGCGACCCCAATCACGCAGCTCAGTCTACCTCGCCGATCCAGCGTCGCCCAAAAGTCCAGACTAGGTGATGGCACCGTTGGTCAGCATGAAAACCGACCAGACTCCAATATCTGTTATATAATGCTTAATGACGTTCCCAACGATGACGTCACCTGTCAATCATTCAATCGTCGATGCTCCACCACAGCGAGGGGACGAAGCATCACGAACCACCTGCAAACGAACAACAGTCTTGACTACATAGAACCACTAGAAGCCGGAGTTTTCGGTCGAAGAAGATCCGCAACTCCAGACTCTCCAGTCTGGATTCGACGCACTTCTCTCGGTCCGAAAACTCCTAAAGATAATCTGGTGGGTCTCGACCCTTCGACCGATAACAGATGCCCGAGAATCCCATCCAAGTCCCATTACCTGGATGAAGATGACGCAGAGTACGAGCTAAAGCGAGCAAACGGCGTTAATAACTACGACGGAATTGAATCTGGCGTTTCGAAAGAATCCGACATCAGGACAACCGTTTCATTCGGTTCCTTTCTTCGCAGACGCCGCCCCAAGTTCCAGAAAAGGGTCTCGATCACAGGCACCCGTCGAAGGTCACGGTCCTCCGGGGTAGACTGGTCCACCAGCCGCCTCTTCTGCCTGAGACGCCGAAGGGGGTCGGTGGTCCCAGATCGGCGATTGAAGGGAGGCAGAGTTACCGCAGGAGCGCCGCCCCGCGAGCCGAGCAAGAGGGAGAACCGAGCACGCAAGGCGCTTCGCACAATAACGATCATTCTTGGAGCATTCGTCGTCTGTTGGACCCCTTGGCACATCCTTTCGATGATCTATGGGTTCTGTCCCATGTGCGTCGACGCAGATCTCTACGACGTATCGTACTGGCTCTGCTACCTCAACAGTCCCATCAATCCGTTTTGCTATGCCTTTGCAAATCCTCAGTTCAAGAAGACGTTCTTACGCATCTTTAGGCTTGACTGGCGTCGCTTATGAGCGGAACATGTTCCTTAGTCACACCATGCCACTCATATTCACTGTAATCGCAACGTGCGTTATTGAAGCCAACACTGAAAGGATGTCCTCTAATCAATCAGAAAGGCGATTCAAGAAAATTCCTTCAGGTCCTATAGGTCTACATGTATGATGAGGCTTAAATTATAACCAATCATAAAAGATTGCAGAAAAATTAATGGTCGCTGGAATAACGTTACCTTAACTACTCTCTAAAATGTGTAACTGATTTGAAAGCACGCAGCTGTATAGCAAGGAATAGTATGTTTTATAAGATTTTAACATCGTTAACTACTCATTGTGTTTCTTCCCTGTTGATCACATCCACTCAATCTATCTCATTACCCTTTCATTTATCTACGTTTGTGTAGATAATTGCTTGCTTGATTGGTTGTTTGATTGTGCGTGCTCAATAATAATCTTTGGTATTGGTATAGGTATATTGGTATCAATCTACTCTCTGCATTCTCCATCTACAAAACTACCAGGCCTGTAATACTAAGAGTAAGGTTGCCATGTACCATAATGGAATGTAGGAGAGGGCGCTCCGTATCTTCGCCCTTAGCCACTAATTATCATAGTTATCAAAATCCAATATCCTGTGCACGGCACCAACATATTAACTCGCTGCCTTGAGCCCAGCTTTATTTCGGAACCAGATAATTATGGGCTCTAGGAAAATACAGAATTGCGTTTTAAAGATTCTCCTCCCCGTCGTGCTCAGCAAAAGACCTTCTGAATTATTATTGTTATTAGTAGTAATATTAATATTTAAAAAATTATTGCTATTATTACTCTGTTGCTATTGCTAATATTGAAATTATTATTATTATTATTATTGATATTATTATTAGTAGTAGTAATCCATCAGGCTCCATGACTCTTAATCGTTGACCGGCTTTAATCTACAACTTTGAAGTTCGTAAGGAGAACATCATGTAATGACGGTTGTATTGTCTTATGTACGACGGACTTACGGTGACATGAAGACTATCGTAAGACTAAGGATTTTCTTAGAGACAGGAAAATAACGAGACAATCGCGACAAGACAAGAATGAGATGACAGAGACCACAGAAAGACGTAAGCAGACAGACTGAGACAGTTTCAAGAGAAAGAAGAACAGAGACAAGGAGAGACACACAGGCAGAGAGATGCAGATATGTCGAAGCAGAGATAGAGGAGTACAGACAGATCCCGACAGAGATAGAAAGGCAACAGACGCAGAAAGAAGTGACATGTGTGACGGGTGACGAATTCTGGGAAGCGAGCTGAAGTCTTTTTGGGATTAAACACAACGAGAGTCGGGATGTCATAGAGATCCTTAGTTCTACGAGTTGTCAGTTACTCAGCGGTCAGTTTGACTGACCTGTGATGTCCATCCTCAAATCCATTCCCTCCGTACCTCTATCTGCTTGTCTGGTAGTCTCACTCTCTGTCTCTGGCTGTCTCTGTCTCTATCTGTCTGTCTCTATCTGTCTGTCTCTGTCTTTCTCTCTCTCTCTGTTTGTCTGTATGTCTGTCTGTCTCTCTTCCTCAGTTGAACTCTATATTAATCATCATTAGAAGACTCGACTCTGACTAGCCATGCACATTCGGAAAAATGAAATACGGAAGCTATAATTGGACAGAGCGACAGATACGTTAGACCGGGAGAGACAGGCAAAGATCTATCGACACGGGAGACAGACAAAGAGACATCGCAGCAGAAGCATAGACAAAGATACAGAAAGCATAAGATAAGAACTGGGAAGATTAATTGTACGTGAATGCTCGGGCGAGTGACAACAGGAGAAATGTTCATATCAGGCTACGTGTTTCTCATTTATTAAGAACACACTGCTTTTGCTTTCGTTGGCACGTGTCCAAGTGTTCCTTGAAGCGAAGCCTGATTCTTCAGAAATAATAATTATTGCTTCTGTACTAACATAATTGATTATTTAACTTAATAGGGATCGGTCTAAACGCGTGAATGAAAAATCATAGCACTTACGACAAGCAAGCAACAACTAGCCCACAGTTAATGAATAAAAGAAGTTTTTCTATATAAATGACTCTAAAACGAACATCAAAATGTTGGTAAATATGACGTTACATAGAATGGTTTGCGTAGACTTTGCAATAGCTATGTAAAGGAAATCAAATTTACAATTCTGAAGCAGATTATTTGAAATAGTTTGCCCAGCTGAACAAAACTCTTTGCCAGAAACAATCCGAAGATCCTCCAGTCCAGAGTACTACGACCTTAGAGACATGCAGCGGTTCAAACAACAATCGTTGAACCACGGTTATTAAAGACGAGTCACAATAAATATTATTATTATTATAAATTTTATTATTATTAATATCATTATTATTTTTATTGTTATCATTATTATTACAATTACTATTACTATTATTATTATTATAACTATAATTAGTATCATTGTCTTTATTATTATAATATTTATTATTATTTTCATTACTATCAAGATTATTATTATTGTCATTATTATTATTATTATTATCATTATTATTATCATTGCTATTATTATTATCATTATTATCATTGTATTATTATTATTATAATATTTATTATTAGTGAAAATTAATGGCTATGTCGTCCGAGGTAACTCTGCAATCATTATTATTATTATTATTATTATTATTATTATTATTATTATTACTATTACTATCACGTACCTTCAACCTCCCTTCAACACCATCAACTATTCTTACTCTTCGTCCTAATAATATATTGATGATCGTTCTCTTTGAGTCGATTCATTATTTAACGCATATTCTTCCGTTGGAATCAACTTCGCACTTCATCAACCGATGTCAGTCAACGAACAACAGAGAAGGGGGGCAGTTGTTGACCCCAACAACCCCTCTGTATACCCTTCTTTATCATAATTTTTGCATCGCTCGAGGCGTCTGAAGAGAGGGAAGTTGTACTACCGGCTAGCACTTGGCCGACAAGAACCAGAGTTGGAACAGGGCAATTAGAGGGACGATTTTGCCAATAATATTTAAAGATGCAGTTGCTGGAAGGTTTCGTTACATGTCGTGAATCGTGACATAGGCCGTTCAGCATTTATGTAGCGACTCCACTTTTCTAAGAGTCTTTCAGATACTAGAGAACTTGTGTGCCTTTAGAATGTCGCGGGGTGTTCCCTTTCGTTTGTTATGACTTAAGGACTTCAATAGATTTTTGCAGTCTGAATTATGCATGGCAGTTGACTGTGGACATCACGGGCGGAGACTTAGGGGGGGGGGCAGCGGGGGCGATCCCCCAAAAAGTTGAGGTGAGAGGGATAGAGTAGCCTATACCCCCTCCAAATTTCAGGCGATTGAACGTGTGTTTGCTGGTGTCTTTCTCATGTCTGAGGCTGGTTCGTGGTGTCCCTATCTGTCCTAGTTTGCGGGTTGTCTCTGGTCAGTAAGTGTCTCATCATCGTGAGGTGCAAGACACCAGGCTGAGAGATAAGAAGCCGACCTGCAAGTCAATTTAAGGTTCAGAGGTCGTGACCTCGCCTGGGTTTCGATACTGTGTCTGGTAAACGTGTGCCTAGCTGTGTGTCGGCTCTCTAGTATCGGTTACACAGCGGTGATGCTTGCTTGGGGTATATATATACATGGTGCACAAAGCAACCGACGGTGCAATCATATTGATGCTGCAAGAGAGGGTATGATTAATTATAATGATATTGAATAGAAGTCTTGACAAAATATTTATATACATGCTTACATTCACACAGACCGAACTATCTTTTAAAAATAACTTTCAGAACTGATTATGCCTAATCTACATGATGAAGGTTGAAATTTATATAATTATACTTTTAAAGAGTAGGGCTATCCTTGGAACAATGAACTAAGGCGGCCCTTCACGGCCACCGTTGCTTCATCTGCTATCAACTCTTTTCACTTTGCTCCTAAGAGTTTATGTGGTTAAATCCTCATCCATAAGTTTACTCATTTTATTGCACTCAGCGTCTTTGAATATTTGAGTGATTTAGTCTAGTGGCAACGTTGGTTTTTTGTGAAAGCGAGATTATTATAGTAGTCAACAAACGATCTCGTACTAGAGGAGGTAAGCGTTATCTGTAGCATAATGTAAATGTAAAACTATTTGGACTCGCATCCCATGTGCGACAGAATAACCGTGAATATAGCGCGTATAAGGTATTGTGGCAGTGACGACTTCAGCCATAGGCTCGGGCCAACTTACCTGGATCTCTCCTGGTTGCATACCAGCGTCCCTCAAAATCAGACCCACCCGTCATGGTTGGCTAAGTTTAGTATTGCCAAGGTTTTTTATCATTATTATTTTAATGTGTTAGGCTTGCCAGTTACGGCGCTGTGCATTGCATGGCTAGTGCATCTCATTGTAGAATATGGGTCTACTAACTTAGTTCTATTTTTAGTATCAATAAAAAATGAGTTAAATCTCTGAAATAATCCAGCATCGATAAGCGAACAGCAGTAATAATAAGATATTCGTTTACTTAGAAATAATAATATCTGACAATAACGCAGAAATGCTTAGGCCTGAACGAGTGACAATGAACAATAGTAGGCCAGTCGCAAAAATAAATTTTTTAAAACTAGTTAATATTTTTGTATAATGATCTGGGGTTAAGTTTAGAGTCGTCTTTGGGTGGGAGAACATTGTTTTGTGCTCTTAATTGGTGATTGGCGTGGGTGCGTAGTGGAGGTAGGAGTTGGTTAAAACATGCTCGGGATTATGTAAAAAGGAAAAGAGGAGACGCACGAGACGCGGCCTATCTTTGCTGCATCCATGATTGGGAATTTAAATTTCTTCCGACCTGTCTCCCCAACAAAATTTTTTCATCTGCCCCCCCCCCCCCAAACCTGCGACCAAGTCTCCGCCTTTGGTGGACATGTCGCTTGATTATCTATTAGGAAAAAATGACAAGAGTCAAATTTACAGGCACACTTGTGCGTCTGTCCTTTTCACTGCCTGTCTATTATTATTATTATTATTATTATTATTATTATTATTATTATTATTATTATTATTATTATTATTATTATTATTATTATTATTATTATTATTATTATTATTATTATTATTATTATTATTATTATTATTATTATTATTGTTATTATTATTATTATTATTATTATTATTATTATTATTATTATTATTATTATTATTATTATTATAATTATTATTATTATTATGTTTGTACATCATGCGTATTATTATGTTTGTATATCCTACTGATTCCGTCTACATCCTTGTCTTTATGAATGCCTCATTTTCACTTGCATTCCGTCGTATTCTCTGTATATATCCTTCCAACTCTATCTGGTTCTGGTTCTACGATTCTCCTCTTTCTCTGTCGCGGAATATTTAGAAAACATTCTTTTAAGATAATATTCAGAGTGGCATCATGAATGCGCTATATAAATGTCTGCACGCATGCATCCATATATACTGCTTAGCTTATATACGGCATACGATATTTATAAGAGCGAGGATATTGTACGCTTAGATATATGGCGGAAAAGTCAATCTTACAAAAGGCGTTTTGCTTATTATTGTATTCCGACTGGGAGTTTCTCTTGTTGGTCCTGGGCAACAGTTGGTATGCTTGCATGCAATCTCTCGATCAGGCCTCTTTGCTCTGTCCTTCCAACAATGTTGTTCTTCGTTTCAACCCTCTTTGTCTTTGGTTTTTGGTCTTTCAATGGTTGTATCGCCAGCTTCTTGCTTGGTAGTGTTGAATATCTAGGCCTATAGTCTATAGATCTGTCTAAAACACACGTAAATGGATTGGAAATTCAGTATGTTTTGTCCTGATATATGTAGTGATATATATATGTATATATAATATAATGTACATCTATATATAATTATATACACACAGTCATATAGTAGTCATTTGGATATTAAATGCTCCTCCTTTTTGGTGGAGCAACCTTCTTCTCAGCAACCTGAGAACCTTCAGCAACCTTCTTCTCTATGCGTTATCCATCTTTGTGCCTGTACTCAGAGGTACGTGTCTTTCTGTTCACCCTGTTTCGGATCAGATTCAGATGGTGCCAGTTTGAAGTCTGAAAAAGGCGGAGGACAATGCAGATTAAGCTATCATCTTCATACACGCCCACTGAACGCGTTTACTCTTGTACGTTGTTCTCGATGCAAATCTGTTGGCAGGCTGCATCGGTTGATGGTCGGAGATCATGGAATTCTATCGACTGTGTAAGTTTTCTGATGTCTTTTGCGTTCGAACTCCTCGTCCCATCTACTCCTTCGCCTACCTTGGAAGCTTGTGAGCATCGACGTAATGTGATCTTGGGAATTTCACATTACATCGATTGATGCCTGGTAAGTTTTGCTATTGATTTTATTTGTATACTTAATGCTTGATCTTTCATGTTTCCTCTGCAACATCATATAATGTGTGTAGGGGATTCGAACCCAGGCCTCAGCGCCCCTTCGTTGCTTCAAGCTGTTACATTGCAATCGCTTGCGAGTTTGGCTGGTTGCTAATCAACGACACTGTTCCATAACCTCCTTTCTCCAAGCTTGGGAAATGGGAATGGCGCTGTCTAGAGGAGTCCATAGCCTAGTATCCTATGCCTTTCATGTGATCAGAGACACTCGCTAGAGGCAGCACTTACAACACGCAGAGCAATCCTGCCGAAACATTCAAAATAGTGCACTGAAAGAGTTGAGGTTTTCGCCAGATGTACCAACAATATCTGGTGTAGCGCCACCAATCGAATAATTGCCATACTAAGGGAGTATTTGACTATTTGACTATTGACTATATACGTGGACTGAGAAGACAAGTAGAACTTGAACCATGGTAGATCAGTGTCACGGACGTCAAACCAAGATGGTCGTTGAAGAAGATGGACGTTATGAATGGTGTCGAATGCGTCGGATATGTCAAGGAGACAGTGCCGGGAGACTTGCTGTTGACTGACGGCAGAGATCAGCTTATTATACAAAGCAACAAGTTGGGTTTATGTGGAGTAGTGTTTAGTGAAGCCAGTATCGTGAGATGTAAAGTAGTGTAATCGATTATTTATATAGCGCCGCTCAAATCAGCCGCGCTCTCAACGGATGTCTGTGAGTGGGAAAAAGAAGGGTCTTATTCCGAAACTGGCAAGGTAAGAGGGTCAGTAACTCCAGGCGCAGGGAGAGTTGAAGTGTGAGTGGAAAGAGAGCCAATCATTGAATCGGTTAAGGACAATTATTTCAGTTAACTTGTGTAGAAATGAAAGATTTGAGATGATAGTAGTTAGATCAGAGGAATAGAGAGTGCAAAAAGTCCTCCTGGAATTTGCTCGCAGTGAGTGAGAGTGACTTTGGTTGATTTAGGAGAATTACAGGAGCGAGGAAAAAGGAGAGAGAGAGAGAGAGAGAGAGAGGGAGAGAGAGAGAGAGAGATGTTGGACAGTGATTGAGTTGTCGGAGGGAGAGGGTTCAACTCCCAGTTCAGTTTTAAACCCCGTCAGTTAATTCTCAAAAATTACCTTGGGGTCAGACAAATCCCCAGATCAGCCTTCATTGGTTTAATGTATCTCAACACAGCTAAGAATCAAGTTCGTGCACCGAAAATCGACAGTTACACTCTAGACTTTAGGGTCGTAAAAATTCTGGTCGGGTCATCTGGTCATGTGAAAATTTATCAACCCCTCTCGTTCAAATTTGACTATTCAACCCCTGATGATGGGAATAGTATCAAGACAGTATTGCTTGTTAGGAAGGAATATATGAGGAGTGACATTTTTTTACAGTTACAGGAGAGAGATTTTTGAGCGATGACTCAGAATTAGGGGTAGTGCTTACTCGAAGGACGCGTTACAACGTAGCGTCCAATGTACTCAGAGAAGCGATGATTTTCCAGGTACACAGCGCAACTTAATTCCTCCGGTTATCAATGCTGCGGCTCATCTGGGGGTCTGTAGAGTAATGGATCATAGAAGATATCATCACATATCAACCGTGATACAAGATCAGCTTAAGTGGATTTAGAAATGCGAACAAGTAAAATCCACACTCTGCCTCCCTCGGGTGCATAAATGTCTCAACAGCTGTTCGATTCGTTACCTCCCGGGCAGGATTTACAGACTGACATCGGACACCCGTAATCGGTCGCTTCTCCGATCATCAAAGTTCGCCAATGTGTTCGCGCTTCTAGCCAGACCAGCTGACAAAAATTCCAGACCCCAAGATATTTTGTTGGCCCCTAGGCAGAAAAATTTCAAACCTCAAGAAAGAGAAATTGGCAGAGAAATTTTGGGCCCCAAGACAGAGAAATTTTGGGCAATAATTATAGACAGAGAAAATTCTGACCGTCAGGCAGAGAAATGCAGGGACTCCAGACTGAGAAATTATAAGTACGATAATATTCAGATACTTGAAGTTTAAACTGACTGTAGTCAAATTAATGTCAGTAATATCGTATTTAGAATGGCATTAGTAAAAGCTCATAGTATTTTACATAAGTTGATTGCTGGCTCGGTCCGGGCTCATAAAGGTCTTCCATTCAAAAAGCTAATCTCAAGGCCGCCGACAAAAATTCTGGACACCTATATTGAGCAATTCCGGATCCCTTGGCAAGGCAATACGGGCCTCCTAAACTGTACTATCTTTAGGTTCAAAGAGACAATTGAGTGTGGGTCCGGTCCGGGCCCCTAAAGAATCGCGGACCACTGAGAATTTTCCCCTTTGACCTCCCTCTCGACGGGCCTGGCCAATCTGCCTCTGCTACACGAGACCTACTTATCGTGCCAACAAATAATGCACTCAATGAACAGACAGCTTATCTCCCGATATACCTTGTTGACGAGGATATGATGCTGGGCTGTTAGGACCTTCTCCATTGCAGGCTGGATGCTTCGATGCCTGAGTCTGTGAAGTTAGTCATGCTTTCATCGTCATTCAGTGAACTAAGCATTTACAATTATACACTGATCATACATCGTCGGTGGGAACATGAGACGGCGAGGGAGAGGAGTCACCAACCGCCCTTATACAACCATAACAACTACCAACAGTTTTTACTGGTAAATGACAATCTAACCGATTAGCATAGCATGCAAATAAAATGGAGGATTCGCAGTTAACAATAGGAAATAGACAACCCATATAGGGACCGAAGTCCCGCAATTGTGGCGAACCTTTCAACATATTGATATTTAGGGTGTCTAAGCAAAGATTTTGGTGTATGCATGCTAGGGCTAAGGAAATGAAGTCGCTAGCACGTCATACTCATGTATGTCTGCCTCAGGGCAAGATTAAGGGGTCTACGCTTCTGGTTTTCTTGATGGCCAAATCCAATACTTGCCTCTTTCAACTTGATAACCCGGCCAAGTCCCACTTCTGGTTAGTCGACACCTATCGCATTTCAACCTAGCTTTTCCAAAGAGTTTTTATGCTTTGGTGCAACGGTTTCACTCTTTGCAGTCATCGGGCATTATGATAACAGTCATTAAATTAATACACGATCTAGGCATGCGAGGGGAATTAGGTTTCCCTTTAAGCATGCATACTGCTTGCATCCTATTCGATTAAAAACTGAGCTGTTGGCCTGCATACATGTATACATGTATACCTTATCTTTGGTTGCACTGAACGCAACAGAATCTTTATACCAAATAATCCTTTTGCACTCAAACTCCTTCGCTTCCTATTTTGACTTTTTAACTCCAGACATAGGCGTCGGTAGCTGATCGAACAGACGAGGCACTCTAAATTGGAGAATAGTGACTTGAACAGCAGACATTAATATACCCGTTCGTTTTCACGGTATCCAAATGTATGAAAGTATACGCAGTGTGGTTAAGACCTTAAGTGGCTTGTGACCTTTCATAGAATTCAGACAACACAGTCTGGTAGTAATAGTTTATGACACAAGTGTCTGCAGGTGAGCATTCTACGTCCAAACTAGTATGTCCTCTTGGTATACATCATGCTTAGGCTATGGAATGATTAGCAAAGACATAGAAAGGCAGATAACAAGCAATATAGACACAATGACAGCTAGACAGAGCGGAAGTAAGAGCGATCTAGATTTGCATGCACGATCTTGAAAGCACTTCTCCAAGCGCCGTGTCCAAGTGCGGCTCCTCACTGAGCCACGGAATATTCCCGCTCTATAGTGAGCGCAAACTTGGTCCGCCCCGCGCCCGCACCTACGATAAGGATCCCACGAACTCCTATCAGCACCAGCATCAGCAGCAGGGGAGTCTTGGATACTATAGGCGCCAAAATCGCTAAGATGCGAAGTCTACCTCTGCCGCACAACTGCAGTAGCCGCGTTGCAGACGATGGCTAAGCATCAGATATTCGCGCATGCGCACTCTCACTGTCTCTGTCTCTCTGTATCTCTGTGTTTGTCTGTCTCTGTCTGTGTATGTCAGTCTGTCATTGTCTCTGTCTCTGTCTCTATGCATATGTCTGTCTGTCTCTCTGTTTCTCTGTCTCTGAAGGTAGGTACGGAGGGAGACACACAGAGAGTGTGTTTCTCTCTGTACCTACCTTCTTTCTTTCGTTCTGTCTCTGTTGTCTCCCACTGTGACTCTTTCTTTCGGTCTCTCTCTTCCTCTGTGACTCTTTTATTTATCTCTTTACCTATCTCTGTGTATCTCTGTCACTCTCTGTGGCTCTCCGTTTTCGAATCGTGCGTCTGTATGGCTCTTTCCCGGATGTCTGTTTCTTTGTCTGTCTGTCTGTTATGTATATGTATATATATACACATATATATGTACAATTGTACATGTCTGTCTCTCTATCTCTCTTTCTCTATATCTGTCGGTCGGTCTATCTGTCTGTCTGTTTGTCTGTCTGTCTGTCTGTCTCTCTCCTTCTTTATATATATTATATATATATATACATAAATCCCGCTCTATGTGTCTACCTGCCTATTCGTCTATCGGTTTAGATATATATGTTATATATATATATATACATGTATGTCTTATTCTGTTTCTTTCCCTCTCGTTATCCGTCTCCCAATCTCCTTTCTGTTCTCTTGTCTATTCGTCTTTGTCTGCCTCGCTGTTCGCCACCATACCTCTGCCTGCGTTCGTCCGTTCTGACCTAGTCCGTATCTTCGCACCTGTCTTAGTCTCCGTCTTTGCATCACCCCGTCTCTTACCATCCAACCCTCTTCCTCCGCCTCAACGCCGTTGTTGGTTATGTTCGACCTGGAACAATAAGATAGTATTGACTTTTCCAAGCGCCGCCGCCGCCGCCGCCGTTGCCTCCGATGGACATGGAGCCTCGCACCCTTTCGTCTTCCCTCGCCCGCCCGCCCGACCGACCGATGCTACGCCAGCGCTCAGGCCCCTGCGCCTCCGTTGCCGACACCGCCGGCTGGCGCCGCTGCAATACCGCCCATCGCCAGCAAGCAACAACGCGCCACACCGCGCCGCCCGAGTGGCTACCTCTATCCACTCGACGATATCATCATTATTATTATTATTATTGTGACGCGCATGCGCAGTCGCGATTCGCGTCCGCCATGTTGGACGAGGTGAAATTAAATCTTGATCGTTGTTGAAGTCGTCCAACGGAAGACGGTTTGTTTTGGCGTTTTGGTAACGAGGCGTTTCTTTGACCGACGTCTGCATCGATGAAGAACGGCGACAGAGGATTGTCTTGTGGCATCGCTTCCTCTTCCCGTTGCTGCTGCTGCTGTTGGCGATGAGGATGTCTGTGAATAGCCAACGGATGAGCTCTGTCGCCCATAACCGCCTACGGCTGGAGGCGAGGAAGTTGTCAGACATGGACGGACGGCGTGTTTGCATGCTGTAATATAACGCGCGGTTGAGACGTAGATTGTTCCCTCTCTCGGATACGGTCCGTCTGGATTTTCGTCTTGATCTACGGATGGACGGACGGAAGGACGAACGGACAGACACCTGGCGGTTTCTGCTGCTGCTTTTGCGGGGGAGTGGACCCCAATGGATTCTCGCAAAAGCGACATCTGCATTTTGAGGAATCGACTCTTGTGTAATTTGCGTCTAGCAACTGCGGACTGGATGCTTGTACACGTAGCATCTGGCGTCTGCCGGAAGATGGGAGCTAACTGAGGATCCGGAGGATCGTGGTTGGTGCTGAGGCAGGAGACCAATTGACGGAGACACGTGATGGCAGCAGACAGACCACTTGGATTGCGCGCAAGGTGAAGGTCGTCCATGGATATCGGTCAGTTCATCTGTTGAATATCTAAGTAAAGGTAAAAGATCATGTGTTGATAGTGAAGGCCACCGCATGTGACCTATAGACGCCATTATTAGGTCAGGGTCGTATGATTTGGGTCAGTTCGACATATTGGATCAATTCGATAGAATGGGATGTCCCGGATGGAATGTATGCTCACACGCGAATTAAGTATGCAGAGAATTAATTGGCTGAGTTTGTTATGGTAGGTTAGTATGGTATGCTATAGGGTGACGTGAAATGTTTGATCATGACACCTGTTGGATAGAAGTTATTAATTAATTATATTAACTGACAATATTGTTGGCGAACTAAGATTATGATATGATAGAATAGTTTAGGCTTCTATGTGAAATTGTTTGGTATGTTGTTCGCTCAATGGTATGGCCCAATACAGAGTTTGTTATAATTCAATGACTAGAAATGGTATGGAAGAGAGAATGTAATGATATATGGTTGGGTGTGTAAATGCAAACTATGGTAAGGTATTATATGCTAAGGTACGATACACAGTGTTTGGAATGATGTGCCATGGTTAAAATGGTATGTATCAATTGGCATGGTGTGGTATAGTACATGATATGAAATTATATGATGACATGGTAGGCTATGTCAGATCATGGTATGGTAAGAATTGATATGTTATATTAGTTCAATGTTCTGTGATCAGAAATGAATGATTTAACACTGTGCATAGTGATATGTGTAATTCGATATGATATTTTATGTTATGTTATGTTATGATACGATACGTTTATGATATGTTATGTTGTGTTATGATATGGTATGATACAATATAGCAAGACATGACTTGATAGGATATGATATGATGTTAAATGGTAAGGTGAGATTAGGATGGTGCGAAAGGGTGTGTTAAAGATCATGATGGGGTGTGCTGTAGTATAGGGAGAAGAAGGGAAGTACAGTCAATTTAGCTAACACTGATGCAGTCATGAGCAGGTACAATTAGCGACTTCCTGTTCCTTGTTTTTTAATATGAAGGAGGCTGGTGGCCAGTCCTCTACCTACAGGTAGAGGACTGACCTATACCTAGAGGTAGACTGGCCACTGGCCGAGCCCTCTCATCTTCCCCCCACCGATAGTGTACGGTCGGTGTACTCATCGCATCTGACATTGGCACAGGTGGAGCACAGGTGGAACAGGATTCTTGACACATATTTCTGCCCTCTCGATGCAGTCCAGCAGATTATCCACCAGACCTCCCTGGTATGATATGGAATGAAACCCTGTAACATTGAGATGTGACGTCGTTTGGGGCGGTGTAACCTGGTAGGGCATGGTGTCCTGATGAGACGGTATATGAAATGGTGTGATATCTATTCTGTCCTTACTCTAAAGAATAAGTTGTCTGTCATGAATCGTAACCAGGTGATGATGATTGTTACAGAAGAAACTGTTAAGGCTACCCTTGTATGAGGTATATGACAATTGTTCCTATAGTCAATTTAACATGCCCCTTTCAATTCTAACTACTCTACTCTGACTGCTGTGCTCTACTTGACTCTATTCTACTCTATTCTATTGTATTCTGCTCGCCAATATACTATTTTATTCTAGTTTGTTCTACGTTACTCTACTGTACTTTTCTCCACTCTACTACACTCTACCTTACTCTTCTAAATCAACTCCATTCCACTGTCTCTTTCTGGCGATACCTTCTGTAATCCTAATATACAGATATCCGTTACAAGTACCCCTCCTCTAACTAATTCCATCCTGCATGGGGTCGTTCGTTGATATTTCTGCTATCAATAAAACCTCACTCAAACTGATTGACGCCCTTCATGCATCGCTCTTTAAAAAGAGCCTCCAAGAGATGGACTTGGTTATAGGCGTCGTCCTTCATCAAGAAGACCTGAAAATTGCTTGCATTTTTTTAGTTTGTTCCAGCCCCAGATGCGTTTGGAATTCTCCAACTTTGACTTCAGCAATAAGTGCTTCAACTTTCCCGAGTGCCTATCGTCGCTATGCTCTTCACTTTCTCACGTCCATCTAGAATTCAAGTTCTGCTTAAGTTTCTGATAATCTTCTTCTTCTGAACTTGTAATGAAGCCTGACTTCAATAGACACAATGTCATGGATGGGGTCTTTGCTGTGAACAATGATGCAAGAACTTCAACTCTTCGGCTTTTACCTATTGAAAGTAACACATCCTCCCAAAGCATCGTAATCGTATTCGTGAAGATCAAACTTTTAAATGCCGCTGGAAAGCCAAGCATATGGGTATGAAGTGCTAACCCCTTCATTTTCCTAGCGCTGGCGGCCAGTTCTCTCCCTCACTGCACAGTATGCGTGTTCACTGCAGCTGAGGTGGCTTTTGGTGGTGTAGGTGAAGCACAAATATCGAAACAAATTTCCTCCACTGCGGGGGTTTGACCTCTGACATCTCGATACCAGTTCAGCACGATAACTGCTAGACACCTTGGCGCCATCTTAACTCCACGGGAGGCGGGGAGCAGCCTAGCAGGCAGCTGCAAGAAAGATCACCAAGTACAGCCAGTTCGTCGCAATCCAATTGGTCGTCCCAGTGACTTTTGAAACCTTCGGCACAATTAATGGCAGTGACCTGGGCTTCATTAACGAACTGGGAAAACGATTAACTCTAATCACCGGAGATGAAGACTTCATTTGCCTTATCCAGCGCCGCCTCTGGAGCACCATTCAGCGCTATTGCCCAGCCGGTTTTCACGGGGGGGGGAGGGGGGGCTGAGGGAGGGCGAGTGGGGGCTGGGCAGGCGGAAGCCGATCCTGAGTAACAACCTTTTTCTCCGGACATGGTATTGACATCTGAGGGATAACAAACACCACGGATTAAATTATGACCATAAAAAATAAATAATGATAATAATAAAGATGACGATATTGTTGCTGCTGTTGATGATGATGATGATGATGATGATGATGATGATGATGATGATGATGATGATGATGATGATGGTGATGGGGATGGTGATGAGGATGATGAGGATAAGGAGTATGATGGCGACGGCTGCGACGACGACGACGATGACGACGACGACCATGACGATGATGACGATGATTTACAAAGTGATTGAGGGATATTGACGTTTGGTCGTAGTATAGCATATGCGAACTACAGCGTAGCTAAATATAAGCAAACAAACCTCTAAATCCATAGAAAATGGAATAGATCGGTTTAAAAGTTGCATTTGAACATTTGCAATGCACCTTTCGTTGACATTTTCTTGAACATTAAGACATTTACACCCTAGTTTCATAATGTGTCAGTTTGACCTAAGTTTTTGTTTACAATTTTTTAAGCATTGAAATATTTAGATTATTTTATGGTGTGCTTTTTTGTCTGGGGCTATCTTTGCAGGGGCGCTTTGTAGGGGCTATTTTGGAGGGCTATTTTGCAGGGGCTATTTTGTCGGATCACAAATTTCGTCCATGCGTAGAAACATTCAGTGCAAAGTAAGATGAGATAACAGAATTATTAGGGTTTAAAGTGGCTGATAAGACTAATGGCTGTGTGAGAATCACTATCAATTTAGTGTCTTAATGTCCCATCTGTCCGAGTTTGATCTTGAAGTTGCTTGACGACCAACAGAAAATTATTATGGGGCGCGACCAATGTTTATTTTCCCGCAGCCAAGGTATTGTTACACGAATTACCCCAGCCTCAACACGGTGTTCTGGTATTTGTTTGGTGTTGTAGCAGAAATGCACTGACTTCAAAAGATGAACTAGTCGGAATCTGAGCTCATGGAATTCCTGCCTCAGGGATGAACATTTTAAGCAAACAACTTGGTGAAGAACATCTCTATTAAGCCCCAAGAACACTTATGAATCACTAAAGCGTGTCGAAACCTTTGTGGAACCAATGGATTTCGATATTTATAAAAGCCAAGGATGCACAAAACTTGGCGGAACCTAGTCATCGTTTTAGAATCAGTGAAGCTTGTCGATGATGCAGCAGTGAATGTCAGTGATGATCAAGTGAAGCGCAAACTGTAACGATTCGGTGAATCGGAACTTGCTGATATGTTATCTTCGCGTGAGATCATTCTTAGCCGGTCCATTGTTCTCTTCTACTGTATTTGTTTCTGCTCACCCAACCGTGCTTTCGCCGGCGTCGCCATACCTCGACCCGATTCAGCCAGACGTGATCCGGACCGTGAAACTTTGCATCGCGGAGTCCACAATACTTTGGAAAGCGCCGATGGGTCACGATTGAACGATTCCGTCGAAATAGCAGCACCCGATTGGAACTCTCAACTAGAAGGTGTTGCAATAGATACGTCAACCATTGATCACCTGGACGATCGATTACGGCTCAAGAAACACGGTTTTGCAACGATTTCCTCAACAATTCCATTAGGTGGGGACCAGTACGTTGGAGAGACGAGGCACCACAATGATGATGACAAGAAGAAATACGCTGAACACCTTGGAAATGTGGTTGAGTACATGCAACGAGAAAGAGACGACCCACAAAAACCATCTGGTCAGTGGACAACGAAAGTCTATGAACACAACGTCCGCATTGAAAACCTTGATCTCAAGCCGACGCTCCCGGGGTACCAGAAGGAGAAAACGATGAGGAAGAAAGGGAAGCGGGAAGCGACGGGTGTGGACTTCCGGTGCGTCAGCGAGGACGAGGTGGAACAGCTGAGAGAACTGTGGAGGAAGAATCAGAGATCTACCGCAGCCCTCGAGTACATCGAGATGGGTTGGGACAATGCGAGGCGAGGCACGTGTCCAACCAACTGCACGATGCGCCTCAACTACGAGGTGATGACGCCAGACACTCTGAGCGACACCTTCCGTCAGCAGACGACCAGGGTCTGGCAGACGACGAACATCCTTGCGAACGTGTTCCAGTTACGAGACGAGGGCTCGAACCTCGTCAAGAAGAAGATGATCGTCAACCTGCTCAAGAGCATCGTCAACAGCGATACCGTCGTTTCCGGCGCAACGGTGGCAATCCTCAAAGACTCTCCGGACGACGGTCCGCAACATCCGGTAATGCTGACTGTGTACAGGACTACCACGGTCGATCAGTTGAGGGTTGAAAACCTGACTCGGCGGGAGGGAAGCGACGACGAGAGGGACCTCGAAGGTTGGTTTCGGGACGTTGACTCCCGGTACAGATCCAATAAACCGAACAAGGACAGCACGCTGTGCAACCTTCAAAGTCAGGTCCCATTCGAAACTCTGATCCTCGATCAGACGAGTCTTGCGTCGTCAAGGACCTTCGGCATCTGGGGACTTCCGGTGTTCGACTGTGCCGCCCTTAGGACCTGGACGCTGCACTACGCTGTTCCGGTCTTTGGCTGCGGTCCACAAGAGGAGCTCGCCTTGAGGTAAGACAATCAAGCTGTGCAGAAACCGGTAGCTTGATATGAGTAGATAGTAATCCTCGCTTATCGCATTCAGACTGATAGAACCTGTAGTATGATTACAAGTATATTATGAACGAATGACCACAAATTATTACAGGAGTCGCATTTAACTTGCTGCAGCCACGCAAGGCACCCGTCACGACATACATATAATTTAACCAGCGCCGCCCTCTACCGAATAGAAGGACCAGTCAACCTTATAAGGTGACCAGATTGTCGATCTCACTTTCTACTGCTGTTCACGCTAGTGTGTTCAATTTAAGCAATTGAAGTTAAGCGCGTCTATAGTGGGGTGAACGGTCTAGTGGTGACCGTGAACTGTTCAGATGCGCTACCAATGCGCAAAGTTCCGCGAGAGGAGGGCGTTTTGAGAATAGCGAAAGAGGACGAGACAATGCCAGATATAATTTTAGAGCCAACAAAAGGTGAAAGTGCGTTCCACGGTGGGGTACCAATTGAAGCAACAAATGATCGAGACTGATCCATATCAGCTCTAGCAGAGGTGGCAATCTCGCTTGACAGGTGGGGACACCCAATGAGAGGAGTAGGAAATGTGGGGGACACACGTATAAATGTAAAAGTTGGGGACTTGTTCCCCTCGGGGCCCCCCACGAATCGTCGCCCTTGAGCTCTAGTACGAAGAACCAAGTGGTCAAGTTTATTGGCCGAACAAAGTAGGCGGTGGATGGGAGCCTGAATGCGGCCAAAGTAATACATCACCCAGATATTTTCGGGGTAAGACCCGACAGAGCCTTGAATATAGAGTGAGGATTTTAAATTGTATGCGAGCACGGAGAGGGAGACAATGAAGTTCAACAAACTTAAAGGTGGAGATGCGAGAGTGCCGAGGAAAGCGGACTAATACTCTAGCAGCTGTCTTCAGCATTGACTGTAGAGGAGAGAGATGAACCATAGAAAGGCCAAGGGAAATACAGTAGTCGATTCGAGAACATAATTATACACACTTGAACTAACCTAGTGGACGTGGAGGAGGAGACTGAACGACGAATGACCCGGAGCCGCCTTGAATAGAAATTGGATGATCGAGTGAGATTCGAGATGTGTTCGACAAAAATAAGTGAATTATCAAGGGTAACGCCCGGATCACGAACACTTGACGAGTAAGATAAGAATGGGAACTTTCAGACAGAAGAACTAAATCATGCTTCTGGCGTTGCCAAGGCGTACCAAATCAGATAAATTGAGTTTTAGAAGGATTTTGAGACATTTTAGATGATATTCAGGAATTTAAAAGGTCATTACAGAGACGTTAAATATGCTCCACTAATATAAATTTGAATGTAGTGTGTTATCCGTTACTCTAGGATTTTCCAAATTGCGTGTCTAGGAATGAATACTACTAAACAATTATATGTGCCAGATAACAAAGCTTGAATCAACAGTGCGGTCAGTCACTAAGGTAAGGGGAGACGATCAGCTGAGGGTGGCTACAAAATGACCGATGGATTCATGAAATAGACAGTTTTCAGCTGTTCCTTAAAGGTTGAGATCTTGTGAACTGACCTTATAAGTAAAGGCATTAATTATCAAAGGCCGTATGGATTACTTCTTTGCCCTATCGGAGAAAGTTAAGGGAAAGTGCATAGGTCTACCTTAACTTACAATAGATTTTCTAACATTGTAATAATTACAATATAATTAAAGTGGCTCCTTATGAATGTGAAATTACAACTATTGTAATTTCACATTTATAAGGAGCCACTTTAGGAAAACGCTGTTCAGTGCTTTTCGTGATTCGAGCCGGTAACTTTTCTGGTGAATAAAATATTCTCCAATCTGCATGCACTTGCAAAACTGTGGAATGGAGAAACCGAGGAGCAAGGCGATGGTGTGCTATTTTATTTTAGACTAATTAGCCATTGGTTAATTTGCTTGTCAATCACTCAATAACACCGGATGAAAACTTTTAACTGAGAGTCTCACTTTTCGAGTTGGGTAAATAATTCATATCGTAACCTTGGCATTGCTTGCTTTTGTCTCTACTATGTCCTTTACAGAATATGTCAGAGGTATCTGTAAATCGTCATACATTTTCAAGACATACACAGCAGCAGACGTCATGCACGTATGATATGTATGCCTGCTTCGTCATCTCAGCCGAATGCCTAAGTTTCCAATCGTCTGGCTAAATGCGACTTGCTTCTTATTGGTGTCAATAAGTATGATCTGCAAAAGCTCAAGAAGGTTCAGAACTGCTTTGCTAGAGTCGTAAATATTACATTAAGATGTTATCATATACCACAGGTACTTAAATCAACCAGAACTGTCTGGCTAGGGTCGTTACTAATACATTAAGATATGATCATGTAACACAATGTCACGTACTCATATCGGCCATAAATATCTGGCTATAACCGTAATAGCCTACATTAATACAATAAGATAATATCATATTATGATCATATAATCTATGTACTCGAATCGGTGCATCAACCTTCTGTCCAGTGAAGAATTTCTTCCAAAATGGGTTGATGGTTTATAAAACGTTGCATTCTGGTCATCATTAGCATTCAATACAATCCTTCTTGCTCAGTCTAATTGTGATTTATCGAGGTCACCTGAATGTCTTTCTGTGACCTATAGCAACAGCACTAGTACCTTCCAGTGTCTTGATCTGCAGGGTGTTGGTGCGAAAGCGGCGTGGGCTATGGTGCGTCGTGGTTCTACGTCTTTTGATCCCCAGTCAATTGATCCCCCGTCAGTTGATCCCCGTCAGTTGATCCCCCGTCAATTGGTCCCCTAGTCAATTGATTCCTTCGTCAATTGATCCCCTGCCTATTGAACCCGGCCCAATTGATACAACATTCATGTTCCACTTGCGACCTTCTTCATTTATTAAAAGAACGATGTAAAAGAGCACGAAATGTTAAAATGAAACAAAATTACAAAAGCGTAATTGAAAATCATGACTCATGATTATGATTAGTTAATCAGCATAAAGTCCAAAGCATAAGCGTCTATGCATAGGATAAATGAGCTAAGATATCAAAGAATCTCCGAATGGTCGTAAGCGGTTACAGCGGAGTGACACGACGCCTGGGCATTAATTTGCTGTTATTTAATGTTATTTTGCAAATCTGTCATATCAATCTTTTGTTTACTAATAGTATCAGCTAAGAGTCTGTGACGCGCAGCTTAGAGATTTGAGGGATATGAATTGACGGGGGATCAACTGACGCGATACCGTGCGTCCTCTCTTCACGCCATGTGAATTTGCTACCGTCCCAAAACCCGAGGAAGTAATTAATTAATCATGCTAATTACATTATTCCACTTTCCTTTACTAATTCTTACCTAACAATAATTGTCTTTCTTTATGATATCCTACGCTACAGCATGACAATTATTCTATGTACACTATCAATGTAGGTCAACGTAGGGGTGCAATAAAGCAAGATTTAAAAAAATCAAATGCTGGGGTTTTTTGTGTTTGATTTTTTTGTTTTTCTTTAGAGTCTGTCACAACAATTGTGTTATAAAAAAGCATCAAACACAGCATGAAAAAGAGCTCTAACTCGTTTTTGTAATTAATTTAGCCTGATTTCGGACTGAATAACACACATTTTTTAATAAAATAGCAACACTAATAAATTGAATAAAAATATCTTTAAAAAAACAAAAGTCAGAAAACCAAAAAGGTTGGGCATACCTGGTATTAGGAAAGTTCATAACGGAAGGCAATAAGGCTATAATGTTGACCAGGGCTACAAACATGCAGGTTTTTTGGTTATTTGTTTTTTTTTGATTTTTACAAAAAAAAACAAAAGATACGAAAAATGTCAATTTTTGGTTTTTTGGTTTTTGGCTTCAGCAGTATATGGAGCTAGATATCTCAAGTTCAGACAATTTTTTACATTAATGTAATAATTGTTGACTAACGTTACTTGCTGAACATTATTCAGCGTCTTGTCCGGCTCCATAATTATGTCATGGGTCACTTCTCTGAGATCTTATCACTAGGTAATTTTTCATTTTGTCGTTGAAACATTGGTAATTAAAACAATTGAAATGGTAGGCCCATTTTAATAGAGGTGTAACTACAAAGTCAATAACCATAATTATTTGCAAATATTCAGGAAATTGCAAGCGTATAAGTGACGTCATATTTTTCTCTTCATATTTCGCAGTATGGCAATATGTGGTTGAAAAGTGATAATTTTACGTCTGCGTCGTCAAATGTGACAACGCTTTTGTAGTAGGGTCTGACCATTGGTGACTCATTTCCCAGGGGTGAGGGGTACAGGGGCCTCTAGCTCCATATACTGCTGAAACTTGTGCTCACGAGCCTTGGACCTACAGGATTCGGATCTCACGGTCTTACCCATAGGCCTAAACGTATCATATGACATCTTAACAATTAATAACTTATTATCAACACACTCCTATAATTTATACTTTCCCTCTTTATTACACCCTCTCAAATGTCATGTTTCACCATTGGGGTGCGTCCACACCAGGTTGAGAACCTCTGCCCAACACTATCTAGCCTCATAACATATTACCCTGTATAGCTTACTTTACAATAAGTAAGTTTAAGTTTAACTTCAAGTTTGTATTGTGTAGCGCTACAATATCGCGCCTTAATGTTTTGTCGACGATATGATATACCTTTCTACCCGTACCTCATATTATCCAATCTTTCGAGTCTCACTTTGCAGTTCTTACCTTGCATATCCTACCCTGCATTCTCTCCTACCTTAACTTGACTTTTCTAAGTTCTTATTTATGGATCTGTATTTTGCCACGACAATTGATTTCACATGTCAGTTACTGGGATCGGAGCCCTTTATGCTGACAGAATATATCACAGTTGACCCTGGGTCATCGTACCAGCTCGTACTAGTAATAATATTCAGTGTTTAACGATATGCTATGGCAGTTGATGTCGAGATGCTACCTTTACGTAGTATACAGACGTTAATAGATAGCAGCTAGATCATGTAACCGGTTCTTGATCTGTAAGAAACATCCCGATTTGAGTTAAGATAAAATTTATTTTTCCAGAAAGAAAAACGTTCATTACAATATTATACCTTTGTCGAAATACCAATATCTAAATCGTTAAGACCTCTGAACATAATTGAGTTTAAATTGATATCTTCATAACAA
The DNA here is from genome assembly GCA_959347315.1 of Bimastos eiseni. Taxonomy (NCBI): domain Eukaryota; kingdom Metazoa; phylum Annelida; class Clitellata; order Crassiclitellata; family Lumbricidae; genus Bimastos; species Bimastos eiseni. The sequence goes on along the minus strand of OY365807.1, from coordinate 7,489,168 downwards.
ACTTCAACGCCGTTCCATAGCTTTACTTCGTCTTAACTGAAGGCCATCCAGCAGTCAAACCCAACAATAGCTTAAAGCAGGAAAGCGGAGTTAGAAGAATTCAATACAACATTTGTAACCAACGATTTTGTATCCACAGCAATGACGTAACGTATTTGTGGCCGGTATAAAGTGCTTGACTAGATCAGGAAGTGACAATACAGCCTAAACCATTCATCCTAACCCGTTGTGAATGTAATGTAAATATTACTCTCCTTGATTATTCGACACATTAGTAAAGCCACGGAGATTAGCTAAAACACCGGCGCTACACCAAATAGAGTTCAAAATGGCCGGGCTGTTTGGTCCATATAAGTGCCCGATCAGAATCCGGGGGGGGGTCAAGCCAAGTAGACGGAATGGTATTAGGATGGAATTCGTCGGTGATGGTAATCGTGGGGTGGTGAGTGACTGTTATAAATTGTCCTCCGTAAATTTTGTTCATAGTTTCTCAAATATTTCTGTCCGTCCTCAATTTATTTCAGTAGGCCTATATATATTATTAAATACTCTTCAGTTCTAGATAAAAATGGGGTTACAGTTTTGATCGATGCAGCACAATACAACAAAACTTTAATTTTATATTGCCCTTCATATAATAAGTTCAGAAGTGCACACACGCCTCGATGGCGCGATTGCAGGTATACACTGCAACTATTATTGTACACAGAGGTTGTACACAGAATATTTGGATCAAGGTGAATACACAGTAACTGCCTCTGTCGAGGATCGAACCCGTATTCCCTGCGTTACAGTTTGACCACTAAAATCAATTGACCACTATGACCCACTATCGAATGTTCTATACATGAGTAGAATCTGCGTACATGTATGATCCATTATTAATGTGTAGGCCATATTATCTTAACTAAACTGTTTATAAAGTACAGCTGTTATTACGCCGACTATGACCCATTCGAAGTATAAATGCCGATAATAACGTGTGATGCCAGTGTGGCTTATTGGAAGTTGGAAGCATTTTTCACAAAGATGATGGTTCCTTCTCGTAACATGTACATTTTAGTACGAATAGATAAGTTTTCATTTCACTAACATTGTATGTCACTCATGGCAGTCAAGTCAAGACTGCTAACCGGCTAACATAATCCGTGCTGTTTAGCAGGATAGTGGAGATAGAAAACATTCCTTGCTTTAGTTCAGATGATAAGATCTAACGCAGCTTAATTAGACCTTAATATGCAACAATATATAATACACGTACCTCTATAAGAAGCTAGTTAGCTTTCCTCCCAGCTCTGTTGTTTTCATAATTCGCAATATTTAATTTTTGAAACCGCTACACTGTGAGGTTGAACTCAATCACCAAATTCGTCGCGTGACAGTTATCTTGGCGAATCTTCTAAATCGAAAATTCCGAGAAACACGAGTTCGAGGCGGAAAAGCGTCCCTCTGGGCAGGACCACCTATGTACCAGTACAGTGAGATAGAGGTTGATAACATGCCGAATTGATAGTGGTTTGATATCAACTGAAGTGTTTGCATACAATGCTATTTATTTCTAACTAAAAAAAGAAAAATAATTAGTATTTGCATAATAAGCATTGTCTAATTCCATTCATTTCTAACTAAAAAATTCAAAGATAAGAAAAATAATTATTTGCCTACATTTAATGTGAGAGAGTGAGCACGCAAATTCTTCCTGAAGAGCGAGAGATGAGACAACGCTAAGCATGTCATAAGGAAGATTGTTCCCAGGGGCGTCAATTCCCTCTGAGTGATGGAAGCAAACCCCCGGTCCCAAGTGTCAAGAAGGCACGAAATTCCCCCAAAAGATTCACAAAATATCCCCCATGCCTGAAATTGGAGGCATTTGCCTCCAGACCCCCTTATCTGAACACCCCTGATTATTCCAAACACTTTGAGGTCAGTTAGAGAATTTACTAGTGTTGGTGTAAGCAAAGATTGTTCTATGATTGAAGACAGTCCTAGTACTGACCGAGCCAGTGTTTCGTTATTTTAGAAGAACAAAATTTGTAAGAAAACTTTAATCAATGTCATTGTGAATTATTGGCCAGGTATCCCCAGAAGTTAGGGTTAGTTGGTTATTATTTATGTTATTATTTATGTTAGTTAGTTATTAGATATGAGGCCACTCCACATTGTTTTATGTCAACCTTAAGACTGTACTGTTTAGCCCGGAGCCCCGGGTTGGGTCGGGATGTTCTTTAATGGGCGCTATATAAATCCTCGAAATAAATAAATTGGTAAGTAGCAGTAGAGGTAGAAAGTTTGAATTAGGTTAGAGAGTATAATTGAGATGACAGTGTTTTAAAACAAACCAGAATAATGCATTCGTTATTGAAGATGTGTATATATTTAGATCTAGTGTTAGCAACATCTTACTTATCTCCAGCGGATATGTTCTTGACCTATAAATAGCGTTTCCCTTTTTATTTCTTTTGTCCCAACAACGTCACTGTTGCATGCACCGACTGGGTAGAGAAGAACAAACGCTAGGTGTCACCAGTAATGTATGCATGGCGCCAATTATTATAATTGCCGCCTCCGCTTCAGTAGCACCTCGTTTTGGGTACGGGCCTACATGTAGTCGATTTAGATAAGTTCTCCCTTCGACTACCAGCCATGAGTAGCGGCTGTGGCATGAAGTTTAGGAACCCCATTATCCCAGTTTCGACATAAAAATATATATAGTGAGGTCGAGTGATTGATCTTGCTCCGTTCTCTAAAGAACTGATACTTGGAAATAAAGTTCTGTTCGAACGAGTGCCACATAAATTGTGCTTTACTAGCTGACGTTTAGGATTTTTATTAGTTGGTTTTTCGTAAAATAGTCGGTTTTGAAGTATTTATCAACTGGCAAAACTTAATGTTCAAGCCCTATGACTTCGAGCATTAAGAGCAGAAATTTGCGAATTTCACGTCTAGGATCTAAATGGCTATATAAACTCATCTCATTGAATCGAGAGCTGTTTGGACTTTGACAGTGCCAGTCCCAAGCCTGAAGAAAGAAGAAGGGAGACACAAAATCATCTTCGATATGCAACGGTGTCGTTAAAAAATCAACAACAACATCGAGATCCCAGAAGTTGTAGTCCGTAATGTTTGGGAGCGGAAATATTTCGAAATTTTAAGTTTCTGATCTACATGTAAATGTTCTTTGGAATGTTATGCCAATGGTCCTTGTCCTGGTATACATCGGGTTTCAGCAAAGACGCTCTTGATAATTTTGTGATTGGTCAGTTGGACTGTCAATCAAGCGACCGGTGACCCGTAATACGCAAAAAGCAGAGGAATTGCCTATGGTGACATAAGATTTAGAACATGTACCCCGGCTTTGAACTGTTCACAAGACGATCAGCTGGTGAAAGCGAGGGACAGGCGACCCGTCCTCGTAAGCAGAGGCCAAGCAATTGAGGCTGCTAATGCCACCGAGGATTAGCTCACGCAACTTACCTTCTTCACCTTACGAATAAGATGCACATTATAGGCATTCTGTGTTCATCCTTTCAGAATCAACCAATGTAGTACAAGATGCCACAATATTAGAAGTGTTACCATGGAAACGGCGATGTGCGTTTAATTCCGTTGTGCGTGTGCGTGTGTGTTACAGAGGAGCGCTGAAGGTCGACCTTGACCTGACCTCTGTTGACATCAACCAGTGCATCAACAACGGACCATTCTCTGAAACTCATCGATGTCCAGATAAGTCTCAGGTCATTTGCCCACTTGCATGTATTCATTCGTTCGCTTATGCAGTCCAGAAGCCACTCCTTACCTCACAGAACCAATAACCCATTCATCCATCCACCCATCCATCCATCCATCCACCCATCCTACCCACCCACCCACCCATCCATCCATCCATTCACCCACCCACCCACCCATCCATTCATTCATCCATCCACCCACCCACCCACCCATCCATCCATCTATTCATCCATTCATCCATCCACCCATCCGTCCATCCATTCATCCATCCATCCACCCAGCCAGCCATCCACCCATCCATCCATCTATCCATCTATCCATCCACCCATCCATTCATCCACCCATCCATTTATTAATTCATCCACCCATCCATCCCTTCATCCACCCATCCATCCATTAATTCATCCACCCATCCATCCATCCCTTCATCCACCCATCCATATATCCATCCATCCATTCATCCATCCATCAACTCAACAGTCAAATTATATATAGACCTGTGCAAATGTTCCCCATCTGTAATGCGCAAGGGCATGCGCTCGCTCACTCACCCACGTGCTTCCTCATGCCCGTTGACCACTTACCATTTCCGTAGCTCTACTGTTCCACTCACATTGAAAGGCTTAGATGGAGGAGGCTAACTCGTAATTAGAATAAGTGTTTTGTAGGTCTGGTCGGTAATAAAAGTAGTAAGATGAGACGAGTTATATAGCGCCCTAATACAACCGAAGTCGAAGATATGGGAGCTGTACATGAATTCAACTATAACAGCCAACAGCAAGAAGGCATGCGGCAATAAGGCGCACTGCGTTGGATAAGAAGGGTTTCTTTTCAGATCTTAACTTTCCTATTCTAACATGGTAAATGTATTATCTAATTAATTAAATATTTAATTAATGCGTTAATTAATTAAATAAATAAATAATTTGCTTAATCAGTGAATCTGCAGACTGGGAAGATACAAGTTCACAGCCGATAGTTAGTCACTGAGAGAACGTTCATCTTATCAAATGTACCGGATTTATGGGGTTAAGCCCTACGATATAGAAACATAACATAACTGCAGTTGAAAACAGAAAAGGGTTGATATAACTTAATCCTCTGCAATGTAAACTTATCACGATGCAATGTAGGCAAAGCAATTTTAATGTAAAAGTCATTCAGCCATCCATTCAGACATTTGTGTCGTGCCCATTCAAGAAACATACACATTTCTGTAAACAAATATGGCTTTTCTTATTTTCACGAAACAGTGCGTGCCGTTATCTGCGAAAGGGTTCCACAGAGGCAGCTACCAATGCCAGTGTAAGTCCGGCCTCTTCCCTTCGAATGCCTCTCTCTTCTTCGGATCCTACCTTGAAACGGGACACGTGCGCAAGACGGACGAACGTGGCGGTGAGTACGGTGATTTGACCGGCGGCTCAGGATTCGGCTGCCTGCCCTGCAAGTCCGACTGCGAAGTATGCCGTGATACGACGCCATGCCTGGTCGAATATGACATTCTCATCCGTGGCATTCCGATGGGCATCGAGAGTCTCTGCATCACCATCGGAATTGCGCTGACCGTCGCAATAATCAGACTGAGAAAAACCAAAGTATGCACACGATACGATGCGAGGGATATACTGTAGAATACAAGTGAAAAAAATGCATGTGTATTAGAATACAAGTACAATAAAATACAAGTGAAAAAAAATACGAGTGAAATAAAATGCAGGTGAATTAGAATAGGCCTACAAGTGAGATAAAATACAAGGTGATATCACTGATACATGAGTGTAAAAAACCTGTAATGCAAATTTGATTCTAGCATACGGAAAGCTACAACTGTAAAAGCACAACAGTCTAATCACTTTACTTGATACCCCCTTTCTGTTCTATATCATAAAATATCATCTTAACCTGATTAATGTACTTCCATCCTATCTTTTGCATCCCATACTAATACAAACTACTGTGTCCTGTCAATGCTCTCCCCAGTCCATCTATTGAAAGTGTAATAACCTGAATTGTTTTCCGTTTTCCAGGTGATGAAAGCCAGTTTCTGGTGTTTGTTGGAAATCATTACCGTCGGTTCTCTCCTCCTACACGCCACGGTAACTCAACCTCATATCTTCCATTTCAATTTTTTGCAATATTTTGTATAACATTTGTATCATATAATAAATTGAAGATTTCTTCTTTGGGTGGCGCTGTGATTCTGTTTGACTGCTAAAGCAGTAGGCCTATATTACCCGATGCCTGTATAACTTATTTAACTATTTAAGTTGGTGCTATTTCGAATTTCATATTTTAATGTATAATATATATTAAATGTAAATAAAATCTAGAGGATGAACGAATATCACTCACCCAATTTATAGAAGCCGACGACTACATACTCCTTATGCAAGCGTTTTAAGTGACAATAGTGATCGACAATTTGATTTTATTGATCTGATTTCACAACATTTGTTCAATTTAGTTGATTTTGGAATATTTGATTTGAACATTTGGTTTGATTTCTTTTGACACGATAGGTCATAATACACTACTTCGAACCAACGGAGTTGAGTTGTCTCTTCATCCCCTGGCTGCGTGAAGTCGGTTTTGCCATAGTTTATGGTGCTCTGGTACTCAAAGTTTACAGGTGAGACTCCTGCAATGAATCAAAAATTAAGGCACATTACACGTTGACTTTTCCTGTAATGAATGAACAAGATACGCTTCAGTGTATGCGATAACCTGCTGTAAGCACTATGCAGTTACGCTACAGTGCATATGAAAGGCATATGTAGCAACTGAAGAATTACGCTGCAGAACTTGTGAAACGCTCTTGTGAGAAATAAGTTGTTTTGCTGCAGTGTTTGTGAAAAGTTGTTGAAATAAAGGAGCAAATATATTGCAATCCATGTGGAAGGCTTCTGTAACAGTCCAATAAAGAATTTTAGAGTCGTGTCATAAAGAATGAACCTGGTCTTAGGTTGAGAAGAAGAATAGTAACAAGAAGAGGAGGAGGAGAGAGAAGAGAACGAAGAGGAAGAAGCAGAAGAAGAGGATGAGGAGGAAAAGCGAATAATCTTATGTTTAATTTCTAAAGTTGCATTTAAGGTCAATTAAAAGAAATATGTTTGTGTTTGTTGTTGTTTTTGTTTCAGAGTCCTGACTGAGTTTCAGTCTCGTAAGGCTCATCGTGTCCAGGTACGGGACAAGGACCTGTTCAAGTACCTCTGTTGCATCGTCATCGTCGTCATCGGCTACATGGCCGCCTGGACAGCGGTCACGATAGACCAGGGCAACGGAAAGACAACACTGCTTCAGCACAGCTACACGAGCCAACATCTCAAGTATACCATGTGCCAGTCAACGTGGTGGGACTACGTCGTCGAAGTGGGTCAGTGCTGACACCTGTCGCCAACCTAATGCCCACCGTTCATGACCCAATGACCCTTTCGTCATTGGAGACGCGTTCTGATCTATGGATTTTACCAATGAACATAAGCCTATAATATATACATATACATATATATACATATATATGTATATGTAACATGTATATATAACGTCATTAGACTGTATATTTGCGTATATATTAAGTAAATATTAATGGTACAATGGTTGTATGTTTGTGTATGTGTATGTATAATGTATATGTATGTTTGTAGTTTGTATGTTGTCCTGTGTATAATTGTTTGATATTATAATTGGGCCTACGTCACGTGGCCTAGTGTGTAGCATGTTTTGTCTGGGTTATAACGATTGACTGTTCGTGCCGGTTGTGCGAATTTGTATAACGACTGTTTAAGTTTGTTCGTGCGCAGGTGACTCTGTCACCAGGCAGACGTGTTTTCACAAAGGAGCTTAGCGACTGCGATGGGTACAAATAAATGATCTCCATTGGTCTTGCTTGTCACGTCTATTGCTGTCCTTCGTGTTAGTTCACATTTATATAATCAATCCGGAATCTGTCGGTCTAACTCTGTTTCTTTTTCCATCGAGTCATCTATGTGTAGTGCATTGTTTGGGAATCTGTCAACTGATATGCATTAGAAATCAGCGGGTAGACCGTCTTGATACCCGATCCGTACCCATAACACAGGACCGTGGGTTGGGTTTATCCGCAGACGACCTCTACTCTGTATATCCAAGCCATCGGAGTTTTCGCTGAACGACTGTGACTAGTTCAATAATTGTCCGGATACCTAATGATTATCTTATGTCATCGTTACTCATCTTCTGAAGAACAGTAGTTTTGAAATCCCTACGATCTTTCGTAGTCAGCTCATTTCTGCTATTTGAATTCTTTTCACATCCAGCTTTCGCATTGTCAGCCATTGTGATCCGTATAGAAAAATCGGTTGCATCATCGTTAAGTTAAGTTAATCTCTTCTCCTTCATCTACTTTTCATTTTTCCAGATGCCTTTGAAGTGCGTTTAATTACGTGTGTATACATTTCAGCTTTGTATCGCTTTCGTTGCTGCTATCTGCGTTCATTGACCCTCCTTAGTTGAAGAATTGTTCTATTTTCACGTATATATTCAACAAGTGTATGCGTGAAATGTCTTCTATCCATGCACGCATCACATGCATAAATGTCTGTCATAGATGCTTGTGTTAAATTCTTTAGTTTATTGGGTTTCTGTTCATTGTGTACAAATTTTCGTATTCAATGTGTGCATTAGGCTAAATCAATTGTTTTCTTCGATTATTAGTATATGTCACAAGTGTGCAGGGCAATGTGAGTATACGTTCGAGGTGTGCATGCATTCGCTGTGTTTTGTATAGGTGTGTGTGTAAGTGCGTGTGCGTATGTGTGTTTGTGTGTGTACAGGTGTATGTGTGTGTGCGTGTGTATGTATGTGTGTGTGAGCCATGCATATCTATATGGATTTAATGTATATATATATATATATTAATGGTGCATATATTACGTTTATCCTGAATGGATGTATTGAATAGCTATTGTTCTTGTTGCTATTGTCGCATCGTTAGGTGAGTTTCTCTTCATGGCGTTTAGTATTTACATCTGCTATCGCGCCAGATCTGCTCCGTCCAACTACGGCGAAGTGCGCCTCATAACACTGGCCATCTACAATGAAACACTCGTCTCCGCCGCTTTCTACATCACCAGGTCAGCTCTATAATCGCTTGCACACACAAACACGCGCAAAGAAACAGTAGATAAAGCAGAGCTTTCCGACAGGAAAAGAGGCAGCCAGAGACTAGGATTGCAGGAAGGCAGGAAGGCAAACAGAGAGGGAGGCGTTCAGAGAGAGAGGCGACCAGAGAGAGAGAGAGAGAGAGGCGAACAGAGAGAGAGAGAGGCGAACAGAGAGAGAGAGAGGCGAACAGAGAGAGAGAGAGAGAGGCGAACAGAGACAGAGAGAGAGAGAGGCGAACAGAGACAGAGAGAGAGAGAGGCGAACAGAGAAGGAGGCGAACAGGCAGATGGCAGAAACTTCGCATAATAATAGTAAATTCACTGAGATGCTACAAAATGGTCAAAAAGGAGGGTCAGTTTTCTTTTGCCTCAGGAGCCACGGCGCCAAAGAAATCGTATTATATTAATATTACTACTGCAATTGTTTCCCTACTGCTATGACCACTACTACCATTAATATTGCTGTCACTACCGTTACTATTATTATCATTATTATCATCATGTTCATCGTTATATATCATTAACATTTTAACATTAAAGAGCAGATATAACGTGGAGAATGTGGTGTTTCCGTGTTTCAGGCATTTTTTTCTCTTTGCCATTCATCCCGATTATTTGTTCCTCATGTACTTCATTCGATGCCAGTTAACCGTGTCCGTCACAATGATACTTATTCTCGGACCAAAGGTAAGTGTGCAGTACATTGTTCAAAATTGCAATTGTTACTTTACCATGCCTTCCTGCCTTCCTGCAATCCTAGTCTCTGGCTGCCTTCTGTATTTGACAGAAGAATAATCAGCTCACCCGGCGGCCATATAGGGCCATTTGCGCAATAGACAGTATATGAATCGATGACGGCATTTCAAAAGCACCAGCTACACAATAAGTCTTGATCCACAGTGCTAAAAATTGAAATTAAGAAATGGCCATAAAACCAAGGGAGCAAACGACCTCTCTTGACGCCTGCTAACTTTGGTTCTAACATACGGCAGAGTCCGCTCGACTATCTGCGCGGAATCGTACATAACGTTTCAAATTGAAAGACGGAATGCAACGCAAACATTAAGCAGTAAATTTACACTCAATAAACGTTAGCTATTTTTGAGGTCTACACTCGATAATTCCATTTGAGGCTCATACCCTTTACTTCTCTCTGTCTGTATATCTCTCTTTGGATATGTAGGTTACATTGAAAACAAATTTAAATGTATATATATAAATTAGATAGGCTACATATCAGAATTCTTTCACTTACTTCAATTACAATCTCATGCTTCATCGCCTTTCCCTTCGCTTCATCTCCACCAAAATCTTCATGAGTCTTAACCGTTCCTGAGCTTTTCAGAAATGTTAGATCCCTATGGGTAATTTCAACAGAAACCAAGTTGTACTCCAAGATGGAAAAGACAATTATAGCGGTCAGAGACAGAACTAGAACTTGGAAATGTACTGAAACAAAGTGAAACATTTTAATACTTTCGATAAGGGTTGTTGTGATCATGATTTGAAGTACAGGAGAAAGGCAGTTTGGCCAAAATGTAGGTACTTACGGGTGTTTCACGTGACGTCAAAATGCCGATTCTTCTTAAGAGAAAAGTACACAAAACTATGATATGACCGGCGATTATATATGGAACAGAGGCACGGAACCTGACGAGTGGAGAGAAGGGTTATTGATCAGAGCGGAAGGAAGAATTCTGTGGTGGATAGTAGGATTTTAAGGGTTTGGAATTAGCGAAGTCAACAGAGAGACGGTGGGAGTGGCGTGTTTACTGAAAAAGAGCGAGAGGATGAAGATGCATTAAACGAATTGCGAGAGAAAGTATCACCGGGCGCCACAGTTTTTTTTAGAAGACGGAATTAGTAATGGCTTAGATGTGACACAAAAGCATTAAGTGCAACGTGAAGGAGAACGAGGTGAAAATATCAACTTTGGGTAATGAATAAATAAAATAAATTGTCATCGTGCCCAGGGCCGTACCGAGGGCGGTGCCAGCGGTGCCGTGGCACAGGGCGCAAATATAGAAGGAGTGCAAATTTCAGGATGGAATAACTTTAATTATCCCAATAATTCGTTCTTTCTTGAAAAATGTGGGAGCGCCAGATTAGGCCCTAATGCTAGGCACGGGGCGCAATTATAGCTTGGAATGGCCCTAATCGTGCCTCTGGGTCCGTGTTTCCGTTAGCATTATTTCTTTGTTGCTGTGTTTTATTATTATTATTACAGACATTTTAACTAGTGCAGTAACGCCTAAATGCTACACCCTGTTGCTTCTGTAGATCTGGTATTCTCATCAACCCCCAGATGAAGGCACGAGTCGTGGTCGTGCTTTCTCTGCATCGGAGGCACAAGAGAACCTGGCGTCGCCGGCAGAGGTCGTCAAGCTGAATACGACTCTCAACCCAAACGGAGACGTCGAAATTGGCGAAATAAACCTGGCCGACATGAACCCCGAAGATATTAGGGTCGGTGCTGAATTATATGCCTCTCGTTGCAGGATAACGTTTTTATTTCATGCAGTGCTTTTTCTTTTGAAAAACAACTCATGATATGTGTTAAGGTAATCGGATCTCGTAAATTTTAAACTGCCGTACTAGAAGGCTTGAGGCGTCAATGGGTTATTTTGGGTTCTAATTAAAGCAGAGTCCAAGGGGTGACATCAGACATAAAGAGTGCAGTTGACTGGCCTGGAGTGTGTAGTGCCAGTGGTTTTTCTTTAAAATGATTATTTTAATTTATATATTTTAATCTCTTTTGGTTGCATTCCCCAAATCAGTAATTTCTCGCTTGAATTGGCTCCACCGACTTTCCGGTAAACATTAGAGAGTAAAGACGTCGTTGATAACTTCATATTTCAAATTTTATAACAAGATTTTAAATTTTTTTCACAAATAAAGTTATTAAATAATAAATATATTGTTATAGCCTAGAGTGCAACGATATGCAATATGAAGGATATTGCTATAGACTCTGCATTGACTATAGATAGTTCTCCTAGGCTATGCACGTGGCAAGTTAACTACGCTTTGCGTACGGATGATACTCGCTGAGTCGCTGGCGAGCTTTGCCGTTACTATTCGGTTCGTACCCGGATCCGGCAAATAGTGCATCCAAATACTCGGAATCGGTAATCGGTGGAAATTGTCTACTCGGCTATGCCCTAGTTTAAATATTGGAAAAGTATTAAAAGGGGAGAGAGAAGGAATACGGACGAAGTTGCCCCTGTGTGTAGCGTGAATGTTTGAGAGTTACCTCAAGCCGGCATACGCACGATTTCATTCAAATCCCTGAAACGTTACTTACGATTTCTCCTTCAGTTTGAGCAAGATGGTGTGCAGTTGGAATGTCTGAATATTTTGGGAACTGAGTTAGCCAACGCTCGTTATCTGTTGGAGAGGTATGTGTCGAAATCTGATAGGACATAGAGATCAGCAGCCAGGTGAGTTGTAAGCAAGCTGCTTACGATCCGATCTGAATATAAAATTATGTCCGACACAAAATCGTTCATGTGTGTAAATATACGACGACGAAGATGATGATGATTTAGACGATGATAATATAATGATTGCAATAGTACTGTGAGAAATAATAATATTAGAAATAACAATAGCAATAATGATGATATAAATAATAGCAATAATGCTAATGATAAATAAGAGCAGATATCAATGATGCTCATAATAAATAAATAATAAACAAATAAATAAATAAATAAATAAACAAATAATAAATAAATAAATAATAAATAAATAATAATAAATAAATAAATAATAAATAAATAAATAATAAATAAATAAATAATAAATAACTATCCTTTACTGTCTGTGGACATTTTTGTTTAATCTAGCTCAATTGAAAACATAATTAATAATAAATAGTAAAAATTATTAATGTAAGACGTTCTTTTATCCCAAGGAAGAGTGCAATGTACGTTCAGCTCTTGTTCATTTTCATGTTCGTGGTTGTTGTGCTGTTTACAGGCGGAGCTGAAGCGACTCTACACTCAGTTGCAGATCTACAAGACGAAGACTATGCGTCAGGACAACCCGCATATATCGAAGCGTCGCGGTGGACGCAAGCAGACGCACCGTCGCTTCTCCCTTCAACCCTTCCACAGCAAGCACCGTCACCACCAGTGCAGTGAGCACGGCGAGCACGGCAGCACCGGAGGGGGCGTCCCCGGCGGCGAGACGGAGATCTCGCGCACCCCCGAGGAGTCGACGAACAGTGCCGAGGGAGTTTCCATCTACATGGACGAGAGTAGCGTGGCCGAAACGACGGCGCGAGTACCCACCGTCACATTCAAGTCCGGGAATAAGGCCAAGTAAAACACATCAGATAACACCAGCCAACCACCTGCTCATTAAAACTTCTTCTTAGATGCCCAACCAAGCCTCAATACAACCACTCACACCCATGATCGGCTACCATCTTCGTCTGGCATGCCTGTCTTTCCTTGAAAAATTACCCCACTTACAATCCCCATTTCCCCATCTTGCATTGCGCGAGACACCCCATTCAATTGGTTGAGCATTCTTACGGTTACAAAGACGATTGTGAAGGTACGAGTCCAGCAACTGCCAACTGATTCACTTTCAAAGCAGTTGCTTGTTCACGAATCCAGATCGGCAATGCATTTGCATCCTTTCCCTGCTTATAAATACATATACACAGACGTCAATCCTCCTCTACCTACTCCATTCTCCCCATCTCACATCATACTCTATTGGTCAGCCCCACCCCTATCTACATGTCTCCATTCTTCCTAGCCTACCTCCATAATTCTCTGCCTACCATCATAATTTTCTTAAGTTATTTCATCCTACCATACGCATACCATTACCATTCTCTACTACACCTTTCCTTACTTTCCTCCGCCCTTCACTGACTCCTCTATGTCTCCTAGAGTCCTTCACTTTGTCCTTTTGTTCCTCCCTCCCTCCTTTGTTTCCAACCCTTATTTCCAACTCCTCATTAAATTTTCTACCCTCCGTTCCTACACAATACCCTCCCTCTGTACGTTCCTCAAATCCCAAGCCACCCGGCATCTGAGGTGGTGATGAAAATCGAAGGTTAAAGGTCAGTTGTCAAAAGGTCAATGGTCAAAGGTCAACAGAGGTCTTCATCATCGGTACCTGGTTGAACACTCATAGCTCTTGACGATGGTCATTGCACGAGGCGAAGACAAGACGACTGCGCAGAAGTCGTCGTTGCACATTTATCATTATCGTCGTCGTCATCATCATCATCACGTCGTCACTATCATATCCGTCATCATCATCATCGTCACCGTCGTCGTCGTCATATTAAAGTCCACTTGCTCTACGGATGTGTGAAAACACTGCATTTATTTATTACAAATAATACGCATATCTTTATAATTCTGCATATGATTATTATGAACCCTTGTTATGCATAGGTCTATATGCATGGTTATGTTTGCATATGTCTGTGCATTTGCACGCTTTGCTAAAAGCTGCTTTACTCAATCAGTTCACTCGACTTCAGTCACTAACAAGCGGTGAAGTCATAATCCCAGCTACATCTGTGACATGTAAAGATTCGTTTTATACTCCTTGATTGCTAACTCGTTAACTTACTTACTCACTGATGCGCATAAAAAACGGATGATAATTAATATCGCTACTCATTTACAAGAAACTCGTTTGCGTAATTGATTTCTGATTTTAAATCTTAAAACTGACGTTTCAAACGCGCCGCCGATTGATTCTGACTAAAATTTATATTTGTTTCTATTTGCAGTTAATTTGTTGACTGCGTTTGTTTATTTCTTAACGTTGTAACTGCTTACAGCGATCTTGTTTATAAACTGGTTTAAATAAATGCGCATGCCAGGCAGCGCAATAGTCCAAGTTGTCTGACATCCATGATCTTAATTATTGGTGACTTCAAAAATACGTTGAATTGTACTTTCAGTAAAAACTAAAACTCGAGTCCTTTGAAGCGTCTTATCATGATTCCGTTCTTGTCGGCAGTTTCACGGTAACCACACTGTGATAACAGGGATCGTTGGCGTGGCCCTCATCCTTTATCAACGCTTAGGACTGGCACTGCCAGAGTGCAAGCATTGGAGGAGTTTTTGTCAACATCAGTGACATGCCAGGCATGGCTCGGTTACTGCGCTGGTTAGAGCGGAAGTCGCATGCGCCTCGGCGAGTGCTGAAATCGGTTCCGTTACTATTGATTCGCAGTGGCGTGTGCCTCCCTGAGTTTTTTCATTGTCTCTTACCTGAAATTTTTTCCAATATGAAATAACCTGGGCCACCCGGCTTTAGCAGTGATGACGTGAATGAAGAGCGGACAAGTGTCAGGGCGGAAGTGAAGAGGGTCAGGGTGGAAGAGAAGAGGGTCAGGGCGGAAGTGAAGAGGGTCAGGGCGGAAAATAAGAGGGTCAGGGCGGAAGAGAAGAGAGTAGGGAGTAGTTATTAGATTACGTGATAGATCTGTAAATCACTGAATTAGCTGATGTTGCACAAGCCTGTGAAATAACTGTGATTTGAAGTCTCTTAAGAAACACGAAGAAACACCTGGAATCTGGTAAGACATGGTTTATTTATAAGTTGAATCGAGACCTCTCCTCCCCTCGGTAAGCGTAATGGCGCTCCCTCAGTTCCGTGTTGACCGGGTGTGCCTCCTTCCTTCTCATCTAGTCTTCTATCCTCCTCCTTCTTATCCCTCGGCTCACTCCAGGACAACAATAAAACAGGGCTTACGGGAGTCTAAGCCACTCCAGGGGCCCTCCTGCCTTCTAGGAGCTTACGGGGTTTTACGCCACTCCAGAGGCTCAGCAAGTCAAGTGAAAATCTACTTGTAACAAACAAACACAGAAACGAACGACCAAACCCCATGAGCTACGGTATTTAGGCCATAGACTCACTGGACAGCCTATTTACAAACAACTACGAACACACGAAGTACACAACAGCACAGAGCCACAGTTCAACCGCAGCATGCAGCCCAATCCATCTCTCCTCCACTCACGTAGAAACTCTCCTCCGAAGACCAACCCACAAGCACCAGGCACCTAGGGAAACAGAGTAAAACAAAGAGGTTAAGACAGATAATGATATCACGAAAGGTAAGACTGAATAAAAGTTCCTTTCTGGGACATGCCTTATTAGTCACCACCGTACATCAATATTAACGCTATATTAAGTTTCTTATGTGTTACAACATAAAAGCGTTGGTGGGGCTCTGCTGACATCTGAATGAAGGCAACTTATCGTTAGCTCTCGGTATTAAGCTAGTCAGCTGGCCATAAGCTAGTTCAAACAAAATAGTAAAACTTACCTGGCCGGTGTAGGGCACATAGTGTTTATTTCACGGGTGGAGATTCATTAAAACTATAGAGAAGGAAACCAATCTCTCTGAGAAATCAGGAAATTACCGACGAGATAAAATGGTGAAGCAGTACTATAATAATGAACATTTCTTCTCATATTTAAAAGCATTGGGAAATTTATGTTCAATATAGTAATTGTAGGCTATTATTATTAGTAGTAACTTGAATGGTGTAACCATGCAATGTCTAATGCACTAATCATCGGCCGACGGCGTACGAGAGCCAACCTGTGATCAGAAGAATATAATGCTACCTACCAGAGGTGTAACAAGCGGGGGGCCCCCAGTTTCAAAACTGGAGGGGCAAAGCTCTCCTGTTTTAGTGCTCAGTGCCCCCATGTGCCCCCTCTCTCCAATCGGTTCTTTTCTATGTTTATCCAATGGCTTTTTAAGATTAGCTTTGTTAAAATAATTTGTGCCCCCCATTTTTCAAATTTCTGGGAAGGTAAAATTAAAAAAGTGGGGAGCAAAACAAAATTTCTGGCGCTTCGCGCAATATTTTCTAAATTATGCCCCCCACTTTTCAAAACCTTGTTACACCTCTGCTACCTACAGGCTATAGATGTTTAGCATTGGTTAACATAATGCGGTACTTCCCACAAGCGAATGTCGCCCGCAAACTGTGACCATCTCTTTTCGAATATAAGGTATAATATGCATCGATTCTTCTGACATCATTCAAAATCTTTTAAGAACTAATTTCGCTTTGGAAGTTTGCAGCGACTCTTTGTCTGTTTCAGGATCGCTGTTGTTGTAGGCCACGACTTTATCACTCTTTTATGATCGAAGTAGTGGTAGGTAATGACTAATTGTGTGGCACTGTGGCTGATCGGTTAGAGCGGTCGGCCCGTAACGTTCAGTGTGTGCTGAGCGCGCGGGTTCGACCCTCGTCCGAGGAGTCACTGTGTAGGGACCTTGAGCAAGTCCTTTGCACACAATTGCTCTGCAGTACAACTGCAATTGCGCCGTCGAGGCGTGTGTATGCACTTCTGAGCAAAAAAATTTTGGAGAAGGGAGTATCAAATTTCGGTTATAAAATTGTCTCTTTATTGATCGTTGCGGTTAAAGGCAGCAACTCATTGCTTCTTAAACGATTACTGTAGTAGTAAGCAACGACTCATCGTCTCTTTAATAATGGTTGTAGTGTAATAGTAGAGTAGGTAATGACCCATTGCATCTTTAGTGATGGATGTAGTAGTATAAAATGCTTCTTTGCCCTTGTAGTGACTGTTGTAGTAGATAGTAGGCAACGATCATTAGTCTCTTTTATGATGGCTGTTGTAGTAGGCACTGGCGTTTGTATTGTAGTGATTATTGTTGCTGTCGACAAGGGCTCTTTCTGTCTGTTAACAAATGGCTAATGCACCTCATGAGTTCTTGTTAAGGCTTTCGAAAAGTCTACTTTCAACTTATTCAGATCGTTCGGCTTTTATGTGTTCTGCAGGTGCCGTCGTATGTTGGCTTGTGTTGCATTCCTTCTGATTGAGCAGAGATAAGCACCAACAGCAGCAGCAGGCTCCTAGAGCTAGCCTACGAAGGCTGGCTGGCGTCGGTCTGTTGGAATCGCCTGATCAGGCTTATTGCATAAGATCTCCAATTGGCAGGTATCTAGTTTCGATGTCGTATGCGGTCGATCTCATCCCAAGATATTCTCGTTCCTGTTGATGATTTTGTCACTATCGTGTCATCATTTTACAGCTGTGACACTCGATGCAAGCCACCAACATCTGCAGTAGCTGCCTCGTCGTTGACTCAGGTTTCGACAGAAAAGTCGTGAGCCAGCTCAGTCGTTGCGATGAAAAAAATATGAAAATAATAACGCACAAGAAAAGTCAAAAACTGTACAAATCACGGAACTTAAAACTACATTATTACTGAACGAATAATATACTATCAAGCAACAGTAAGGTCACTAAACTCTTCGAAATATGCAAAAAAACTGCCAACGACTGTTACAGTTGACCGACTACACGAAGAAATTCGCTCAAGAGAATGAGGAAAAAAAATCACCATGGCAATAGATTAGGTCATCGGACGTCATCGCTTATCAATGGTATAAGCAATGTTATATAATTTTCAGGAATTTTTAGTTTTCGTAGTTGCTGTAATTAAATTTGTGTGTTAAATATACCGCCTTTTCAGAGATCTACCCAGGGTGCTTCCAGCCCAACAAAAAGCTAAAAAAAATGGTGTAATTTGGAAGACAAAAAATTGTAATAAATGCAGGCAAGTCTAAACGAGGCAGGAATGGCAAGTCGAGTGGGATACTAATATAAATATTTCACTTAATGTGATGATGACGACGACGAAGATTACTTGAAGCGAAGTAGGACATAAATTATTGTCCGCGTGATATTCGTTGCATAAACTTGCTTCAGTCACTACAACTAATCAGTCACATTGTTTCCACCTTTCACCAGGACCGAGGTGTTTTTTTCCATTTTACTCAAGTCGGAGACTTCGACTTATCTTAACTCTGTTAACAAAGAGATCACAGCGACGAATTGAAATGTTCTCTAGCGGTGACCTACCCGCAACCAGCGCTTAGAGCGCTTCTGAGTAGGTTTCTTGAAGGGGCACTATATAAATCTTCGAAATGAATGAATGAATGAACCAAGCAAAATTCCGAAAAGAAAAATCATCGACCATCAGGGCAGAAACACCGCCACTGTTCGCACTTTGACAGTGCCAGTTCCAAGTCTGGATAAAGAAGGAGGGCGACGTTATCTCACAGAGTCGTTAAACTGAAACTATACTACCACTATTTTAGAACGTATAATTCAGCACGGTCAAGCGTTTTGTCCATGCCCTATCACCTATTAATTTTTATAATTAGGCCCTATTATGATGTTTTAGCGGTCATTAATTACTTAACATATTTAAATGTGACATCGTCACATAACCTCGTACAAAGTTTGAACGATGCGGCTTCCACATTTGGAAGAAGAGACGTACCATAGTAAAGACTATGAGTTTTGAAATTAAGCATTGAGTTAAACGATCATGTAGGCCTAACCTATCTGATTTCGTCTCAGATCCGCTGCGAAAAAAACTCGCAAGTTCTCAGTAAAATGTGCCGGTCAAAATGCATGGAATAAAATAATAGATGACTTTCGAGTTTCAGGAAGGATACGTAGTTTTAATAAAAATTTTAAAATCATCTGTTTACAATTTCGCTTCAATGACATGTGTGTACTCATCGTTTCTCTATTTAACTAATCAAATTAACGAATTTAAATTGTGTCTTCTTAAAGGCCTACTGCTGCTTAATGCATTTCACGATAAGGGTACCCCGACTAACGGGACAGTCCCATCCTTCAAACTATGCATGAGGGTCAGTTTCTTCCCTGTTGCTCCCACTCAAGTTAATTAACAGTGTGTGTATGTTATAATATTACCCACGTATTCTTCTGTTAGTATCGATAAGACATATTGGTTGCATATAGGAGAGTTTATGTATCGCTATAATTATGGCTTATTACCACAGGTTTTAATAACTTTTTGCCTCACCTCTGATCGCCACTCCTATCAGACAAGGAGCTCAACATCATATGACCCTCATTATGCACACACAAATACTCGATTGTTTTCCATGCAATGTACTGGACCCCATTTATGGAATCTTCTCCCAACTCATAATCAATACCAGCCAAATATTAGATTTTAAAAAAATAAACTTCGCCTCTATTTGCTTGAAGACACCTCTAAGCACTGAATGTTTGTATTTCAGTCTATTCAGTGGATGCAATGAGCCCTTAGTTAAGGCAATAGTTAAAATTACATTCTTTCCTTATTACTTATTTACATATGAGTACCCATTGCCAGTTTTTAAATTATACATTGGGGCCCATGGTTAGCGGGGTTTAAGGGGCTATTAGGTTCCTCTGTGTAACCAGATTATTCATTTATGAAAACTTGTTGTTTGTCACTTTCTCATGTTTTTGGTTACCAAATAAAATTGAATTGAATTGAATGAAACTCTTTAACCAATTGCTCGCGGACCAGCATATGACCACTGAGTCCAGTTAGAAATCAGATTTCAGTCTATTCTCTAATCTTACATCTTAATAGAACAGTTACACCAGCCACGTGTCTTATCGCCAACTCTGTCCTTACCACCTTGCGAGTGTCCAAGCGTGCTTTCTAAAGCAATAAAATGAATAACATATGAATAACACTGCTTGCTCGGTTAAGTTTTTAGCTTTGTTAATGATGTAACATAGGCGAGAATACAATGTAGGTCTTCGGTGCTTCATGGGTACATTCCAGAAGTATTTAATGGCGTACATCGATGTCGATACGAAATTAAAAAAGCTGAATGAATGAATGAATGGACAACTACCAGATTCGTATTACGCCTCTGTTTCAAACTGGTCCTGGCTTCAAATCTCTGCTGAAACTGATCGTAACAACTCTGCTCTGGTGGTGTTGATGCATGCCAACCAAAACCCGGAAGCAACTCATCGGATGTTTGTGGCGAAGCTATATTTCGGGGATTTACATTACGTTGCTTATCGATGGTTGTCACCAGCTTTTGTAATTTGCTGTTGGCTTAAGAGCAGTTGCGGGTCTTCTAGATTGGAGTGGATCTATTCAACTATCAGTTGACAAACGTCTACCGTATAATAGTTTCAGTTCTGCATAAATATAAGTCTAGTTAAAGCATCTATCTCTACCCCATGAACTTTACCTTGTGACGCACGAAAGTATATTGATTATTATGGCGCATTTTTTGCCTTTCAACATCGAATTGAACTAAGGTGTGGAAATCTCCGTCACGAATAAGGAAAAGAAGTTGAAGAAGGGTATTTATCTTGCCTACTATATAATTTTTTATATAATTTGAATCGATATAAAATGCTATGTTCCGGTTTTCTAAAAATTCAGTTCTGCAGCATTGGCAAGTGCATCAAGACGTTTGCTCTTCGCCTAAATGTGTAAGTTGTGTATTTGTGTAGATAAGTGATTCTGGTTGAGTTGAGTCTTTGTAGGCATCTGTGTTTATTGATTGGTACTATAATTTTGTGTGTGTGCGTGTGTCCTTGTGTATGTTTAATAGGGCACGGTCCAGGAGAATTAAGTCATTATGCATTTGTGCGTACGGTTTATTCATCTACATGTATGTCCATCTGTCTCTGTGTCTGTGTCTTTATGTCCTTGTACCCACGTCTCGGTGTGCTTTTGGTCCTTCCTGTGCATGCGTGCGGTGTGTGTATGTCTGAAAGAGACAGAAAGAGAGAGAGAGAGACAAATAGATGCAGAGACAGGGCAGAAGAGTGTACGTGTGTTCTATTGTCCGTTGGGCATTGACCGTAATTCATCGAAGTGTGCGTCGCAGACCCATCTGATCTCCCGTCCTATGTAGATCGGTCGTAGAGCTCCGAATCGTCCGGAGTTCGACTCCAACCGAAGGTACTTGGCCAATTGATTCCTGCTCGCTCGGAAACTGTTCGTCTGGAAAAGGTCGTCGGCGCACAGAGAGCTTCCGGCCTTGAAGAATAGATCCGGAATTCCGTCGCTAACGCTGGCCAGCGATTTCGTGAGCATGGTGACGACTCGGTCCTTGTTTCTTAGTAACCACGTGTAGGGGTCGTCAAGGTAGTGGTTATCAAAGTTCCGCAGGTATTCGTACACCTGGATGAGGTCCTCAGCGACTGGAGCGAACAGTCGGGCGTTCTGGTGGAGTTCGTTAACACCTTGAACCACTTGGATCAACGGTAGGGTCAGTCCAAACAGTGAAGAGATGTGGTTGCCGACCCTCTTCACGAACCGCGTAGAGCGAGTCAATCGGTACCCAGACGCGTCAGTCATGTGCCAGAAGGTGGGATTCTCGCAGAGGAAGTGCACTTCGAATCCTTCGAGAAAGCGCATGCGCAATCCGAGATACCATTCACGGCTGCAGACGCTGGCGCTTGGCGGCAGCAGCAGGACCAGCCGAGGATGCTCGTAGTCGGGAAGGCTGGCGAGGACGTTGCTGAAAAGAAGGTCGACGCTGGCGAACTGGTATCCGCCGGTCAACGCCTTCGCCCAGCTGCCGAGGTTGTGCCACCGGCCGCAGATGGCTCGACGCCGCATCGGTTGGTTGTGCATGACGATGTGCTCAGGCCTCGTGTGGTGCAGAAGGACACACTTGGGACACAGGAGGAACAGCTGCCGATCGATCTCATCAGAAACGACACCGCCTCCGGACGATGTGACATCTGCGCTGGACGCATTGCTTCCAGCGTCCTTGACCTCTGACCCGACGGCGCTTGACCTGTCCGAAGAAGACAGCGCGTCGCTCCAGTCGTCCGGTAGGTCCTCGAAGAAGAGTTCGATGAACCGGAGAACGGCCTTAAGGGCGCAGCACGGACTGACGCCGCGCACGTGAACCCGGATCGTCGCCATGTTGCCCTCAACGGCTATGTGAACCTTGTGGATGACGTCATCTGGGACGATGACGCAACCGTTGACGTCATCCTTGACGTCGTCGTGCGCGGAATCCGCGCTATTCAGTCGGCGCCGGATCTCGTGGCACCCGTCGCACCCACCGACGTCGACCCCCGTGAAGAAAACGGTGTGGCGCGACAGGAAGACCGGAGCAGGGTCAGGCACCACCTCGAGCAGACGGCCACCCTCACGGATAAGGCTCACGACGAGATCCGTGAAGAATCCTGGATTCAGGGCACGGATCGCGAAGTCGCAGGTGATCTGCTTCTCGTCCCACTCTGGAACGTCCGGCCAGACGTCCTGGCTCGGCTGCCCGGCTTCGAGAAGACTCGGAAAAAGGAACTGAGTCGGCGAAGGACCCGAACGCAGAGCAACGCAGACCTCGAGCCGCTGCAGGGCCGCGAGTACCCATCGAGAGCTGTAGTAGAGGCTGGGTGTGGAACCGGAAGCCTTCTGGAGCTGTCGGTCAACGTCCTTGTCGGACAGCGCGTGTAGGATGGACGCTGTCTCGGCCCGACAACCATCCATGTCGTCAAGAACCCTGCCGATGGTCTGAACGAACCAGGCAGGGTTGAGGACCACGAGCCTCGACAGAGTAGGGTCTCGGTCGAGGAACAGAAGACGGCCACGCTGGTGAAAGTAGCGTAGCATCAGAGGCACCCTCGCTTCAGCTATGTCAAAGCTGCGGGCAATGGACACAATCTCTTCGTAGAGGATGCAGGGAAGTCCAGGTGCCTGGCACCTGATGGTGGCCAGGTGACGAACGAAGAGGATCCACTTGGTTGGGATCTTCGGACTGCGAGCGGTGGCGTTGATGAGACGAACGATGCCGGCCTTCAGCTGGTCGATGCACGTGTTGGTCTTCCTGCCGTCCTTCGGGAAGTGCTTCCGGGAGTCCACCTCGTAATAACCAACGACGTGTGGGTAGCGACACGTCCCAACCGTAACAGTAGAACGATCACCGCCAGGAGCCCCCGCAGTAGCCGTAATCGAAGCGTATCCGTTGAGCACCGGTGTATCGGACGTCGGAAGGGAAAGATCGACAAATCCGGCCGAAACGCGAGACTTTGGGGTGATGGAGTGGCGAATGGCAAGGCTACGGTGACAGCAAAGCAGGCAGGCTTGGCAGCGGGCGTCGCCGTAACGTCTCGCGTGGTTGGATCGTCCACGCTCCAGGAGTTCCTCGAGGATGAGCCAAATCTCGCCGAAGGACATGTACTTTACCTGTTCGGCGTGGGTGCCTACGATTAGGACTGGAGTGTCTGGTGACAGCTCGTGCAGCGCCTGAAGCCACGTCTGAAGCCTACTGACGTGCCGCGCAAAGAGGTGCTGCGACCCGTTGTGCCTCTCTAGACAGGTAAGATCGACGAGCAGCACGTGGAGGTCAACGACCACTGACCGGCTGTAGGGATCGAGGACATCGTTGGCCAGTACCAACGTCCCGACGTGCATCGATGCGACGTCGCTGCCGTCGTCGATGACGTCGAACTGGTCTGTCTCGTAGCAGACGGGGTCGTGACTTTTGTCGTCATGGCGACAGATGCCCTTCTCGTCCTTGAGAGCTGCCATGAGGGTGCGGCGCCCGCTCTGCGACTCGCCAACTAATGCCACGCTCATGTATCGCCGATACTTCTCGCCGCCGCCGCCGCTTGAGATTCTGTGGGAAGACGAGGGTGGAGTCGAGACGGGAGAGGGTGAACGCTGCCGCAGAAACAGTTCCAGTTCCATGTGAGCGAGCAGCTCGCCCCGGTCTCTGCGGGCGAATCGCGGCTTCAGAGTCAGGTTGAAGAAGTCGAAGCGCGTGAGGCGGGATACTAGACCAAAGAGGCAACACGGAATCGTGTCAAGTCGGTTATGACTGACGTCGAGGACCCTGAGTCGACGCAGGTCCATCAGGCCATCAGGAAGGGAGGAGATGCGGTTGCGGCTGCAGCGCAGCATGACCAGCGTCGATAGCTTCACTACCCACGCGATGTAGTCTATTCGATTATAGCTAAAAGAAAGCACCTGTCAATCAACGGAAAAGTTACAGCAGTTAATGATGCTCAAAGTATTTAAACGGCAACCTTCAAAAACAATTGTATCAACTTAATGGGAACTATAAAGCGTGTGAGGCCAAACCGTTTTAAAGGCATCACTATTATAATAGCACGGACTATTTTCATCGACAAGGAAGTTTTTACTTATCAAAAAAATATTTCGTGGGCGGCTCTAGACCCTTATTCGCTCAAAATGTCTTCCTCGACCGCATCAGACCTTTGAGCCATCTTCATAATTATTTATTCCACGGGGTACATTTGAGTAGTCATATTTTAATATCAGTATCCTTGGAGACGAAGAGACGAAGTGCACTTAGAATGCTTCAAGAAAGCATCATGAAATATTTATCCACTATTTCTCAACTATTTCTAAAATATTTGTTTATTGTCTATGAAGGTTTGGGGAATATAGCCAGGTCGGAGCTCAATCCCCTCCACGTGAAAATTTTGTGGATGGGCCGGGCCGGGCCATCTCCTTCTGTTCTCCTAGGTAATCGCCTATATGCACATTTGCACAGTTACTCTGATCTCATAAATTTATATCAAGTTCAACTTGCTTCAAGTTATACTGGAGAAATCCATTCGAAATCAGATGCATAAGGGAAGCCAGAAGTTGCGCGAATATAAATATACAAGTTTTAGAGAATTGACAGTATTCATACACCAATACATTAAATCAATTTCACAGCTTCTGTTGAGCCAAGGTCGCACAGAACACCCAGAAGCTAAAATACTGAAAAACTCTGAATTTAAAATACTTTAAATTCCTTTTATGAGTAGCTTCAATTAGACTAATCGTATGCGATTATTGCTTTTCACACAAAGGCTAGATTCTCACGATTATGTGTCTTACCTAAATCAAATTTTGCTTCTAATTTTCAGTTGAAAAATGGATTTGCAAAACCATCAAAAGAGTGACAATATGGTTTGGAAGATTTCTCTTAAAACAGACAAAATACACCGCAGCATTTTAAGTGAATGACACTTAGCACATCAGCAGCAGCCATATTTGATAGAGAACCCTGTAAAAAAACGAAACAATGACTGGACTCGTCGCTTGGCGGCGCTTCAATCTACCATCTGGTGGATGGGTCTACGCCCTGCAACGGCGGCTTTTACTTTAGAAAAACAGAGTCGATAAATTCTCTCCGAAGACACTAAAATTGCGAAGTGGGACGAGATTAACGGCCGCCGGTCAAGGAAAGAGTCCGTCTCGATCGTTTCTGACGACTGGTAATGACGCTGATAATGACGATGACGATAGCTAGACAAAAGAACGATCTGTCACGCTCGAGGGGTAGAGTGAATCAATAGTACGCTCGGCCCGTAACCTGAAACACAGGTTCCAGCTGCACTCGAGTGGTTGCTGTGTAAGAAGCTTGAGCAAGCCCGTCGCACACAGAAATCCACAATGCTCATCGCTATCCATGTTATGTTGTGTGTTAATGTGTACACTTCGAAACTTCAGAGGAATGGCAATACCAGATGCAGTTGTGTCGTATCTATAAGATGACATCCTCACTTAGGTGCAATCTTTCTGTAGAATTAGAAATTACAATAGTGGACTTCAGTGTAATCATCAACGTCATTATCAATATAGACTCTCTCTGAACAGAGTTCATAATATTTCTGCCATAGATCACAGTCAAAACGCACCAGTCCTGGGGAGACGAACTCCGCCTGCAGTTTAACCTCGTGAATCCAGGACAGTAATGTGAGATTTACTCTGGAAGCCAGCGCACCGCCTGCAGTCCTCCGCAGTACCAAGAGTCGGATAATAAGTGGATTCTTAATGTTTTCCTTGCCTGAACACAGTTATCTTGCATTCGTAGTTTCATGTCATACAGAAAAAAAGTTTTATTCATTTATTGCTGAATTTGTTTGTCCACCAGAGCCTAATTCCGACTGCTTTCATTAGTTGAATCTGGACTTATTGTGACTTTTATTACAATAGTTTCATTTTAAACTTAAAATTGCGATTTCGGCGAAATAATAGCAGTCATTGATATTGAGACATTAAATCTTTTCTTTCGAATTTCCAAACGAAATGTCTCTTTGCTAAAAGTTAATTTCCTGAGCGGAGGGGTATCTCTTACCGGTCAACCCACCTGTAATTGTTGAAGTCTGCCTATTGATTCAGGTACCGTCCTAAGGCGTGGAGTCTGCGAGTCAAAGGTCAGCGTCTGAAGGTTCTCGAGGTTCCCGATCATCGCCGGCACCTCGCCCAGATGATTCCCGTCCAGTTTCAAGACCTGCAGACTGGACTGCATCTCAAGGACGCTCTCGGGAACCCTCCGCAGCTGAACCCGGCATAGCACGAGCGTCGTCAGTTGTAGACCCCGAAAGATACCGTTCTCCAAGTCTTCGCTACGGATCAACGGGCAGTCAACGATGCAGAGCGTCGTCAGTGTCTCGTGGTCTAGTCGTCGAAGAACCTCGCGCAGAGGCGGAAGTGCATAGTCCTGAATGACAATGAAGTCTCGTACGTACTCTCGTTCGAGCGAGAACAGGCCGTCGATGCACTTGTTGGTGTTTAATCGTACACTGAGGAATCGCTGCTCGCCGAAACTTCTCCGTTTCGCCAGAGTGGAGTCGGAGTCCTCCGTAGCAAACGGGTGAACGTCTTCGATAAGGCAGCATTTCGAA
Organism: Bimastos eiseni; assembly: GCA_959347315.1. NCBI lineage: Eukaryota > Metazoa > Annelida > Clitellata > Crassiclitellata > Lumbricidae > Bimastos > Bimastos eiseni. Next base: position 7,461,821 of record OY365807.1, on the reverse strand, counting down.
AGTAACTGAGACGGAACAAGCATAAAACATTTCTGCAATTACTATTATCACATCACTTTTATAAAGCGTCCCTTCAGCTCAACCCTGGTCGATCAGAACAGTTTTAAGGGAATTGAAAATCGAGGCGAAATGACCAATAAATAATTGAGGAATAGTGGTAGGTAGCCCATTCCATGTCGCAGTACGGTACCAGCCACGGCGAAGGCGCGGCAACGCCGAATTACAGTCCGCAAAATGGGGGGATATTAAATTATGCTAAGTCCGTAGGCCTACCGTTTGAAGAAAGACAAATCATAGGTGCACTTCACGCTAGTCTTTGTTATCTTCAAGAAAATGAATACGGTTCGGAATAATGGCGTCTGGCTTTGGGTTCCTGATGTGATTTAGGCATTGTGGTAGTGTCGTTAGTAAATATCGTCTGATCACAGTGGCCAGTGACAGTTCTGTTAGTAAATGTGATTATAAAGTGTCAGGATTTCTATAGCGCCCATACTCGGAGTGGCTGGATTCAGCTTATTCACAAACGCTTAATCAAAGCAAAATCGATAGGCGGGGGTGGTAAATTAAAGGCAGTTAGGCAGACAGGCAGGCAGACAGACCAAGACTAAGGTGAATGGTGTTATACGGCAAGCGAGATAGGAGGAGTAGGAGGCGGAGGAGGAAGAGGAGGAGGAGGAGGAGGGTCAGAACAGAATTCATGAAAGAGAAGTGTGGTCGGCTCCGTACTCAGGCAACCTTGGTCAAGTGTTTCGTGGGTTAGTAGGGGCTGGCAAGACAGCGAGATGGAAAACCAGCAAACAGACAGACAGAAACAGAGAGGAGGACAGATATATTAGAGAAGAGGTATTATAGAAGAGAAGAGGAGCGTGAGGAAGGGTTTGTCGTTGAAGACGATAAAGGAACGATGTATGAGCGCGTAATCCCGCAATACATTTCTACTGGTGCTGCAAAGTATACGACTGAGAAGCGATACGCAGAGACAGACAGTGACACAAAGAGAGAGAGACAATCATGCACTGAGGTTAAGACGAAAGTAGCAGAAATAGACTGAAGAAACACGCAAAGAAAACGGACCGATATACATACATATATATATATATATATACATGGATGGCTATGCGACAGACAGGTAGATAGATGTAGGGAAATGGATGGCGGATAGTTACGGGCAGATCTAAAGAAGGAAACAGAATAGAAACAGATAGTGACTTTATGGAAGATCAACACGACATAAACTCTAAGATAAAATAGAAAGAGTTGTGGCCAGGAGCCAAGAATCCCTAGACCGCTCTAACACCCACACATACGATGTGTTCACACACTCCGATCTTGCTAATATAGGGGACGGTCACTGCTACCCCGTCCCTTCATATCCTCCAACCTTGTAAATATATAGGAGGGTTAATGTAATCCATAACGCTCCCATCTTGTCGATATAGGGGGATTGTATCATCCACCTCATCTCTTCATACACTCCAACCTGGTCAATGTAGGAGAGATTCGCTGTCACTGTGATATTCACGAAGGCGAATCGATGTACAACCGGAGGAGACTGTGGCGGAGACAAATGTACTGGAGAGGACTAATCCAAACGGTACATTCGCTGGTGATTATCGCTTGTCTACGACTGTTCAGCATGTTCACGACGATCATCAGTCTCTGTCACCAACGTCTTCCCCGATCTATCTACCCAGTTTCTATGGGGTGAAGACTATTTACTTGGCTGTTCATCACTACGAAGGATTAAATACAATATCCATGCAGAAGTATTCATGCACACATGTGCGCATACATGTTAGTGCATCCATTGGTAGAATGGACTCATGCATACAAGTAGCCAAACTAAAAGAACGTTGAACACACGAGTAGAACTTCTTACATGCATGCACAGCGGTGTTAAGGAGCCAGAAAAGGCGCCATATCAAATGTCTTGATATACACACGCACGCATGTAATCTTCAAATGTGAAACTGTTGAAACGGTCCTTTAGACTGAGTCAAATCACCCACCACGTCCCCGGGTGGCACAGGAAGTCAACGGACGCTGCGTTTAAATTTAGATAAATTAGGTAAAGATGCAGCGATGCTTTTCCACAGGACTTCTGTTATGAATAGAAGGTCTGGTGTTGGATGGATAGAGGGCTTGAGATGGATGATGATAGGGTAATGACGTAAGGGTAGAAAAACAGGGAATTTTCGGAATTCAGAGGGGTTGGTGAGCAGCGTAGTATTGATAAATCACGGCCTGTATCTTCCCATGAGAAAGAGTGGGCCCTCTAGCCGGACTTCGTTGGTCCCCTATAGGGGATTCTTCCCATTGAACTTCCTGTTCTTTCATAGAATTATTAATCATGATTGTTTTGTTACTTTGGTCTGGAGTTTATCAATAAAAGTTTATCAATGATTGGTTATTGCATTGGTTATGTATTATCAAAGTATGTTACTAACTGACTGTATCACTTCCCTCCATCACTAAGCGCTAAACTAATAATGACTGGCGTCTATCCATCGATTTCTCACTCTCTAAAGGCGCTTATTTATCCCCGGGGTTTTCGTGCTGAGAGCGCCTATGAATGGTTATGCTGTGAGAGGCGCTATATAAGTCTAAAAGATAAGATACGATACGTTGTCTTTACTTATGCTCGTGTGTATGTCATATGTTAATATTATATTCACACATAAATGTAAGAATTCATACATGCATTGACTTACAGTGTAAATATACATTTTCTTACTAGGAGACCACGTGGATCGACTTACGACAGGTGTGATGCGTATTGAACTCGTAAGACATAACAGGGATCGGCTAACCCTGCAAGGGTAGAGAGCGAGACAGAACAGGTATCGGCTTACCCTGCAAGGGTAGAGAGCATCGCAGTTCGTAACATCGAACGTTGGAGACTCGAGTATAAGTCGTGTCAGTTCGATTTTCCTCAGGCGAACGGATATGTGAAGACAGGTCTCTCGTTTGCTAGTCTAAATAAAGCACCGACAGCATGATCTGCTTACTAGTATGCGGCTCTCGATCGTTATGGTTCCTCGCTTAGCATGGTTGCCGTCTGGATTAGCACGCTTCCGTGCGTGCCATACGTGGATTATACTGATGGCATGCTTGCTGTTATACATCGGACTAACTAACTGACTGACTGACTGACTGAATAACTGACTGCCTGACTGACTGCCTGACTGCCTGACTGACTGACTGACTGATTGGCTTAAAGAGTAACGTCTTATATCGACTTACTAACCGATTTACTCACTAGTTACTTAGTAACTAATTTAACTTTTAGCAACCAATTGAATGAATGGATGAACAGATGATCGAACGAACGACTGAAGGAGTAAATGAATCAATGAACGAGAACTACATTCGGCTACAGCGCTGCTCTTACAAATAAATCCATAAAAGACCAGAAACATTACCCTATCCACCAATCATCCACCCAATCTTCTTCATCCATCCATCTATCCATCCCTCCAATAAATCCCTCCATCTAACCATCCACCAAACAATCCATCCAGCCATCCGTCAACAATCCCTACATTCAACCCTCTCTCCATCTACTCCCCATCCACCCATCCATCTATCCATTCATCCCTCAATCAATCCCCTATCCACATATCCATCCATATCCATTCACTCACCCATCCATCCATCCATCCATCCCTCCATCCATTACACCTTCCATCAATCCATCCCTCTATCCATCCATCCATCCATTATCCTCTCGATCCATCCATCCATCCATTACCCCTTCCATCCATCCATCCCTCCATCCATCCATCCATCCATCCATTATTCCCTCCATCCATCCATCCCTCCCTCCATCCATCCATCCATTATTCCATCCATCCATCCATCCATCCATCCATTATTCCCTCCATCCATCCATCCCTCCATCCATCCATCCATCCATTATTCCCTCCATCCATCCATCCCTGCATCCATCCATCCATCCATTATTCCCTCCATCCATCCATCCCTCCATCCATCCATTATCCTCTCCATCGATCCATCCATCCATCCTTCCTACCTCATCCTTGATGCTGACGCTGGCACCAGATGCAATCAGAAATCGAACAATCGTAAGATCATTGTCTGCAGCCGCCTGCAGAACAGAGTGATGGAGAGCAGTTCTGCCATCCTATAGACCAACGAACAAACAAAAGGATCACACATCCTCAGCAGCATCTACGTCAGCATCAGCAGCAGCAGCAACCCTGTCTCGAGATGCTCTGAAGATACCACTCATCGATTTACAATAATAGGATCATCGATCGACAAAAGTATATATAAACTTCATTTCCGGTATCGAACGCTCATTTGTGTCGCCCCCTGGCGTCGATAATCGAATAACTTGAAGAAGACGAACACAATCATACAGGCGGATGGACAAATATACAGACCGATATGGGCAAACATACAGGCATAGAGAAACAGATAGAGACATGGGAATAAAGAAACATGAACAAGTGGACAGACACACATATGAACAGAGGAGCAGAGGGGTATACACAGAGTCAGAGGAACGGTCAGATTGATAAGCGAGCTGAAAATGCGGACGTTCGTAACTAATTGTAAGGCAACATCGACCGATATCGCGGCGCTAAAGAAGTCGTCTGATTAGATTAGGTGACTGAATCGGTTAAATAGTAACTGATTGAATGACTGACTCATCATGGTCTTCACATTTAAATAGCGCTACTCTGCAGCTGAGCGCAAAGCTTACCCACGAGCGCTGAGCACTGGCTGAGCGTCTTGATAACTGGCTTACTGACTGACTAAATGACTGATGGACTGATCGATCGACCGACCGACCGATTGACTGACTGACTTACTTACTGACTGAATGACCGACCGACCGAATGACTGACTGACTGACTTACTTACTGACTGAATGACCGACCGACCGAATGACTGACTGACTGACTTACTTACTGACTGAATGACCGACCGACCGAATGACTGACTGACTGAGCGATTGTGTTGTGACTGACACCGTGAGCGATAACTAAGTCCAAATGCTTATCGGGCAACGACGACGTTCAACAGCTGAGGGTTTTGTTTCGAAACTAGAAACGAAGCTGCCTCAAGAGGACTTCTGTGCTGAGCGTCTGATGTCTACAATCGATACGGCTGACATCGGTTTCAGCACTGTGGGCTACTCAGCTCTAAGCAACTCAGAACGGACTTCAATCGATGTGATTGTCTTTGGGAGCAGATATAACAGTTCTTACGTCATCCTGTGAGTCGATATCAAGCCTCGACGATGACGATGATGATGATGTAATTGCTTGCTCCAATCCACCGAAGTCCCTTCTCCGGACGTATTCGATCAATGTCTCCGCGTCTGACATCTTCCCTCTCAGTCGCTGTCTGTCTGTCTGTCTGTCTGTTTGCCTGTCTGTTCGTGCCCGTTGTTAGTGCGTCTAAGCCATTGGTGAAGAGGGACTCGGTCGCGATGGAGAACCTATAATGCAGTAAATAAAAAGCTCTTTTAGGCAATCAGTCCGTTTGTCGCGTAATCAATTCAACTGGCATAGTTGAATTGATTGATTGATGCATTGATCTCTTATATTCTTCCTCTTTGATTTCTACTCCTTTTATTCCTCTCCCTCCCTTTCTGCTGCCTATTCCTCCTCTTCCTCCTGCTCCGCTGTCCCTGCTTCCACTTCTACTGCACCTGTTCTCCATCTTGCTGCTTTTCCTCCTCCGTCTCTTCCTCTCTTCTGCTACCTATTTCTCCTCCTATTCTTTCTTCCCGCCTTCCTTCTCCTCTTCCTCATCGTCCGTTTTTCATACCTTCCCTTCTGTTCGACCTGCTTTCCCTCCAGCTCCTTTTCTTCCTCTGTCTCTTCTTCTTTTATGTCACTTATTCCTCCTCCTATTCCTCCTCCCCATTCCCTTATCCTGCTTCCCTTTCTTCTCCACCACCTTTCCCTCATGCTTCTTTTCCTTCCATATCCCTTCCTCCTTCTCTTCCAACTCTTCCCTCTAGTCGTGCATAATTCTTTGATGACGTGTGGCTGACCATCGATTTGGCTCGATGTCTATCTTGGCGGATGTACTCAAAGGCTTTCTGTAGACGCATCTCGATCCTATAGCCACAGATGCATCAATACATCAGACGCCACTGCGACAGCGCTCATATCTAAGCCCGACTTCAGCAACAGTGTTCTGCCCAATCTACGCCATAGTCTAGTAATTTGGTAGTGTGCAATACTGTTAACCCACTGAATATCTAATTTAGTCAGAGGTATAACAAGGTTTTGAAAGTGGGAGGAAATAGGCCTAATTCTTAAAATATTGGGCGCAGCGCAAAAAATATTTTTGGCCGCCTTCCAACTTCTTGGATTTTGCCTCACAAAAAAATAAAAAAACGAGGAAGCACAAATTATCTCAAAAAAAGTCATCTTATCATAATTACTAAATAGAAACTTAAAAGATGCAGAATGCTTTTAAAGTACACACTCTACAGAAATGTTTTGTACAATATACAGTAAAATTTCGAGCGAATTAAGTTAATCATTTTCACCATTATGATGCTTATAACAGGATCAAAAGGGAATGGGCTCGATGAGAAATTAATCTTTGACTTTAACTTGCAAGACTGATGTCAACGTATAAGTTATTTAGACCTAAGATTTGATATGCATGTATACGGACATTATCTCTAGCGCATTCACAATAATCCTGGCTTAATATGCCAGAATGTTTTATTAGGATTCCATATTTAATCAATAACTACAAACAACTGTAATATGGCTATAAGATGGTCAAGTACATTTGGATGATGATAAGAAGGCTAATTTTATCCAATTGAGAATCTACCTAATGAATTTTGACGTTATGTGTCAACATTCAATAGGCAGATTCTTAATGGGATAAAAAGGTAAGGATGTAAGTGGAAGAGCAGTAGTCCATACTTAAGTTAGCCCTGAGAGTGCGATGAAGGTATACGAAGTACTTACAGTATAATTTCGTTGGGCCTCTGCATATGAAAGCGGAATGCCGTTCCTCTCTCACTGTCTTAGCTTCCCACTTGCAGGGTTCGGTCAGTGTAACAGTCGCTTACTGTGAGAACACTTGGTTCACACATTGCAATGAATGGCAGAACTAATTTAGCATTACTAATTTCTAATTGAGTTAGTTTTTTCGTCCAGATCAATGTCCCTGGGCATCAGAGTCAGCGGGACATCTTTAGACTCGTAAATTGGATTGTCGGGATACGGTTTCTGTTATACTTAGACGGCAACTGGATGTCATGTGGCCACGATTGTAGACTCGGATGATGACTAGAAGAAATACTGATCGTGCACGAGACTTACAGCCACTGTATTTTATCAGCCTCCATCAACACGAGAACAGATCCACGCAAGTCTTTGGTGTGTGGCACGGTGGCCGATTGGTTAGCAACTCTGAGTGTGCGCTGAGTGTGCGAGTTCGATACTCGTCCGAGGCGTCACTGTCTAGGTACCTTGAGCAAGTCCTTAGAGAACAATTGCTCTGCATTACAACTGCAATTGCGTCGTCGAGGCGTGTGCACTTCTGAGCAAAAAATGTTGAAGAGCAATTTCAAATTTCAGTTGCATTGTATCGTAGGTCATCCGTGCAAGGAAACTCTAATCATTGCGGAGTTGGCTAAGAGGTGCATGTCACAACAGACATTTACAATAAAATTTGTGCCGTGGCAGAAATATGAACCGCGACTTCATGATTGTAGACTGACCATTAGACTATTTCTATTATGTAGGCCTAATAATGAGTATTCAACCGTAAGAAAATTTTATTATTTTTTGTAGGAACATTGTGATACATTACAAATGTATAAATTACCAGGTTTGCATTATTCACCTTTGCAAATGATAGTTTTTCATACCCGCAATAAGTAAGAACACATCGTAAAAGCAAACGTTTAACTGGTTGAGATTTATTTACCCGCAATACCTCAAAAATCAAATATAAAAAGCAATTGGAGAAACATACAAAAATAGAACAGATTTGAGGGGCACTGGAGGCCAATGACCATCAAAACTGAGGGTTTGCCTTCCCACTTTAACAACTGTTGTCCTGTTCCCCTATGCCTCCGCTTGTTGCGCCCATGAATCTCTTCTATTCTAATCTAATCCAAGCCAATTTAGTATGATCTAATCCAATCTGATCAAGACTTGATGACTTTTGTAATGTCCTTGTCATATAGCAATTATCATGATCGATGGACGAGACCTAATGAAACTGACACCACGCCACCCTATATGACTAAACATCGATACTGCACTATAGCAGACAAACCGAGGCTAGACTTAAGATTGGCATAAACTAGATGATGCAATTCTTGACATTCTATCGAAAGAGAACACTTGCAGCAATTGGCCCCGTGTTGGCTTATGGCTCGTTGGCGTCCGAATATTCGGGGGCAAGTATTCAGATGCCAATCGCAGCGCACCATCGTAATATTGTTGGCAACCAGAATGTAAGGTCGCAATTGTTTCACCGAAGATGCCTGCCTTCATTTTGCTCCTACTTCATTGCCTCTGCACGCTTAGATACACTTCTCTCTTAGTATAGCTTCGTGCGAAATCCTAGCCATCAAACGTGAATTCTTAGAATTCTCTTTTAGAATAACGGCATAGATTCAGCATAATACTTAAAATCCAACTTGTGAGCAATAGGCTTCAGCATGCACCAGCAAACATCTATACTGTCCTATAGGCTACCAAATTCCCAGATAAGTATGCGACCGCTAGGTGCAGAACTTCGTATTATCGACATACGTAAAGCTTCTATCATATTCCTAAGTCTCCATTTCCGCATACAAACAGTTAATCCGTTGAAAAACTTCACGTTTTAGAACTGTAATCAGGCCTGCAATAATCGAGCAGCCGTCTTGAATCCAATCTGACAATGAGTTTATTTTTAGGATAAAACTGAAGTGCTGAATAGCCACTGAAATTCATCGTTAATCTTGATTCATACTTGAACTTGGTCTGCCACTTAAATTGCAAGTTCCTTTTTAAGGGTTAGACTGGAATCTTGAGTACAGAGTCTATGGAAAAGTGTGAACTACTTGTGCGCTATGAATACAATTCGGATTAAAATTTGAGCTGCGAACGTTAAGACGAAGGCAATATCAGCAAATCTCTGCGGAGTCACTCTGGTATATGCGATAAGTATTTGCACATGTATATTGAATATAGCAAATTGCACGGCGCTTTAGTCAGCTGAAAAGACCAATACGTTCAAGGTTCAACGGCACGCTAGAATAGCTCACCCTTGCAAGTGTTATACCCACGTAGTAAACTCTACCAAGGACGAAATTTATACAGGACTGTTGACTCTCAAAGACCTTTAGGCAAGGTAATATAATAACATCCAACCGATCTAAAGGTGCGACAGAAACCCCGTTTCCGGTTCCACTGTTGTGGATGACCCAATAAAAACTGAACCTGGCTGAGGCAAAGCCATTAATAATCGTGAGTAGCAGTCGCGCAATAATAGCTTACCGGTTTGTCTCAGACCTTGCTCGTTGGACTGGAGAGGAATACTTAATAAACACGCCGTAGACCACCTCTGTTCGTCGTCCAGCAACAATCCCTGACTGCATGTGGTCGAGCTGGTGCAATAGAATTTCCACTAGCTAATCAATTTTTCTCGCCTGTCGCTGCTGCTGCTGTTAGGCGGCGGGTCTGGTCCATGCGCCGCCGCCGACGCTGTCCACGTTGGTTCTCCTGAATCGCTGGTTGGTAGACCCATACAACGGCACGATGTTGCAACGGCTGGAGGAAGGCCCACGTAAATGCAGACAGACAGATAGGCAGAGTCAGAGAGAGATAGAGAGAGAGAGTGAGACGGACAGAGACAGTGACAAAGAACGAGAGACAGAGACAGAGAGCAAAGAGTGTATGTGCTTAGTGTGTATGAATGTGAGATGATTGATCGGTATAGACGGTTAGCGCATGCCTGCCATTCACCTATGCCTCTGCCTCCGTAGCTGTCTCTTTCTCTCTGTTCTGCCTCTGTCCCTGTCTATCTATCCATCTATCCATTTATCTATCTATCTATCTATCTATCTATCTATCTATCTTTCTCTCTATCTCTCTATCTCTCTCTATATATATATTTATATAAATATATAGATCCATCCATCCATCCATTTATCCATCCATTCATCCATCAATCTATACGATGCGTATAATATTAACAGAATATATCCATCATTTCTTTCTCTATATTTAGTATATACATTTATGTCCGTATATCTATACGACATGGATATATATTTTTATTAGTGTAATTATTCAAGCTATCTAACTATCTATCTAGATAATCTATCTCGGTTCTGTTTAGTCGCTGCCCCTCTTTCTACATTTTTCTCTTTTCTTCTCTTTTTTTCCTTTTTTCTTTGTGTCTTTGTCTCATATGCACTCTCTCATATCTCCAATTTTTTTCTTCTTGTTTCCACATATCGATCCATGCAGGGTGCGTCGTTCTATTTGTGTACAGTCCTCTGTGTACCTCTTCATCTCCTAAGTCAATCCAATTTTTTTCTATCGCTGTGTCTTTCTTTCTTCTTTTGTCTTCCTCTGCGAATCGTTTTCTGTCTCTTTCAACCTTTTCCAGAAGATCTCGGCCTAGACTGGCTCCTCTCTATGTAATTTTCTATTCCGTTGCCTATCACTCTCTGATTCTCCTATTATCACCCATCATTATCATCATCATCGTCGTCGTCGTCATCCTCATCGTCATCATCATCATCATCAGCTCCGGACGCCAACCATTTGGGGTCAATGAGTACAAATAAATAATTAACATTGTCCTCGATCATTGTCACGTCTATTGGTTCCCTTCGTGCTGTCGAAGTGATGTAATGCAGAGGGGCCATAGAGTAATGGTGAACACACTGGGGAGCGGAGCTGAGGAACTGAGTTCGAGACCCATATCCCCCCGTAAGGCTGACTAGTTCCTCCTTCGCTAGGCGGCAGCGTTTGTTAACATAAGATTGTAACGTAATGGTCGGCCTATGTGGCTGCCGACGGTTAAATTCGACTCCTGTAATAGCTTGTTATCATTCATTCATGTTGTGCGTGTAATCATACTGCGGCTTGTCAGTTTGAAATAAAACGAATATAATTACAATTATGTCCAAACTTATATCATTAAAGGGGCATAAATTACGATGATGATGATGATGATGATGGGTGATAATAGGAGAATCAGAGAGTGATAGGCAACGGAATAGAAAGACACAGAGAGGAACCAGTCTAGGCCGAGATCTTTCTACTAATAATAATATATATACATGTACATACGTACATACCATATCGCGTCATTCGTTTAGAAGTCTTCCATGTATCACCAAATCCCTCCAAATATACATCTTCAGCCTTTCTTTCACACTGCATAAAGCCGGCCTTTGATCATCAATGGTCCATTCCTTCACCCAGTCACCTAGACGCTCGTGATAGCAACGCTGGACGACTGTAACATTGGACATTCTTCTATTCCCAACCAAATGCCGTTCCTAGTATGCTGCGTCCACTTCCTGCTAATGCGGCTTTTCAAAGGAGATGTTGAATTTTGATGCAGTCCACGACCTACAGATAAAGCAGACTTTTTTACTTGAGGCTATTTCAGTCCACGACCTCTTAGCACTAGGCTGCGGTTAATCCATGTCTAGTACTAAGAGGTCGTGGACTATATTAGTATCAAGTTACAAAGTCTGCTTTATCCGCAGGTCGTGGACTGCATCAAAATTCAAGATCTTTTTTTGACGAGCCTCGTGAGTTGGATACAATACAATACTGTTGTATTGTATTTACAGATTTCTATAGCGCCTCATGATTCCGACTTATTATTTACAGCGAGCAGGCCTAAAAGTAAATCCTAAGATATCTCTGAGCACCCCAACATTGCGCTGTATTTTAGGAAATCCACCGACGCAATTTTTGGTCATTGGTCGGGATCCAGAGGTCAAGATATCTTTAGATCAGTAATTGTTTCCATTCGTTTTGACTATGGATCCATTTTGACTTCAAAAAATGTTCTGATGAAATGACCTTATAACCTTATGACCTGATGACCTTAACAAAACATTACGATATAGGCCTACGTTGCAACTGCGAAGTAACCCAATATCAGTTTAGTTGACAATGTTTTACAATAATATGGATACTCAATTCTATTTTGTTCAAACACACTTTGAAGAAAATGGCTTATTTGAAAAAATATTAAGCCTAAACTTTAAACTGAGTCCTTTGTAATATAGTAAAATAGAAAAATATGCGACTTTGTTCAATCTTATCACTTCGCCCGTGTATTCCCCTCAAGGAAGCCAAGAGCTTCACGAAACGAACTTTGACAAACATTGCTTTATTACCTTTCAGTGGCCATTTGAGAAAAATATCGAAACAGTTAATAATAGACTGCCCCAAGCTGGGTTATGGAAAAAGATAATGACGCCTTTACAATCTTCTGCCCTGTCAGTAAGAAACTAGATTCTATATTAATTAAAAGAGTTATAGGAGAGCCACACACTGAATGTGCAAACATTGTAGGGCAGATTCAAACTCAATAGGAATACAGCGTTCTTCATAAAATTGTTCTTCGTAAATTATTGTGTATCAGAGTCAGGACCATATGGATGAAGGGTAAAGGTATGCTGATTACCTTGGTGGGAACCAATGTTCCGTCTAAGCTGTGCGTGCGAACGCGGGTTGTGGAGCCAGCGCCCACAAGAATTTAGTGTGCGCCCTAAAATGTTTTGTCTCCTAACCGGCTGTGGCCAACCCTGCTGCATAAACTTTGGCTCTATGGCTGAAACTTCCCTTATTTATCTGTAAACAAGGGACTTCTCTTAGGTTTTCAGAACTTATCACCGTAGACTTATAGACAAGGTGCTAATTTAGCTAACACCGTATACTATCTCCAAAATATTAGAGGGAATATTGGTTGGTAGGAGCAACTTATGCTGACGTACCTCTGCTTTATGCTTGACAGAGCCCGACAACGGTTGGACTGTACAAGGAAGGATGATCCTACTTATGATGGAGTGAAGCCTGCTTTATAATGTATATTGCTGATTATAAAAAACCATCTTCTTGGGCTAGCGTATGCATGTAGTAGGAGCGACACAGTCGTGGTTGGTGAACCACATAATAGATTTCAAAATGGGCCCCTTGATTTAATGAGCAGTTGAAATGCTCAATGCATACATGCCATGGACTGTTGAGTCTGATAATTATCCGAGTAATGTGAGCTTTAAAATAAGAGGTTTACGTAATCGGTAGCTCTAAGGTAGTCAGATGCATCCGCTCTAGATCTCTCTGGTTTGACAGCGATGTCGCCCAATGCAGCAGCCCACATACCCTTAAGGTATCACGTTTCTGGACATCTCCCTACGCGCTCCAGCTCTTCTACGACTGTGTCGACATTTGGTCATATTGGTATAACATCAAATAACTGTTAAGTTGACATATTCAAACATTCCAGTTCCATGAAGCATCGTCTTTAACTTTGAGATTATTTTTCTGAAATTAACAGGCCCTGAGCATGACATGACCCTCCCTGTACATGGTCTGAATTTAGACTAATTGGGGGTGATAATTATGATACCATTGAACTATGTTCCATTCAGCAGCGACGCAGAAGGTTTGCTTTGGCTGGTTCCCCTTCATCGAGTAGGATGCCTATCACTCATCCGTAGCCATGAGTTCCTCTTTCTTTCTTTGTCTCGATTACATTAGCTTTTCTGTTCAATTACAGACTGCTGTCAGCATGTTTGGAGCCACTCTGATACTCGTTTTTGATTGGGAGTTTTGTGTACGTACCATTAAAGTTCCAATTGTAAGTATTCAGATCATCTCAGGAAACTATTTCACTTTCAAAGTTCTCAGATGACATTTTTAAATTGAAAATTCTGAGATTTGCATAGATTTACCTTTTCATATTTAAACTTTTCGATTATCCATATAAGCTTTTCTCATAGTCTTTTCATTTCAGCAGAGGAAATGGGAAATAACAAATAATGGGAAGAGCACCTTAAAATCCGTTTCCTGCATTTAGTATGTACACAGATTAACATAGGACGCCAACAAAGAGGACACCCACAAAGAGAAGGCCGACAAAGAGTACGCTGACAAAGTAGACGCCGACAAAGAGGACACTGCTTGAGGAGACGCCGACAAAGAGGACGCCAACAAAGGAGACGCCGACTAAGAGGACGCCGACAAAGAAGACGCCGACAAAGAGGACGCCGACAAAGGAGACGCCGGCAAAGAGGACGCCGACAAAGAGGACACCGACATAGGAGACGCCGACAAAGAGGACGCCGACAAAGAGGACGCCGACAAAGGAGACGCCGACAAAGAGGACGCCGACATAGGAGACGCCAGAGTAAGGAGAGCGTTTGCATCCTATGATCGTTCACATCACCGGTCGCTCTTTGATGTCGATGCTTTATCTACACTGGACTTGAATTTATAAATATCCAATTAGCATCGGGGTACGAATGAAATGAAGCGAGATCAGAATTCGCGACTCAATGACTAACCGTCGACCACTGACCGTTTAATTGTGACCACAGTCTCTAGATTAGTTACGTCGAATAGACAAATCTATCTCTGGGCGGTAACTGGTAGCATCAGACATCGATGTAGACAGAATACAATTATTAGACACGGCCTGCACATCGGTTGTCTTTGTCACCTGTTCGTATGTCCTTCCTATGGTCTTCATACTGCCTTTGTATATATATATATACATATATATATATATATCTGTTTGTATATCTCTGTCTGTATATCTGTCTGTATATCTTTCTGTTTCCCTCTTTCTGTTGCTCTCTGTATCTGTATATTATGTGTGTCTCGCTGTCTGTCTATCCGGTTTTGTCTGTCTGTGGTATCTGTAGAGAAAATGTCAGCGAGACTGATCACCTATAAGTGCAGGGTTAAAACGTTGAGTTTGACCGAATGAACTTCAGTCGGGGTAAGGTAGGGTTAGAGTCTGGGGTAGACTTTGAGTCATTGCTGACCATGCGTCGCACCCACCCGTCCATTCGGTAGCGCGACAGGACTGTAATACAACGATCGCCGGTTTGTTCATGCTTCTCGAACTCCATGCAGCCACCCTGGACCAATTGTTCGAGCACATATGTCTCGCTTCTAATATCCTCGTGTGCGTAATATACGCTTCAAGTAGATTGAATAAATATATTATCTTACGGATACAGTTGTATTCGAGTATACTAAAGATAGTGTGTCTGCGAGCCACGATATAGTGTCTGGTGTTACTAAGCACGCTACTTCTGACTGTAGATTGTCTGGATTAATGAAGGATTAATGGGAGTCCGTGAGGAATATCGCAAGGCCGGAAAACGTTGATGAACGTATGTGGAAAATCAGTAATCGCCGGATGGAGAGATAGAATGAAGCAATGACTGGGAGGAAGGGAGAAATTAACAATGGGGGAAATAACGAGAGTGGAAAAGCGGAGAAAGAAAATGAAAGAATTATCTAGATTTTGGAGTAAAAAACGAAGGAAGGAAGGAGGGAGCCAACAATGGAAGAAAGTACTTAGGAGGAAAAGATCAAGAAGGAGAATGAGAGGATGTTCAAGAATGCGGTTAAGAAAGATGGAAGGAAAGAAGCAAGGAAGTCTTCATTGCTCTCTGATGTCAACTGCCCCCGCCGCTTCTTCTACCGCAGCAACCGATGATGACGAAGACGTCGACGACGGTGGTGGTGGTGATGATGATGGTGATGATGATGACGATGATGATGATGATGATGATGATGATGATGATGATGATGATGATGGTGATGATGAGAAGGAGGAGGAGGAGGAGGAGGAGGAGGAGGATGGTGATGATGGTGATGATGGTGGTAGGGGTGGTGGCAGTGGCGGTGACGATGACGATGACGACGACGACGACAACGATGATGATGATGATGATGATGATGATTCTATTCACAGAGTTCTTCGTTAGGCGGCGCTAGTTCAGCAGCAGACGACAATGAATCGGAGAACCCGGATGTGGCGACCGATGAGGAAGAAATTAGACGGACGATTCATCGCAAGGAGTTTACAGAAGCATAAACAGACGGACAGACACACAGACAGACACACTTACACACAGATAGACAGGCAGACAGATGGACAAAATAGAAACGCAGACACACATATAATTCCTGAAAGCAGGCAGACAGATAGACAGAGTGACATATGTATGCAAGCAGCTTGAGTGACATACAGAGTGAGCGGCAGGATAATTAACTCTCACCTATCCATATACAGCATGGCTTCATGTGTGTGTGCGTGTGTGTGTGTGTGTGTGTGTGTGTGTGTGTGTGTGTGTGTGTGTGTGTGTGTGTGTGTGTGTTTTAATAGAATATTTCCTAAAGTTAATATCAATATTCGATGAACGTGGATGATACATTAAGTTGCTAACTGACTGATCGCTGATGAATGTAGTTCGTGGCAGATGGATGTACGGATTGTGCGCCTACGGATGAAACGTTTTCTACCATCGGCGAGGAACTGCTTGGTTGCGGGGTTTGTGTGTTGCGAGCCTCAATCCTCTTCTTCTTTCACTTATGCACATAATGTTAGGAGAATGTTAGGAATATTGTTTGGAGAACCTATTATTTCGGAACCCATTGTCTGAGAACCCATTGCTTGGGAGCCCTTTGTTTGAGAAACCATCGTTTGAGAAACCATTTTTTTTGAGAAACCGTTGTCTGAGGAGCCATTGTTTGAGAAACCATTGTTTGAGAATCATTGTTTTGGAAGCCATTGTTTGAGAAGCCATTGTTTTGGAAGCCACTGTTTGGTAACCACTTGCTTGAACTCTGCATGCCTGCGGGTCCTTGCTAGTGGGGATGCGTTCCTTTAATTAGCGAATCCTTATTTCCTTTTCGAATAACCTTTTCCTTAGTGACTTAAAGGTGATTCAGTTGAACGCAGGCGGCGTCTTTCTTAGATACTTTAAAGACGCCATATAATGTATTGTTATTTATGTAATAATGCATGAAACGTTTCCCGGAGTTCTGTCAGTTATTGTTTGTACTCGCTCCTTCGTGCTGTTCTTGAAAGAGATATTTATACCAATATTTCGATATAATAAATGTCTATTTGTTTGGCTCGGTGGCTGATCGGTTAGAACGGTCGGTCCGTAACACTCAGTGTGCGCTGAGTGAGCGGGTTCGACCCTCGTCCAAGGCGTCAGTCACTGTGTAGGGACCTTGAGCAAGTCCTTCGCGCACAATTGCTCTGCAGTACAACTGCAATTGCAAGGCGTGTGTATGCACATCTGAGCAAAAAATGTTGGAAGAAGGGCAGTATCACATTTTGGAATAAATATGGGTATTCACTTATACAAATTCTAAATAAAGTATTACATGTATTTCCATAGGATCATATCAAAAGACATCCTCATGCATATAACATGTTCTGTTTATATATGGATATTCATACGTATATGTAATATATACATCTATACCCCTATATATATACAATCATATGTATATATTATAACAGTCCTTAATATATATATATATATATATTTATTAAGGACAGTTATAATATATATATATTATATATATAATACATCCAGAAGCGTAGACTAATGAAGAACAAAATCGATAATTTATATCAAGATGAAGGGTTTGTTACCGTACATAATAATGCACTTTCTGCGATGTACAAAGGAGTCAAATCACTCAATATATGCAACTTCAAGATACTTTCAAGATAGTACAGGGTGGGCCATTAAAAAGTAACCCCCTAGGGTTTTTGGCCAATATTTCGGACAAAAGTATAGATTAGTAAATGAAATGTTACAGGCTCTAAGCTAATTCATACTTACATATAACCGCAAAATTTGACTAAAATATGTCGCACAGAGCAAGAGTTATATAACTTTTATTGAGTGCAACCACTGATTTTTGATAGTCAAAAAACATTTCACGCAGCAAAAGTTACAAAAATGACTTTATGAGGTCACATCTCAAGTAATTGTTCTAAAACAAACATCATATTGTTTCACAACCTGTGTCTATCACCAGTAGCCACGCATTCTGAGTTTATTTGGCAAGTTTTGATGACCTGGTTGGGGCCATGGCATCGGTGATAATTTATCCAGGGACACGACGAAAAGCGGTAATGTTCAGATCTTCTTCGGCAAATCTTCTAACAGACGTGCGGCTGATATTCTACTCTTTGAAATTCGCCGTGTACTGAGATAATTTCTGATAATGCTATTTTGTGAGCAAATCAGTTCGTCAACATGCTCGATATTTGTTCGGGTGCCGATAGATTTCTGCCTTCCGCTGTCGTTACAACGTTCCACCGCCCACCCCTATCATCAATGCGTCCGCTTATTTTTGTAAGTGCTCAGCTCCAGTGATTTCAGAGTGAGCTTTGATTACAGCATTGGCTCCAAGATCAGGTCCATGATTCAAGAAGTGTCTGTATACGCGTGTTATCTGTCATGGACACCTTGCCCATGTTTTTTTTATAGTTACAAATGCTATCATAAAACGATCAATCGCAAAACATTATTATTCACCAATTTAATCGACTGGCTGCTAGATAACATCAAAGTGACTTGCATATGCGATATTTTCCAGTTTTTTCTCAATGAAGTGTGTTTTAGTGCAAGTACTTGAAATGTGACTTCATAAATTCGCTTTTTATAACTTTTTGCGGCGTAAAATGTTTTTTGATCATCAAAAATTGGTGGTTGTACTCATTAAAAGACATATAACTTTCGTTCTGTATGAAATATTTTGGTCAATTTCAATGGTTAGATGCAAATATGAATTGGCTTTCAACCTGTAAAATTTCATTTAATATATCCTACTTTTAGCCGAAATATTAGCAAAAATCCGTAGGGGGCCACTTTGTTCTGGTCCACCCTGTATATATATCTATATATTATCTATATATATATATTACATATATATATATATATGAAGAATATACATAAAGGATATATTTTATATGTATATACTGTGAGTCTGTTTCTTTGTGTCGTTGGATGGTGTCTGTGTGCCTGTATCTGTGGTTGTGTGTGTGCCTGTATCTGTGGTTGTGTGTGTGCCTGTATCTGTGGTCGTGTGTGCGTGCGTGGATATTGGTTTCATCTGATTGAATGGCTGCTGTTGCTGCTGCGTAGACCGATTGATAAGCACCAACAGAAGCAAATAACGAAGCACGACGCTGGTTCCGCGTTCATTAAGGATGCAACGAAATAGGTAGTCAGCGGAGGATGCGTAGAGGAGAGGACATTCTGAGACAGACAGAAAGGATGGCACAGAATTTCTGGCAAGGCAGATGGACGCAGGCAAACATACAAAAGCTCGTGCGCATACACACGCATACCTACACACATACATACAAATATATATATATATATATATGTTTGCATCTTTTGTATATACATAAACAAGTGCTCTATCTGTAGAGAAAGAGAGACAGAAAGACAGGCAGAGACAGGCAGAGAGAAAGACAGAGCGAGTTAGAGAGAGAGAGAAAAAAAGAGACAGAGAGAAAACAAAAAAGAGATACAGAGAGACAGAGACAGGCAGAGAGAAAGACAGACACAGAGAGCAAAAAAATAGAAAGACAGAGACAGACAGAGAGAGAAAGAGAGACAAACAGAGACACAGGCAGAGAGAAAGACACACAGTGAGAGAGAGAGAGAGAGAGAGAGAAAGAGAGAGAGAGAGAGAGAGAGAGAGAGAGAAAGAGAGAGAGAGAGAGAGAGAGGATATTTACGTCGTCAAATGAGAGGTTCCTTTATCCATTCAGCGCCTGCAATTTCTTCGTCATTCCAACGTCCAATGCATTATTAAAAGCCGTTGCAGGACCTGATACACCGTCCGCACCGCCAAGCGTTGGATTACATCCACCGCTCTCCAGCGGAAGAGGGCAGTTGATATGGACAATTTAATGGAAGGGACGCTTGTACCCCGAATCCCTTCTCCACTTTCTACCCATCTTCTATTCATTCACTCAATGGTGCACCAAGTCAAATGCAAACAAACTTCTTTCTCTCTTTTTTTTTCTCTCTCTCTCTCTCCCTCCCTCTCTCTCTCTCTCTCTCACTCTCTCTGTCAATATCTCTCTGAGTGGATGAAAGACTAGAAAATCTGGTTACATCGATCATAGAGGCTGCTTATGGTTGACCCTTCTTAACCCATCAAACTATCCAATCGTTGTATTTTATCTACATGAAGACTATATTCATGCAGAGCTTCTTGCAGTGCGCAAACGATCGGGGTCGCTCCCAGAGAGAGGCTCAGACAGGTTAGCGTTGTCTTCCGACAGCGAAAGGAGAAACTTGGGCCACCAGTTAGTGTGAAGAAACTTGTAACAGAAGTGATCCGCTTAGCAAGGGACACTACTAGACAAATGACTATGACTCGTATCTTTTAGTCACAGATACAAAATAATCAGATAATTTGGACGCAGAACTTCTAATCGCTTCAACAACAGTCAACAGATACTGAGTACATCATTCAGGTTAACTGACAACAGCATGGATCATTTAATGACTTCAGTAGCAGATACTAATTGCCCAAATGACTCTGACACACAACATTTAATGACTCATCACTTACTACAGACAATAATGTTGCTTCAACGGATAACAATAAATGATTAAACTATGTAAATTATAAATTTGATATCACGATACGGTGACTTAAGGTAGGGGGGTAAGGTAACAGACGTCTCCCAGTCATTGTAACCACTTGATATAGCGCTTTTCGACCGCAACAGTAAAAAATATCTTGTAACATCTGAGCCCTGAAGTTATGCGCCATATAAATTGCAAATTTCCGGATGCCTAGATGTGGCGCTGGTGCCACTGATGTCACCTTGCAGCATCATCTCTGCGGTGCATACCTGCATCACCACCCGCTGCTCTTATCGACGCAGCCAATATGAGTTACAGCGCATCTCAACACCGCATCTGCCACCGGACATCACAACACTGTCAGCGACAGCAACTCTAGCAGCAGCTGAAGCTGTCTCAAAGGGATGTCCTAATCCACTTAGATACTTTGTCGTGGATGCCAGCTAATGGAATGAAGTAGACGATTTATATAGCGCGGGTTTGAAGCGAGGCTCGGGAGGCTGTGCCGACGGGTGTTGCGCTGAGAATGGCAAATACACCAATTGGTAATTCTGGGCTAAAACAGGCGGATATGTATAGAGAGAGAACGGAAAGATGAGTGAATAATTGTGATAGATTGCCAGAAGGAATGCCGAGAAGATGGGTTCACGGTGAAAGTGAGAGCTGGAGAGATTTCTCAAGGATAACGGTAGATGAAATTGCTAGAAAACAGGCAGATGGATGACTGGATAGATGGAAGCGTTTTACATGGATAAATCGAAATTCTCAGAGACTAGATTGACGAAGAGCCCCCTGATTTAACTGGCCACTATTGGCGCAATGTAAATATTTGATTACGATTACTGCGCGGGATTGACTTACTTGCGTGAGTAGACCACGAATTCCACACTGCTGACCTTAGTTCCGTGAAGCATTCCTTACATTTGAATTGCAATCGGTGGCGATAGTGCAGTATCGGGGCGCGTAAATAAAATGGCCGTAATAAATATAAAACTGACAATAAATATTTCCTTTTACTGACAAACCGCAGTTCGATTACAGCCATAGACAGATTTAGCGCATTCGAGATGTTTTCATAAGGTGCTATATAAATAGCCTGATACATACATACATAGTATGAACGAATGAAGACAAGTTATTCCGGATGTCGAATTTACTGTCGGCAACCCCGCAGAACGAACATTACGCAATATATTAATTTAACAACGCCGCCGCCTAGCGATGAAGGACTAGTCAACCTCAGCTCAGCGCCCCAGTGTGGCATCCATTACTTTACGACCCACCCATGTTGTCGTTTAGGTTAGGTTAGGCTTCTCGAGGGTCGGTCAAAATCAGGGTTGGTGTCGTCTTTAGAATAATTTTTATTTGGTACGTTCTACGCAGCCGCCATATCATGCCAATAGATACCATACGACGCCCGGAAACTCCGATACCCACTTTTGACAAATCTATATAGGACAATTGTCCTATATAGCTAGACTATACCCTAATTCGAAGACCTTCGGCTATTGTAAATGCCAACTTTGATTGCCTTGACGCTTTTGGACCATTTGTAGCTGAAAGCGCATGGTGAAATTATCGTTGAACATCTACAACGGCCATTCATCTCCCTGGATGCTAAGCAGTTGCTGCACGTCATCTGATGAAGACACTGGCTCCGTAACCATATCATTGGTCGCTAAGAATGGGCAGGTGGACGATGATTATAGTTCATGTACCTGTACTAGACAATTTCTCAGAAGCACGCAGTGTCTTTCTTGCACGTCATTCATCACACTCACTTTTACTATAGGGCCAATCTCTATCACTATGTCACTCGTCAAGTTCTAATTTATCTAAATTGGTTCTCTCTTTGTGCTGTCTGTCTGTCTGCATGTCTATCTATCTATCTATCTATCTATCTATCTATCTATCTATCTATCTATCTATCTATCTATCTATCTATCTATCTATCTATCTATCTCTGTCTGTCTGTCTGTCTATCTATCTATCTATCTCTGTCTGTCTGTCTATCTATCTATCTATCTATCTATCTATCTATCTATCTACCTTTCTATCTATCTGTCTGTCTGTCTGTCTGTCTGTCTACTGACTGACACTCCACTGCAGTCCTTCTGTCTTCCTTATGAGTTTTTCTTTTACTCTCTACTTCCTTCCTTTCTCACTCTTTCTCGCACTGTCAGTTTGTCGCTCAGTGTCACTCTCTCTCTCTCCCTTGCTGTGTCTCTCCCTGTTTCTCTTTCTCTCTCTCTCTCTGTCTCTCTGTCTTTACCCCTCTCTCTCTCTGTCTCTCTCTGTACCTGTCTCTATCTGTCTCTCTTTGTCTCTCTCTCTTTCTCCCTCTCTCTGTTTCTTTCTCTCTGTCTCTCTCTCATTCCTTCGCACTCATTATCAGACTCTCCTACCCTCTTATGCTCCATCAGATTTATTTACTCACAGTCTATAGCTGTCCTCCGCCATCAAAGAGCTCCATTATCTCTCACTTCCTCTTCCAATCAGTTAATTCCCTGACGATTTTTCAGTCAGCCAGTCGGTCTGTTTGTCTTGTCTGTCTGTTTATCTGTCTATCTATATGTCTGTTTGTCTGTTTGTTTGTCTGTCTGTCTGTTTATCTGTCTCCACAATAGGACTAGACAAGCATAAAGACAATTACAAGAAGCATATTGAATATATTGTGCATATAAAGTGAACCCAGTCATGCAAGAAACCTCGACGCTCTTTGGCATGTGATAAGAAATGAATAGCTATGGTCGACATAATATGTCATCAGCAGACATCACAGCATCGAATGACGTAGATTATATTTTATTATCACAATTGGAAGTAGTGGTAGTAGTAGTAGTAATAGTAGTAGTAGTAGTAGTAGTAGTAGTAGTAGTAGTAATAGTAGTACTAGTAGTTGTAGTGGTAATAATAGTAGTAGGGGAAGTAGTGGTGGAAGTGGCGGGAGAAGTAGTAGTAGTAGGTGGAGTAGTAGATGGAGTAGCAGTAGTAGTAGTAGTAGTAATAATAGTAGTGGTGTAAGTAATAGTATCAGTGGAAGTAGCAGTTTTTGTTGTTGCCTTTCATTGTAGAGCAGCTGCCATATTTGATGAAGTCATAACCGGAAAACTCACCAGGTGGCGGATGCCCACCCAAGTCAAATAAACTCAATAAGATATCTATATACTCAACGTTTCTCTACTCAAAGATTCCGACAGATCCATTGTCAGATCCTGGTGTACAATAGGTGGATGGACGACAAAAACAAAGGCATCAAAGAGAGCCTCGCATACGGAAAGACAGACAGAGGAAATAGAGAGAGAGAGAGGGAGAGAGAGAGAGAGAGAGAGAGAGAGAGAGGGAGAGGGAGAGGGAGAGAGAGAGAGAGAGAGAGAGAGATACAGAGAGACAGAGAGAGATGAAGGAAAGACAATGTGACAGTGCAAGGTACGATTTGTCGGCAGTCGCTGTGGAATATGCAAAGCAATGTAAGAATTGTAAATTTGGGCAAGGAAAAGAAACAAATTTCGGTTAGGCGCGTTAGATATTATTACTGTTATTGTTATTGCCCTTATAGTAACAAGGAAAGAGAAAGACAGACAATGCGTGGCATTTTTAGGTCAGGTGATTTACACTTTAGACAGTTCAGGCAATTAATGTCAAGTGTATTAAGACTCGCTTTCTTCCCAACATAGGCAGAGGAGTTAATAGCTAAGCCTTTTATTAGACGACATTAGGTCGGCGGCTGTGATAATTATGACGACTACGATGCTGATGACGATGACAACTACAATGATGATGCCGATGGAATAGGGGTGCTCGTAGGGGTCTTTCCGCGAAGAGCGTTAAATATTGAATGGTTCTCTTTGGAAATTCTGCGACTGAGTGTCCGCTGAGACTGACTCGAAGTGACCATCGAATAACGAGATGAGAGGGCCATGAATGCCCCGCTAGTCACTCCAATCCTCTCTGACTGTCCGTCTGTCCGTCCGCCTGTCTGTCTCTGTCCCTGTCTGTCTGTCAGTCTGTCTGTCCCTCCCTCCCTCTCTCTCTCTGTCTCTCTCTCTTTCTTTTTTTTTTCTCTCTCTCTCTCTCTCTCTCTCTCTCTCTTTCTCTCTCCTTCCTACTTTCTCTGTTTCCTCCGTCTAACCTTGCCTCATTGTGTACATAGCGGGGTTTGGGTTAATGGTAACACTCCGGCCTGAGGAACAGAGGATCAATGTGGACGCGGGATCGACTCCCGCTGCCCTCCCATTTGTCGACTCAGTCTTTCAGATAGGCGCCTCTCATGGATGCCATATAGTTAAATTCGACTTCTGCAATATCTTGCAATCATCAGCTCTTATAACTATGATTTTTATTACAATGCGTTTTGTCAGTTTCAGTTAATGAAAACACGAATATACACTGTGTCTGGAAATAAGGTACCTCTGAATGGTAATAGGAAAATAAATAGTAAATATTCGTAAATTTAAATGGTTCCAAAACCGTAAATAGTAAATATTCGTAAATTTAAATGGTTCCAAAACCATTTTAGTCCTGACATATTTGTCCAAAAATTTGTAATTTATGAACGTCCTGGTTTAAAAAAGTACGTCAAAGTAACGTCTTTAAATGACAAAGTCAATGCCATTGAGGAATTTGATCAGCTGGTCATTGATGCTTCCATTGGCCAATGACGCGCGCGTCTCGATGCTTGTGTTGAGGCCGAAGGCTGACACTTTGAACACAAATTGAAGTCTAATATTATTCAAATGCAAGAATAAATGTTAACTAGATTTATGGCGGTTTATCGACAACATTTTAAAACAGGTGAAAATTCTGTAGATGAATTTAGGACGTCCTTAAAACTCGAAATATTGATGAAATTTACGTCATTATTACGTCATTACTTGATGACAGAAGCCATCGTATTTTATGTAGTACTGGATAAATATGTCAGGATTAAAACGGTTTTGGAATTTTAAAAACCTATGATTGCTTACTATATATTTTCATATTATCATTAGGTATCCATTTATTTCCGGACACAGTGTATATACAGTGTATATAGCTCTCAGCTTTTATCGCTATATCTGTCTGTCTGTCCGGATAACTAGCTATCTGTGTATCCGTCTGTTGAAGTGTCTGTCTGTCAATCTGTCTCTCAGTCCATATCTATCTATCTATCTATCTATCTATCTATCTATCTATCTATCTATCTATCTATCTATCTATCTAGCATCTATCTATCTATTTATCTATCCATCCATCTATCTATCTATCTATGTATCTATCTATCTATCGATCTGTCTTTCTATCTTTCTTTCTGTCTGTCTGTCCATCCATCCATCAATCCACTCTCTCTCTCTCTCTCTCTATATATATATATATATATATATATATAATATGTATACTATATATATGTGTGTATATATATATCTGTCCATAGTCTCTCTCTTTCTCTCTGCCCATGCCACTGTCTTTTTATATCCGTGTCAGAGTCGGGGCTGCTTACCACTCCTTGCACAAGAGCGTGCCGTCGCAAAGTCTCTTCATTTTTAATAGCTCAATATTTCGTTCGTCAGTCCCACTTTCCAGATCGGTAATCATCACGCCATTCTAGTGCTCCTTGCGTCATGCTCTGTTGACAGTATAAACCAGAGACAGCATCTCTCATCTCATCTCTGTCCAGGGGTTGAATAGTCGACCCTGGTGACAGCGACTGATCTCTTGTTACGTTCTATGAACGTCAAGTGTAACGGATCCTGCTAGACTGGATGGTGGTAGAGGGATACAGAAAATTGAATAGAAAGCCCAACATCCTCCAATTTATTGGAGGGTTTATATAGCGCCCGTTTAAGAACACCTACAGTGAACGCAGAATGCATGTTTAAGAGTAGACACCTTTACGCTGGTATCGTATTGTATCAGCGATTTTGGTCGCCATCATCATTATACTTAAATTGATAATAGTTGCAGTAGCAGTAGTAGTGGGGGAAGTAGTGGGTGGAGTACTAGAAGTGATGGCAGGGGAAGTGGAAGTAGTGGTAGAAGTAGTAGTAGTAGTAGCAGTAGTAGGGGAAGTAGTAGTAATAGTGGTGAGGCGGACGTAGCAGCAGTAGTAGGGGTGGGTGGGAGGGGTGGAGCAGTAGTGGTAGTAATAATAATAATAATGATAATGAAATTAACAAATTATAAAATTATACATATAATTTTATGCGTTCACAGAAAAATTTATATTGCTGATAGTAGTAATAATAAAACTAATTAGAACAATAAAATTGACAATGATTCTAGTAACTACGCCAGTGAATGACATGCATGAAATTTATGTTATTTGTAAAGTAAAACTGTTTTTGCGAAGACTACACCATACATATGAACTACTAGTGCTGTGTCTTCAGGCGCCCTAACAAAACGGCGCAGGACAAAACGGCGCAGGACAAAGATTACGTCTAGTGAATGTTTGTTGAGTTCTACCATAGACTCGCTCAATTTAAATGTAAGTGAGACCCCATTTTAAATACGACTTTTTAAAAGTTATTTGCACAACGTCTACAAATGTTCCTTGATGTGTTATCGCATTCAATTGTTTGTTGTTACTCATATATAATACGTGAAGATGCTACTGGCTTTAGCCTTCCTTCCAGTTGCTGATGTTCCTGCTGCGTTTGATGAGTTAGTTGAAAGCTTTCCACCTATTCTGGCACCTTCAGCGGACTTGTTCATCACTTCCGTCAATGGCAAAAGCTCACTATAAATTGAAGATTACGAGATATCGTTCCGGATTCCGGGAAAGAGGAGCATCCAAGTCAAAATACATTCGTTTAAATCGACGTTTGCAGGCTTTAACTCCAACATTTGGAACTGTGTCATTGGGCGATTACTTGCGTGGTATCGCTCACAACGTTAACATCTAGACTGGCTTCATAATGTCAACGTATGTATATATTTCACCATATTTTGTGCTTCAACCATTATGACAACGTATGAACTATAAGACTTGATGATATTTTCTTTATATTTTTGCTGCTTCACTATTAAACTGCTGTAAACTACTGTTCTTTAGTTCTGTTTTACGCCGTTTTGTACTGCGCCGTTTTGTCTGCGCACCGATACTTCATCTATCTGCCCACGTGTCAACTTACTTTACCCCATTCCTTCATGACGTCAAAAAACCCAGTTCGCTGCCTTTATTAAATGGATCAGGAAGTCAACAGGAAAAAATATTCGTATTAATAATCTCTATTGGAAATTCTCGACAGCTTTGTTTTATAACGTCTTCTCGATGCAGCAATGCTGAGATACAATAAAGATCTGCGTTACATAGAACTATTACGTGGGTCTGCTTAAGCCGAAGAAGAATCACGATAGTCGATAGCCTAATCATCTAAAATTACGCTTTCGACAACAAATGTGACTTACTCGTGAAAAACATAGCTAACACAAAACTGTCTCGCATGAATAATTCGAAGTTAAGTCGTGAATTCAACACAATATTATATGTGATAGTCTGCAGCCATATGTCGCCATAAATGTGCTTTGAAAAAGTACAGTGCACAGTAATTGGCTAAGAGTAATGTACTGCGATGCAGTGTGTCTAGATATTTATATAGCACCGTGTAGGGCGCCCCGACAACCTTTCTGATGACAGAGCATATTATTCGTTAAGTAAGACAAGCTCATCCATAAACAAAACACTGTTCATACGCCTGATGCAACTTGCCATGGCGCTCTTTGGCGTTACCTATTTAATAATGGATCTTGGCCTTTAGCATATTCAACGCGGTGGCAAAAGGTCGCACTTTGCTCGGCTCTTTTCATGTAGTTGTCGCAAAAAAATGCACCGTTCAAAAACAGTGATCGATGCGATATAGGACACTGTCAGACGACAAGACTGTTTAAGCCTTACTGTCGGGCATATACAACCGTCGTGATATTCAAGTTAAGGCATTTGGGTCAACAACGATGCAGAATTCTAGACTTAATGTTTGCATCAATTTATTTATAAAATTAGCAGTTTACTTCAATAGTAATTATGGAACGTCTTCTAAGTTGGGCTATGTACACCTCTACGTACGGTGTTGTTTCTTACGAAAGTTCTAAATACCGAACTCAACTGTAGACGAGACAAGACAGAATAAGCAGAAGACACAGACAGACAGATAGATAGACAGACAGACAGACAGACAGACAGATGCAACTGCAAGTATAATCACTACCGCAATTAAAAATAATACGACTCATTCTAATACTGCGACCACCGCTGTATGCCTTAATCATTGCTAACTGCTCTTGCTGTTGTAGACCTCTGCAACCGTAACATTAAATATGTAGAAAAACGGAATGATCGGCATCCACTCCGGATACATAGGTTGAAATGAAAACAAAGGGGATATACGATTATTCCCGATTCAGATGACTCAGTTCCATGATTCAAGTGCAAATCATATCGAGAATGTCACGCAAGTCTGTCTCGGCCGTTGCCATGGATACGAGAGTCGTTCAGTTCGTTTGTAGGCATGCTCGTGTGACAGCGCTATATAAACTGTTACTGAACTGCTTCTATATTTACTCCATTTACGCAAAACATGGAGAGCTGTTGCATCGTTTGCTCAGCAACTCTATTTTATCAGAACAATTCGCTGGTATAACAAATCTGGTTCACGCATACAATCAATCAATCAATCACTTAATCAATCTATCAATCAATCAAAAATACTTGATATAGCGCCCCTTCAAGATATCTACTCAGAGGCGCTCAGTATACAGTATCGTTGTAACGCCGTTGTGACATCTTCCTGTGTCTGCTCGTATTCATCTGCCCGTTTCTCACTCCTCTTCCACGTATTCCTCCTCTTATTCCTCTTCCTCCTGTTTATACCCTTACTTATCGTTCATTCTTCCTCATATGCCTATTTAAATAAATTTCTTCCTCATCCTTCTCCATCTCTTCCTCCATTTCACACTCTTCCAATTTGGTCTTCTTTCTTCTCTTGCTCTCTCTCTCTCTCTCTCTCTCTCTATATATATATATATATATATATATATATATATATACCTGATATTGAATTTTCCTTTTATTCCTCCTTCTTCTATTATTCTCATGCTGTTCTGAAACCAACTTCCATTGTCCCTCATCTTTCTATTGTCTTTCAATTTTACACCCATCGTCCTCCTCCTAGTCTTCTTCCTCTTCCTTCTTCTCCTCTTCCTCCTCCTCTCGGTGTGAGCACCTGCCGAGTGCGCGCCACTTGAGTCAATAGCGACCATGCAACAACCGGTGATTATGCGCTGAACTGGACCCTAGCAACACGCAACTCGACGTGGCATAACGCGATACGGTCCAATGTGATTTGATGCGTTGCAGTGTGGCTTAATGAGATCCATTGTACGGTAGTAATTCGATTTAACATGTTGTCATGTAGTGTGAACTGTATCACATGTAAGGCGATTCGATGTCCCTCTTGGGAGTTGACGGTCGAGTCGACTTTTACGGGGGGTATCGGAATATCGGGCATCGATCGAGATTTCTGCTAGAGGTTCCGCTCCACACGAAAGAGTGCTACCATCCTTCCATCACTCATCCTTCTCTCCCAAACTTACATGTCGTATATATGCATTTATTGACTGGATGGATCCCTGGATTCTCTTTCCCCTTGTCCTATTGGTCAGTCTTCTTTCATCTCTTCCCTCTTTTCCCACCCCTCTCTTCCTTCTCCTCCGCCTTCTCCTCCTTCTATCCCCCTTCACCTCCTTCTACTCCTCCTTCACCTCCTTCACCTCCTTCTCCTCCTTCTACTCTTCCTTCTCCTTCTTCTATTCCTCCTTCTATTCCTCCTTCTCCTCCTTCTACTCCTCCTTCACCTCCTTCTATTCCTTCTCCTTTTCCTTCTACTCCTCCTTCTCCTCCTTCTACTCCTCCTTCACCTCCTTCTATTCCTTCTTCTCCTCCTTCTACTCCTCCTTCTCCTCCTTCTACTCTTCCTTCTCCTCCTTCTATTCCTCCTTCTACTCCTCCTTCACCTCCTTCTATTCCTCCTTCACCTCCTTCTATTCCTCCCTCTCCTCCTTCTATTCCTCCTTCACCTCCTTCTACTCCTCCTTCACCTCCTTCTACTCCTCCTTCACCTCCTTCTACTTCTCCTTCTCCTCCTTATATTCCTCCTTCACCTCCTTCTCCTCGT
This sequence comes from Bimastos eiseni, assembly GCA_959347315.1. NCBI lineage: Eukaryota > Metazoa > Annelida > Clitellata > Crassiclitellata > Lumbricidae > Bimastos > Bimastos eiseni. The sequence continues at coordinate 7,431,032 of OY365807.1, read as the reverse complement.
CCATTTTTTGTGCCTCTATGTCGTAGTCCTCCTTCCATTGTTGTTCTGCTCTCTTTCTTTCATGTTTTTTTTCTCTGCCACCTTTTCCTACTCCTCTTCCTCTTCATTTCTTTGTCGCGTTTGTTCTTGCTATTCACTTTTTTATGTCCTCTTCTATTTAATCTCTTCCAAACAAGCATTGTTTCGCTTCATCATCTCATCTTTCCTTTCCAGCTTCCTGTTATTATTCTTCCTTTCCATCTAAATACCTTTCCCTCACCCACTTCCTTCTCTTCTCCCTCCTCTTTGTTCGTTCTGACCATTCTCTTCCACATCCCAAATATCTTTCCTCCAATTCCCCATATCCTCTATCTCCTTCTTTACCCTCTCCTGTCTCCCCATTCCTTCTTCTCCATACGCTCCATCTCATTATCTACCTACTCTCTGTTTTCCTCCTACACCTCTTCCCACGACTCTCCTCATAGACTATTGATTGAAAGCCCTGCAAAATCGCACTCATAAACAACCATCCAATAAACAAGCTTGGCACATACACACATTCTCCACAGCACATCCCTACCAATCCCTCCTTCCCTGCCAACCCCTCCATCCCCTACCAACCAACCCTCCTTCCCTCACTGTGGTAGTGCCGACCGATAAGTAGTGCGGCTCAGCACACGACCGTCCGCTGAATAACGATTTTCCCTTGTAATTAAATTTTCCTGTTCGGCGGCGTTTTATCAGCGACTTCCATTTTCGATTGAGCGCCCGTTGCAGATCTATCGCCTGGCTGATCTAAATTAGAATCCGTGCGTAGAACGGATCTCACAATTGATGCGATCCAGTTACTCCGCTGTGAATCCACGCTTCGGTGGGATGCCTAGGGGTCGCCAGAATCTCGGAAATATCGTCGAGTCCATTTCTCGAAATCTACGACGGAGCTGCATTGATTATTGTGCTGTAATGTGATCTTATTGCATCGAGATTTATCATGAAGAACCACGATGTAATGCAATGTTTTTATTTTATCATTAGCTATAGCAATTTAGTAAAACGATTACCTTGTGTGACAGCGACTACATCATAAACCACATGGCAAAAGATTTAATCATTACTGTATTACTGCACTTATATTATTCATCTATGAAATTGTCAAGTAAAAATAATGACTATATGCGAAGAAAAATATCACAATAGTCCTTATAGCTCTTTTCATTAAGTAAGCAAGTAAGTAAATAAGTAAGTGACTAGCTAGCATGCATGCATATGCATTTAAACTAGGCCTGCTTTATATTGAGTTAATTGTTTCAATTGAATAATGTGAGCATATAGCTTAGCAGCATGATCAATACAAACTATTAACATAGCATGACAAGGGTTTAAAGTGGTCCAGAAGACGTTTAGTCTGCGTTAAAACCACTGCAATCACTGTATTCAAGCGACAGTTAGCCTAACTTCAAGTTGACAGCAAGGTTCAACACTCAATATCACGTTTTTTGCGGAGTACACAGATGGATGTGAGTAATCTCTGCGCTGTAATGATACATGTAGGATATGGCCATATGAACTAATTGTAAGAATTAAGGGCAATATCAAATAACGGTTGTATTTTATTGTATGTAGATGCCCCTTCTAGCCGCATCTCTTTAACTTTACTTAACGTAAAGTAAAGGTATCAGATATCTAGCCCCTGATGACTGCAATTCAGGTATCTGATACGGAATCCACTTCCACGACGATCCATTTTCTTCCATTAGCTTAGTATTAGCTTAGTCGCACGAACATTTCGCTAGCAATGCAACGGAGAAATTAGTTTAACACACATTCAATGAGATCGATAAAGTCTCCTCCTGGTTGTTCCCAATGTTCGATCGGATTTCCTGGACTGCGTCTCCGGTATCACTTGCGTTTCGAACCGTCCACTTATACGGTAGCTGCGACTAAGTGGGCTCAACAACCTGTATTGATGTAGAAGATCGAATAACCAGATAATCGTATTCTCGCCACTTCCTTAGTCGGTTGCGATGCCAGCTCGCAGTCTTCAAAGGCAGCGATCAAAGGAATACGCCTATATACATATAGATGGATGCTTGCCACACAAAGACGCCGTGAGACAAATCAACGCCATGCAGGTTCAGTCAGATATCGTGTGTAAAGTAAATGTCTGACAGAATTTTCTGTTGTCCGTAGGCCAATAAAAATGAGCACACGTTGACACAGGTAACAGACGTGGGAGTAGACTAGTTCAACTGTCTTGGTTTTCGTCTAGGACCTTTATTGGGACTCATTCAATGCATGCTAAAGAGATTACAAACAGGAAACCTGAGTCATCTACATGCATATGTTCAATTATGAAATATGGATCAGTATAGGCCTAATCGCCATAGTTATGCCTACTCGACCTCGGTGCATTTTTGACAACAAGCTGAACATGGCTCACCATATATATCCATCACCTCCAAAGCATGTTTCTACTATCTCCGCCGGATTCGATAGGTGAAACGCCACCTCGTACTTGACATCCATTTTCGCGTCATGTTCTGTCACTAACCCAAACGGATTCCGTTTGGCTACTCGGGGGGATTTCATCACACCCCGTACAAATAGGAATTTGGAAATCGTGCCCTTTTAGTTGCAGGACCCATGGAATGGAATGGCCTTCCAACCACAGTCCGCGATGCCACATCTGTTACGCAATGTAAATCAAAATTAAGAACTTACATAGATGCTCCCGGAGCTATGACCAGGAATGCAGCTCAACGCGCTTTCGTGAAAGACTCGTTTTGTTAAAGCGCGTTCTAAATGCTTACAATTGAGACATTCACATTCATAGGTCTAACGGGTGGCCTAGGCTTGCCCTTTTGATTTTCTGAATATCTCCAATCCAGATGAACTTTTCGTAAGCCTGGTGTGAACAGCCGTGTCATTTAGAACATAAATCTGGAACACATTTCTTTTAGACAGAACTGTTGAACAATCTCCACTTAGCAAGCAGAAGGCGTTGGTAGCTGTTTCACCCAAGCAGACAGTCAACGTCCTTCGGCTAATCGTGGCCTCAGCCTTCGCTAATAAAATACCCTGGACGTCGACAAATATAGGCCCCTACATTTCCTTGGCAGCATCCGAACATTCCCAGGAAGCACTCTTCGTCTTCTTCTGTACTTCGCCTCCTTCTTTGCTCTGCCACTAGTAAGCCGTACAGCACTTGCATTGCGTCCCGTTTTATGCTGATCTTTGCATTGGTTATTGAATCCTCTGAACGACCATCGACAAAGATCTCCAGAAGTTCTGCGAGATTTGATGCCGAGTTTCATATTTTATAAGCATCGTCATTGCACGAGAGAACAGTTGCGAAGAATCAGTGGCGAAAATGTCTGTGCACGTCGGGAATCCATGTGGGGAACTGCGTTTATATCCGGCAATTGACTGAAGGGCAACGCGTCTTTAACCCCAAAGTATTCATCACAGACAGCGGATCGCAGAAAGAATTCGCAGGCATTTGTCTCATTGGCACAACGTTCTGAAAATGATCTGCAGACGAACTATAGCGAGGAGGTTGGGCTCCAAATTACAGAACTTATATCGATCACGCGATCGAACATACGCTTAGTCCAATATGATTCAGGTCTGATCATGGATGCCTCTGTCTCGAACGCATTAATCGTTTTATTGTGAAAGATAAGCTGTCGATTTAGCTCAGCGCCATCGCAGAAACACTGACGGTGAGATAATATCTCACAACCCTGAGAAAATTTTGCAATGGTGTCGAGCTAATGTTATAGTAGAATGATCATAATATATTTGTGGTCTGACCAAATTGAGTCGAGAAGGGAAGTAGGGTGTTTGTAATCATGGCCATTTGAAAAGAGGCAAAACTTGTGGCATTAAATATTTAAGAGGCTAGAAGTCAAATGTTGATTTTTAAAAAGTGCTTGGAAATGTGGCACAGAGTGTAGTTAAGCTTTTGCTACACGCCTAGTTTCAAATAGTCCATGCTTTTGTAGAGCAATTCCTCCGACCAATGCATTCAACAGTTTCATTTACAAAAGCATTTTGTGTTCAGAACTGTATTTTGATGGTTTTATTGCATGACATTTTGTGCCTCATTTTTGCACAGCGGGACTCTTGTTCCATTAGGTCCCTCTTTTGTATCTCCTCAGTCTTCCAACATGGTATTAATATGAAATATGATTATGTGCCGTTGTACGTTGCTTTATGGAAGCAATAAAGAGCTATGTTAAACAAAACAACCTACCTATTGATTGATTAGAAATTTCTTATATCATTGATGCATTACCTAATAATAGGCCTACATTTGGTCTGATTGTGTGAGATGAAATCTGTATATTGCTATGATGTAGGCCTGTAAGATTTGGTTAGATGTTCTTGATGTAGGGCCTATTTACGGAAAGGTTCTTTGTGAATTAGTTCACCGTTCATTGATTGAATTAATTGGTTGAAATTGGACGACCTCTATTAGCGGAACGGTCCGTTCCTTTGGGGTTTCCCATTGTTCACTGCATGTTTAGTTACGGAACTGTTATTATGTCATGTGTTTCGTTCGTGAACAATAAAGCATTGATTGATTGATTGATTGATTGACTGACTGATAGTCATCCTATTGCAACATCTTTTGATTCTTAAGAAAACGAAGGCCTCCGTCTACCATAACACAACCTTTTAAATGGTTCCTGCTAAAATTTAAAATTCAATTACACTACAACATCGGTGTTTTCTGAAAACTAGTGTTCTAATTTCAAGTTATTTACTGAAGCAATGGCATACATCAAAGCAATTCAACACAAAGCAGGCCTTTAAGTAGAAGCTTATAGCAGGTCGCTTTGAGTGACTTGCATGCCCATATGAGCTACTTTGGCCTCAAATTCTATTCTCGGTTCTTATTATGGCCCATGTATGTTCCATCAATTGCTTAATCGCATACGTGCAGGGGTTCCAGTAACCGTAGTCTGTTATGAGTCTCTTAAATGAGAAGTGAAGAACAAAAGTTAGCGATGTATATTGAAAAGTTTTTTTTAATGAGAGTTAAAAGAAATGCTGCTATATCGGAAAAGCTTAAACAAAAATCAGACCATACACATAGTATACAGTCAACCCAACATTTATAATAATAAACACCTACTTTAATACTTTGGCTACTCATAGCATTTAGGATTAAGGCTGTCAAAAAATGCTGAAATCACGACCCGGGTACATGTTGATCCGCACGGTATTTTGTTAGGAAATGTAGGGAATTGCAAAATGTCGGGCACCTGAGAATCGATTTCATTGCCCGGACAGTCAGCCAACATGAAAAACGGAATATTTCTGGCATATCTTCAGATAGAATCGCACATATTTACGAAATCTCGGGTACCCGAAAACCGATTTCATTACCATTACCCTGGTAGTCAGTCTCGGGCGGGTACCTATTGATAGCCTTATTTAGGATAAGGAGAGGTGCCTCTCCTACGTTACAGCTTCAGAGGAACTTTGCATTTGACCAGTATCAGCCATGAGTCATAGTTCAAGTGATAACTCTCGTTTGGCTTTCCTCATCATCAGTTCTAAGTCAGAAAGATTAATTTAAAGCAACTTGCTAAAATATTAGGCATATTTAGTATTTAATTGCTTAAGCCATACTTAGTCCCTGGTCGTCACTTTATCAGACATTCCCAGATATACCAGATGGGACTAATCTGCTCATTTCTGGATATGCCCCAAGGGAAAGGTCAGCAAAAAGTAGAGAAAGGCTAATTGTAACTTCGAAGTATCTAAAGCACCAGTTAAAAGTTAAGGGTGAGTGGTGGTCACAGGGCTAATTGTGGTTGTGGTATGTATGTAACAGTTTCAATACCGTTCGAGAATAAAACTGAACTAATTTTTCATTACACGATATAGCAATCGGAATGAACACCGGAACAACCTAAGTGGAATATCATTCATACACTGCTTTCAAGCATTCTGTCCTATATTCACTTTGCAACGACCAGATCAGCATGAGAGCCATTCAACAAAACCAGTTCATTAGGGAACAACAGCCTTCACACAATGTGAAAGACTTGTCATCCACAAGCATAACTTCGGCTAAACAAGACAACCATTCTAATAAAAAAACCGCCGCATATAAGAACATCTTCATCCACAGCAGGACGAGAACCAAAAACCCATAATTCTTATGGACGACTGCAGAAAAAGCAGCAAAATCCAGATCAGCATAAGAACAAAAGGCAATCAGTCTCATACAGATATGAACATCAAGGTCCAAATTAGTAAGAGAACCAAAAACTGTCCATCTTAGAAACACAACCACAGACGAGAACATCAGTGTTCAAAATCTTTCACTTGGAAACATCGTTACATGAACAATACCACCAGTCAACAGTTGAAAGTAAATGTTCCCAAAATCTACCAATGCATCCGCCATTTAAAAAAAGCAACAGCAAAGGAAATCGTCGGGAATAATCAGCGTTCTCAGCCGCTTGGTCCGCCCTTGGCTACTTCCGCCCATTCTCCGTACCCTTTGCTGCTTTAACCCGTTCCAGTTCTTTCTGCAGATCACGGTCAAATGCGTCTCCGGAATTGGCATGGTGATTCGGTGACGCGCTACGATGTCGTGATGAACAGTGTCGCTTGGCTTCGTCTACAGTCTTCGACGCGTGTCGTCCGCTATCGTTCGACCGCTTCACGGTCCGGTCGTCATGCGACCGTGATCGCCTGCGACTGCGAGAAGACGACCGCTTCCTTTCTTTCGATCGACGATGTGATCGACCTGGAGAACGATCACGCGAACGATGACGAGCGCGATCGTGCGATCTTCGGTGGTGATCATCCGATCGAGAATGATGGCGATCATGAGAGTTGGATCGACGTCCTCGACTTCGACTCCGTCTGTGGGATTCTCGCTTGACGTCACTTTGGGAATGTCGATCGTCCCTGGGACGTGACCTTTCTTGATCTAATCGATCCCGATCGTGTGGCTCCGGTCGCCGAGAAGGAACCAATGGTCGTCTCTCACGGCTAACAACAGGATCAAGTGCTACTTATACACAATTTATTAACCAAAGCCTGATTATGTTAGACAGTTAAAGCCTGTTTTTATTCAACCAATAATTAATTTATTCTTCAAACGTCTAAAGCAGCAAGTGGCTAAGCAAACTTAATCAGGAGTGAAGGTTATAATGGCAACTGTAACCAGGGATGAACAGTGTCTATTTCCTGCTTAGTCCATGTACAGAGTTTTAAGAGTTGAGTTGTACTAGGTCCGAATTTCGATCATTTAAAAAAGTTTCATTATCTTGACTTTAAGTTTGGCAGTTTCACAATTTTTTTAATTTCTTTGTTTTTGCCTTAGTTTACACTACAAAGTAGAAAACAATAAAGCACCACTAATAAAATATCTGTGTTTTAGTTAGGTCCACTGTTGCTTTGTAAATAAAAAATCTGAGCCGAGTTGGGTTCATTCCTAATTTTAACACCCATGACCCCTAATCATCCATTAGTTACAAGATACAACAAGTAATAAATGGTATAAAGTGCTGTATTGCAATTAAGTTTCAAGGGATTAGGCCAAGCTAAGAAAAAAAATAGTTCAGTCATCTATTGAAATATCTAATGCATGAAAGCATTTCTAAAATCCTACTCTAAGGTGACAAGTCTTTCTGCATCAGCAGACAAATTATCAACTTATGCAACCTTCCAAAACAGAAGACACTTGAAGAGTCTGTCAAAGAAAGCTGAGTATCTCACCTGGTTTCTCTCCGTGAAACCCTTTCTGCTTCCCCGAACATATTGTCACCCTCATTTCGTGATTCTGGCATTGCTGGTTCGGCCTCCACATGTTGAGGAACCACCTTGTTCCAGCTCTTTGCACGATGGCCCGACAGATGTGCCTCGATCTGCTTCTGAATGGGAACAGGAATGCGAGGAAACAGTGTGCTGTACCACTCAAGCTTCGTAAGGTACTGCTGTGAAATCTCGCCGATGGTCATCATGTTGCCTCCGCCAGCCTTCACGTCAACTTGCTGTGGAATAAATAAGAGCATTTGTTGGCAAAACTTTGTAAATGGATTACACACAGACATCCTATGACACCATTTCTGCAGTATGAATTAACCATCACTTTCACAGCAAAAAAGTCAGTAAATGTAACCTAGGAGAAAGGAAGAGCAGAATCTGAAAAGTTACATACTTCAGATAGCATACTGGGGTTGACTGTGCACACTGCAGATATGGGAGTTCTGAATCTGGACCTTAGTGAATGAGTAAACAGATGAGTAAAAGTAGATGGTAAAACAAGACATTAACACATACTGGTATATCTGTTAGTTTAAAACTGTCTCATCTGTCTTCTCATTGAAATGATTATATCGGAACAATGTATGTATGTGTGCATGTGTTCAAGATAATCTGTTCTTTGCCTGGACAAAAAGAAAACAAGTTGGAGAAAAATAGATTCCAAATGTGTAAAACTCGTTTGGTTTGTCTCACTTGGACATTCGGACCAACAGTCTCAGACCAGATGCAACAAATGCAGTGCTCACTGTGTCGAACTGAAAATCATTAAATAAATTTAAATTACATTCTCTTCTCTCCGGATCAATTTTACGTCATCACTGGTTGCATGAAAAGCTTAGGACAACAAAGTTATTAAAATTAATCCTTAAACGATAAGCATGCATGTGATTTAAAGGTTGAACTAATCCGACAATTGTCTGTAAATTTCTCAAAAGCTTTCAACAAGCACACAAAACTCATCAACAAAACATGCTGGCTTTGAAACTGACACTTACACAGACATGGTAAATGATGCATTTAGATCATAAATTGATGTTAGCGTAATCTACAGTTTCAACAGCACCTTTCAATATGCACCTTATGCAAGAATTATACATTCATGATACAAAGAGCTTGGCCACATATCTTTAGTAGTCAGTCAAAATCCACAACACAGGAAAATGGCAATAGGAAAACTGTAAAAAGTGTGCAATTCTGTCAACAGAGCAATCACTTAATTGACAAGAAACATCCTTTTGACGAATAAGTCAAGTCGAAAAAAATGCTGGCTCACAAATGTTCATCCGCATTTGACATCGATGTTTAGTACATGCAACTTCTATAAATCAAGCCAGCGGCTTCACCAATAGTCAACCGCCACAGTGACACCTTCATTGCGAACAACAGAAACCTTTTAGAAATCAACTGCAACTTACACCAAATGTTCTAATCCAAAATACAATTCCATCAATCAATGCAATTTATATAGCGCTTCTTCAAGATAACTATTCAGAGGTGCCCCCGATCCAGGCCGGGTCAAAAAGGAGTCTTGAGAAGTTAAATGGACAGAGCAAGACAGGTCGCGCGGCAGAGAGCGCGAGTTGTTTCAAACATTGGAACCCACAATTGATACAACTGTACCAAAGAAATAATTGGAACTATACCCAAGCCCCTAAATAATTGAATTTAATGGGAAAGAACACTTGAGAAGTACCAATTTTCTTAGACAACAAAACTTGCAAATACAACCAACTAATATCTTGAACCTTGCAATTGTTTTGTAAAATTTCAGTAAACATAAGGAACAAAATAGAGCTAATACTTCGTTCAAAAGTTGCTAATTAAATCCAACTTGAGCGATACATAAAAACTGGAAACTCACCTCTTCATCGTCCAGGTAAGGTTCATACCATTCCCAGAGGTCACCTGGGGGCTGAGTATATCTGACACAAGAGAAACAATCCATTTAAAATCAAATAAAATCATTCAACTCTATTGCATGTTAATAGCACATGTTGTCCTACTCGACTGGGCACCAAAAACCAAAAACCTGACAATGGATTTTGATAAAGAAGGAAAAGCACACATAACCTGCTGCACATACATCTATGGACAAATCATCTGGATATAGCAGACCAAACTTTGGATATCATGGATAGATCTCCTGGATTCTGACACCATTCTGGGTTTTCATGTACCCTCAGTTGATGACTTATGCATTAGACAGACACAAGAGAACTTACAAATTACTAATGTTAATAATAATGATGCATGTATCAATATGTATGCATTTCACTAACATGTGGACAGTAACTGGAAACGATCACAAGCTCCTTGTTTACGCAAGAATCTGCTAAACGTGAAGTGATTGTACGTCCAAAACAGCTATTTACTAAACACTTATATTGGTAAATGCACCATACAATAACTGCACTAGACGTATTTATCAACAGTTTCAGCATCATCCGTTAACTCCCATCAACGCTAAAGACTCTCAAGCGCTGGTTCACCCATGTACGGCTTCATATAGCATTCATGTTCTGAGTGTGGGTATATCTGCAGTAGGATTCTTCTTGGGACCTGCATTTCTTCCTTGCCTAAAGACCCTGCAAATTATAAACAGCTGCCAGAGGTGCTCTAAAAATTTTCATATAATAAAAATAATAATTAAAATAACAATGGGTTAGTAAATTTTGTAGATATATACTGAGAGCAGAGACAACCCTCTCATCCCAGAGGGTCTTCAATTTCGTGAAAATGCTAAAGGGAAGTAGTCCTAATATGAGGATCAATGGTAAGACCATTCTACACAAATGGGTCTAGGAGAGGAGTGTCACGACACAACATTGTTATTTTAATTATTATTTTTATCATATGAAAATTTTGTAAGCGCCTCTGGCAAAATAGCATTGCCAATCTAATCAACAGTGTTGTTATAATGCAAAACACACCAACAGCCATTTAAACTGAAACCATAGCAATCGTTGAAGATACCTGGTCGAAATAACATACACCAAGGAAAACAGAAGACATGCTATGGTGGGCTAGCAAACTGAAACAACCAAGTCCATGTTTAGACTTGAAAAGAATGTGAGCAAAATAAGCCGAATACCATATCAGACATGGAAATTTTCCACCAGCCATGCCAGTGAACAAACATTTTAACCCTTTAACGACCAGCTTTATTGAATATGCCTTACATTTTACTATGTGCTGGTTGTCAAAGGGTCAAGGCAATACCACATAAACAAACTCATTAAGAATTGATAGCATACACATACCCACCTACCTAATGTACATTAACCCGAGCGCACGTATGTATGGCGAATCGGCGTGTGTACAGAGACCAATCAGCTGTTTTCGTGTGAGCTTGAGAGTGTACAGCTTGTACAGCAGGCAGTAGGCACTCGAAACTATACCACCTGCTCCAACTCCACGAACCTACAGACAAAAAGCAGATTCAGCTGAAATTACTCTGCAAACAGAACAATACATTTGATATCTAACAACGATGTTTAATACCATCATTAGCCAATGACAATAAACAGAACTCTACATTAATTTCAAACTACAATGCCTTTATCGAACTGCATCAGACATTAATTATGATTCACTTGTAAGCAATATCACACAGCACAACCTACTGAACACAAATAGCAGTAGGACCTTTAGAAGTAATTTACTAATTAATATATATTGTGGTGATGTAACAAAGACTCTGAAAATCGTGCGTTCAGTGCATCTGAACGATTCTTTTTCAATCATGTTGCATCTCTACTGATTAGATTGTGAATGGGTGTAAATATAGTACCTCTTGCTACCTATAAACATTGCCATCCGATCAAAACAGTGCGACTTAAACTAGGTTGAACCTGTTTTTTGGCCTGCTGTCGAGAAATAATACACATTGCTTGTGGAATAATGTTCCAGACAGACCAATGCATGATAAAGCACCATGTGCTCATAACCATGTATGGAAGTGGATCTATTAAGTCCCACTAGGCTGCAAAGTTTAACAACTGTTACATTACATTACGTGCCATTCGTTAAACCTTGCAAATCTTGAACAGCACAGACTCCAAGACCTTACATTATGAATGACTTGAAATTTTGATCAATCTCAAGACTCAAGATGCTGCTTTAAATAAAGTTGAGAAATTCAATATACTTACTCCTCCACACATTCCGGTCTGTCCCGCAGTCTTCCTACTTCCTTTTTCCCATGGTTCAAGGTGGTTCACCTGTTTCAATGCAAAGTATTCAAATGAGGTAATAAATTATATAGACAGATAGACAGACAGACGGACAAAGAAAGATAATTCGCAGACCTATGAAGACATGAAAACCAATATCTTGGCTATCAACACACAAAATAATCATCTTCCATCCAAGCAAGGATAAGACCCCCAACATCTAGGCTGACAATCGAGCATGCTTCTTTTGCTAACCACTAACCTCTCATGGATCTGAATAATAGACCTCTAAACCTAAATGATGGATACTCAATTGGTCATGCTGTAGTGAAATGAAGTATGTAAAACAATAACATTTTTTGAGTGAGTTACTGCATAATCGGAAAAGATGGTCAGCAGTAGAAATTGGAATACTGACCAAGCCCTCAATTTACTAAACATTAAATAAATAGTTATTTGTAATAACCCTCTAGTTCTGACATGCTTGTAATAAATTCAATCCCAAATTGTATGGCTGAATGTCCACTGAATGGCTAGATTCCAACCAAACTATGTGCATGGGCCTTCAAAGTGATTTCCACTGCAACCCTAGACGTAAACGTCACATGATTTAACATTTGACAACACATGCAATGCTAGCTAATTGTTATTAAAGGTTATAAATGGCAACTTCAACTTTAAGTATATAAATCTTTGACAACGGTTAAAATCGGCAATGGCAGGTCTATCTACACATACATAAAACCTCATAAAAGTTGTATTTAGAAACAACAGTCTTTCAATGGGTGTATACGTCTGTATGCGTAGGCTATATCTGTTCTTTGGGACCCATATTATTATTGAAATGCAAATGGACAAGTCTTCACCTCAAATAGTGTGAACATTGAAAGAGAATCACTGTTCCAGTAATTCATTGTTCCATAACAGTCACATTAACTGACCACTCAATCAATGACCACAGACCCAGCTGCTAGACCTCTATAGAATTCTGCAAGTCCGGTATGATTGGCATGCATACTCATTAAATGGGCGGCCCTGGTTTAGCATGAAACTGCAAGGTGAAGTTATCCCTTTAAGGAATTATATTAAAAAAAATGAATAATCTGAAGAACAGTATCAGTGGTCTACAGTAGCTCATGAACTTCAATTGATAATCTGTAATTAGAAGGATGCTGTTCCAGTATTCCTAGTGTCTAGGCATAGTTTCATGAAATCAAACTCTTCAAGCTATTCCATCCAGATTCTATTCCTACATGAACACATGATCACCATCATCACTGACTACCACTGTAGCACTGCGTCATCTCCTTGACTTGACTGCCCCAATTCGACTTAGCAACAAAATGAAGCAAGAAGTTTTGACTATTGCAGACTTGATCTGGTATAGCGCCGGTGAATAAGCTGGTCTCCATGACGTGACTGTTGCGGGCTCTAAAAATTTTTCAAGGATTAACATTATATTTAAAATATAAATAATTAAATATCTCACAGTAACAAAACTGAGATGAGCATACTGTCATGACTCATGACGTGTCTTACCATAGTCTTACCTTGTAGTAGATCTCGTCAATCACCTGATGGTAAGTTTTGAGTTCATACAGGTGAACTTTGAAATATGGAGACGATTGGATATTTGTTAGAACCAAGGTGTTCAGGTTCATTGTTTTCTCGTTGCCATGAATTGGCAACGTGTTGCTTGGTGCCATGATTGCCAAATTCTAACGCGCTGAAACACCAAACAACTCACAATCTGAAGAGTGTCTAACCAAATCAAGGAATAGCTAAAATTTAGCTAATTCACAAAAACAATTTTTCAACCAAGTTTTTAAATCCTAAAAACGAGTACAGACTACCTGGGCGATATCACGACTAGCATATTTGAAAGAACCGTAAACAGCTAATTTGTAAAAATAATTATCTTTAAACTTAAAATCTAGATTGAAGAGCTCGGGCAAAAAAACCTGTTTCAGGTATTGCAGTTTAAAGGATTTGCTATGCACAACTTATTTACGTCATCAGCAGCTGCAACGGTTGCAATATGAAACATTCACATGGCCAATGAGCTGACATAAAGGAAGCCCAAGTTAGAAATGCAAGTGAATAAAAACTTCAATGCATGCACACTGTTAAAAATACCTAACTTCTATTGATTGGACTCATGACAGTCGATTAGGGTTAGGTTAGGTGCCGTAAGGGTCGGTTAGGGTCAGGCTTTGGGCTAGAGTCGTCATTAGATAAAATAAGAAACCTTCCGCCGCAGAAGTCATTTCTTCATGAGTCGCGTGGCGGAATCTTCAGCCGCAGAAGCACCACGCTTCAGTTAAATAAGCTAACTTTTAGTTTAATTGATTCACCTGCACAAATGTTATCTATGTCGATAACTGTGTTACAAGTACACACACTACATGACTATCAAATTAGAGCCAACTGGTTAGATTCGAGATTCAATTGGAATTCGAACCTTTACCATCAATTCGATTCGAGATATGATTCGACTAAAAATTTGTGAATCGCAAGTCCCTATGTCTCAATAATGGAGCAAAACAATTAAAGCTACCTTCTGACAATGAGCGTCAAACAACACACAATTTCTACTGTTTTGTACGACAATAAATAAATTTTACTACTTAAACTTTAAAAAAAATGGCGACAACTCTCAAACCAGTAACGCCATAGAACACAACATTTACGGAGTAAACATTTCATGACGTCTAAAAGGCCACGTATCACATTCCCCGTAGAGTCTTTCAGAGTCACTCAATGAAGAACGCCAGATAAGAACCCTGTTTAAACTCTGGCGTTATTGATTCATTGATTCATTGATATATTGATTGATTCGTTGATTAATTCATTGATTCGTTCATTCATGCATTCATTCTGAGCGCCTGATATAAATAGCCCCATGAAGAAACCTCTCCCTCAAAACTCCGCCACTGGTAGTACTCGGCCAGTGCGAGTCCCAAGCCCGGATAAAGGAGGAGGGCGCCGCTAATGGTCTTTGTTATCACACAGTGTCGTTATACTGCAACAAGGAACCTCTCCCTCAAATTCCTACCCGCACCTTAACGTGATGAGTGGGTGAAACAGTGGAGTAGGGAGTTTCTACTGAGCCAACGCCATCAGTGGTGAAGGCTTTGGCCGAAGTACCACCTATAGCGATACGCGAGGTGGAAAGACTCAGCAGGAACCCTGCAAAAGCTGGCTATTGTTGGAAGCAACACCACTTCGGATACTGGACAGTATAAAAGCCAGTCCAAAGCCTGGAACTCCGAAATGAGAGAAATTCAAGGGTAGAACGGATGGGTGCAAATCGATGCTCCGTTTTAAAAGAAATAAACGAACAAATCCAACACAAGGCAGAAACAGCGGAAGAATCTGGAACTGGGGATCGTAATTGTATAGACACCAAGGCCGGGTCTTTTTCCCATCCAATAGTTCACGATTGCTCCCCGCCCAGCCACGCCTAGCCTAATAGAAAAACCTGTAATAAGCAAATATTTAAAAAATATTTTCTTTTAATTTCAAACTGACAGACCGCAGTATGATTGCAAACATAGTATGAACGAATGCAGAAAAATTATTACATGAGTCGACATTAACTGTCGGCAGCTATGCAAAGCTCCAATTACGTAAAATGTCTTATTTAAACAACGACGACGTCTACGAAAGGAAGGACAAGTCAAAGGCGGGAGTTGGAAGTTGGAGGGTAGGATCGATTGAATCAGGGTAGAGTTCTAGAGGAGATGACACTTCAGTTTCTAGTGGAAAGTCCGTGGGTTGATAGATATAGATAACCTAGCTATAGGAACCTGAGGCAGATGATGGTGGGTGATTGACAATGATGAAGGAGAAATTGTTGGCGATCGGTAGACATATGTATATATATATATATATAAACCTTGCAAATGATGTGACGTTATACCATACAGTTCTAAGACACACGAGGAGAATGGGACGTGTCTACTTCCGGTAACCGTCTACCGCAAATTATATATGTATATATATATATATATAACTTGCCCGGACTCCTTATTTGATCTTCCACCTTTCAATCCTCAACCGAAAAGACACCGTTCTTAACAGGTAATTTTCCTCCGTTGACCTCCTAAAACCGCGAACTTATACCTCCCACAGACTACTCTTGAGACAATCTCTCTGATTCGATGCAGCGCTCGTGAATAAGCTGGTGCCCTGCGCTTAGATTTCAAATGGCGCTTTAAAAGTTTGATGATTACGATTACGCCACTGTTCGCTTTCTGACAGTGCCAGTCTCAAGCCTGGATAAAGGAGGAGGGGACACAATGATCTTTGTTATTGCACAGTGCCGTTAAACTGCAACTAGGCCTACTGTAATTGTATGCGAACCATCGATGCTACGGAAATTTTTTTAATACTTCGATGCGGACGCGAGACTGATTTCGCCAGGCAATAAAAACTAAACGTAGACTTCAGAGACTAGTCCGTAGTGTTGTTTCAATAATGTTTTAATGTCAGTTTTAGTTTTAGTTATGATTGTTTCTCAGTTACAGTTTTACTTTTCGTTGTAGTTTCTATGTCTCAAATATAGTTTTGATTAGTTTTAGTTTTGTCAATTAAAGTTTTTGTTAGTTTTAGTTTTGTCAATTAAAGTTTTTGTTAGTTTTAGTTTTGTCAATTATAGTTTTGGTTAGTTTTAGTTTTGTCAATTAAAGTTTTAGTTTTAGGTTACTGATTTTAGTTTAAGTAAGCCAATTATAGTTTAGCTTAAGTATTGCAATTACAGCTTTAGTAATTTAATATCAATTTAAGCTATAGCAATAATTCTTCAATTCTAATTTAAGTCTAATCGAAAGTCAATGGTAGACCATAATTATTATGGTCTACCATTGACTTTCGTCACACGTGAGGCCAAAGACGAGAGAAATGAAAATGTCAACATTTCTGAATTAATTAAGTGAACTTTTCGCAATAAGTACCATACAGTTTTGCAAAATAAAAATATAGGATTCGAATTCGCGGTAAACGGTAACCGGAAGTAGACACGTCTCATTCTCCTCGTGTGTCTTAGAACTGTATGGTATAACGTCACATCATTTGCAGAGTTATGTACGAATCATGCAAACAACGAATAGGCGCCCAAGTTAGGAACATTTTCAAGCAGAAATATTTGTTTTATTCCTGCTAAATATCGTTTTTGTTTTCGTTGCATCTATTTTCGTTTCGTTTCAGTTTTAGTTGCTACAAATTTCGTTTTAGTTTTAATTTTGGTTGCCTTCTCAATTTGGTTTTAGTTTCAGTTTTCGTTGACATAACGTTTCAAATTCGTTAATTGTCATTATCGTTTTCGCTTTCGTTAACGTAAACAACACTACAGTCGTCCGCCTTCTCTAAATAGATCTTTGGATATATTGACGGGCAAGATATAATACGCCTAGACGGTTTATTTGTGTGAGCAACAGTTGCTTAAAAAATGCCTCATTGTAAAGGCAAGAACTAAGGATAAAATCTCAACGCAAGCAATATATGTAAACGGACAAGAATCCACATTAGATGCTGCAACCCTGGCGGTTTTACTCAGATCGTTTTGGATTTACCATCAGAAGTGGTTGCATATTGACGCATCAGAGCATCTGGCAGTTATCTTGTTTGAAGTGGGTTCTGTATCATTGAAAGGTGGATGAAGTTTGTTAGGCACAAACGTACATGTGACATCACTAACTGATTTCATTAAAGGATGGCAGCATCATTTGGTCTACCTTGGGTCAATAACTGACCGCCATGCGAATGTCCCGCAATTCCGGTCGGGTCAATATTGACACGAAAAACCACTGTGTTGCCTAATATCATGAAGCCGTTGTTAAACTACGCTTTTTTTGATTACAAATGAAATTCATGTTCTTAGTGATATTTAACACCGAATAGCCTAATGTAGCGCAAATAGCTTATTTTTCAGTTGTTTCTTAAGGCACACTATAAGTTACTAATTATAATAACAATTTTAATGTTAGAATAGTAATCAAAACTATTTCGGAATGGTTTTTCTTTTATAGTACCTGCATACCATACAAAATTGGTAGCCTTTTATTTCACATTGAGTTTAATGATATTGGACCAAGAGCACTTGGTAAATGTATCAACGGTGGGAGTATAGGCTACGGTCGGTGAGAGATCAGACGGCAACGAAGATGAACGGCTACACTCCCATCAATGTAAAGGAATGGTAGGCCCTATAAACTATATCTGAATTACGAAATAGGCAACATTTCATAACCACGACTCAGAGATTTCAGAGATAGGCCTAAGGAGAATCACTGTCTCTTACTTCCTCCTATTCGTCATCTCTTCCGTCTACGGTCTCTTTTGTAATTGTAATTGTTCTCACTGATTGTACAACGCAATAGTTATCATGATTTATATATCGCCTGCTTCGCCTTGTTCTTCCTCTATACTTATTCAAATTCTTATTATTCTTATTCTTCCTCTACCACTTCTTTTTTCTTCTTCCCTTCACCTTCTTCTCTATGTTTTCGTTCTTATTCTACTTCTTCCTCTAATTCTTCCTCTTCTACTTCATTCACCTCCACATCCTATTCTTCAACGTCTTCCACTTCTGCTCTTTCTCATTCTTCCTCTACTACCACCACCTCCTCCTCCTCCTCTTCTGCTTCTTCTTATTCTGTTGTTCCTCTTCTTCTCCTTCTTCTTCTTCTTTTTCTTCTTCTGCAGGTATTATTTTGTTCTACTACGTACGCCTTTTTTTATATTCTCTATTTCGTTCCTTATTTTGATTAATTTTTCTCATACTTCTCAATTTATGAATCTGCTACGATTTATAGGCAGCACACTTCTGTCTTAAGTAGGCGACAATTTGACCGAACGACGGGCGACGTTCGTCTCTCTGACTCCAACATTTCTTGACCAGTTGGTTGTAGATGTCTCTTGGGCAGGACGCCGGTCTTTGCGGAAGCACCTGCAGACCGTCTCCGATGTGGAAGTGGGTCAGGTTTTCGAGAACCTCGCGGTCAGTTAGTGAATATAGCGGTTGGTACTTGGCCAGCGTAAAGACCTCCCACATGGTGACGCCAAACGACCAGACGTCACTACTAGACGAGAACCTTCCCTGACAAACAATTTGAAACACGCGCAATATATTTATTATAATATTCAGATGAGAACAACTTTAAGATGATGAAAATGGCGGTTGTTATCATCTAAATGTCGGCGCATTATGCAATTCTGAAATGGATATGTCCAAATATTGGAATTTGAAGTCAATTGTGTGCTGAAAGTAGTCACATTGACCTATAAATTCGTATAAGAACTTCTGGTAAATTTCCATATCGCCAGAGCATTCCGTTCGTGAGCATTTCTTGGTACGAAAATAAAAATTTCCGTTTTATCGTTAAGATCACTCTTAGGTTCTTTCCTTCCTCGCTCATTTATACATATCTTGACCATAATTTCAATTAAAAACCCACATATATTTTCTCTATGTGCACCTTCGAATACTTTTCCACCGTAAAAAGCCTGTGAGAAGAGGTTCTTTTATACTGGATGATTCAGTCTATTCTGTCACTGTCTATAGAGTAGACTACACTACGCCAGATTTTACTTAAGAAGATTAGATTACTTTGATCTATTGAAATCAGACTAGAAGAGTTGCTAACCAAGAGTACCGATTCCCAGGCCATCCACCGAATAGGCAGCAGAGCGTGACCATCGATGCAGCTGTAGTCGCCATTGAAGCGACTAGAGCTACCTCTGTTGTCATAGCAACAGATTTTGACGGTACTGTGTTGATCGATGAGGCAGTTGCGAGTGGCGAGGTCGCGATGGATATAGTTGACAGACTCCAGATATCTCATGCCTGACGCTATCTGTAGCACCACTTGCAACAGAGTCGCAAAACTAAAAGCAACCATTAAGGCGTCTGCAATAAGGATAGCAATAATAATAATAATAATAATAATAATAATAATGATAACGATAACGATAACGATAGCGACAGCGACAACGACAGCGACAACAATAACAACAACAACAATACTACTAATAATAATAATAGTAATAATAATAATAATAATAATAATAATAATAATAATAATAATAATAATATTAGTTGTTCTTCAGCGTGGGAACGCAGTCTGCCTCTTCGGGACATTGCCAACACTCCATTAGCTCATCATGGGCGATAACAGCATAATGTGAAACATATATGTATAATAATAATAATAATAATAATAATAATAATAATAATATGATGATGATGATGATAATAATAATAATAATAATAATAATAATAATAATAATAATAATATTAATAATAATAATAATAATAATAATAATAATAATAATAATAATAACAATAATAAAAACAATGACAATAATAATAATAACAACAACAATGATAATACTAATGATAATAATAATAATAAGCCATAATCATAATAATTGGTATAATTAGTGTTATAAGATGAGCTTGGCAAAACTCGTGCCAGCTGCCGCGGTTAGACGATAAACTCAAGTTTACTTAATAACGGCTATGTGCAAGATGAGTTAAACAGTAGTAAAGATCCAATTTTAACAACAGGAGAACCAAACTCATCTTATTAAAACTTTAAAAACTATAATTTTGTCAATTGGGCATCATATTAGATTCGAGAAAGTAAGATTTGGCTTGATTTGATTGATATAATTAGATTCGATGAGGTCACGTGAGATTCGAACAGATCTCGAACAAACAAAACAAAATTCTTCTTATTGATCTCAGCAGTAGCATGCGACAAGTTTATTATAGATTAATATAACATGTAAGGTTCAACAGGGAGGATAAGACCCGAGAAGGACATAGGTCCTGTATGGGGGGCACCCACATATGAGGAGGCAAGAGTTTTGTGATGGTCAGAGGTAGACATTTAACCATTACTAAAAACGCAGCTTAATTAGTTAACTATAAACAGCATTGTTCAAGTTGAGTTTACACGTTTACTATGCCTACCTGTGCAGTCTCCATGTTGATGATAATGATTATGTTGATGATGATTATATTGTTGTGATGATGATGATGACGACGACGACGACGATGATGGTGATTATGTTGATGATGATTAAGTTGATGGTGATGATGATGATGATGATGATGATGATGATGGTGGTGGTGGTGGTGGTGATGATGATGATGATGATGATGATGATGATGATGATGACGATGATGATGATGGTGATGATGATGATGACGATGACGATGATGATGATGGTGACATCAGGGTCATACATAGATTAGTTATGCAGCATGTATTTAATCAGATGAAATAATAGTTTTACTAAGCGAAATGAGATTTATAGATAATAATTGGATTGGATAAAAAATGAAATTAGATTACAACGACACGAGGTCATTGTGGATCAGTTGAGATTATCTTACACGGGATTAGCAGAGATCAGATAAGTTCAATTCGTTTACCAGAGAGACAAGGGTCGTTTCACGTCGTTGCTGTCCGGCTTTGAAAATGGCTCATCCAGAACTCGTTCCTGGAGAAAGGTTTTAAGATAACCTTGGATCGAAAACTCATAGATGGCACAGAGCGACGCCCCGCCGACTCCACCGCGATTACCATCACCACCCCAATTATCATCACCATCACCACCCAGACGGCCCCCGTCGTTGGTTACTCCTAAGAGTCGAACGACGTTTGTGTCAGTCAGTCGAGAGAGTGTCATTGTCTCACGGTAGAACCTCGCCCTGAAAATCAACGACATTTCAGCTGAATTGAATTATCATCCTCGCTTTGGCTTAAGTACAGTTTTCGACGAGAGCGTAGATAATAATTATGGCCACAGCACTGTGGCTGAATACAGGATAAAGGATTGGGAGACACTGCTCTTTGAATCAACAACTAGTGAGTCTTCTTCAATGTCGAAGAGACACGTCTCATTCATAAGCGATCTACTGACCGTTTGGATTTCCTGGGTCTGACTGGACTCAATGCCGGGTATTCACTTGGAAAGGCTCACCCCTCTGCTACGGACTTGGCTATTAGTTCATGCTCCGCTCATTGCTTGTGACTCAACCGTCAAGTTTTTACAAATCCCTCAGGTCGTTTTTCATTGGTCGTGGCTGGACTGGGAGCGCTTCTGAGTAGGTTCTTGAAGGGCGCTACATAAATGCTCAGAATGAATGAATGAATGAATGAATGAATGAATGAATGAATGAATGAATGAATGAATGAATGAATGAGCCCCGCACCCTTTCGCTCTCTCAAAACGTTTCGACTCTGAGTGGTCTATAGTAGGCTTACTAAAACTGCGAGAGGCAGTTGCACAGTCTAAAATAATGTTCGGCTACAATATGGTACGATGTCTGTTTCAAAATGCGTTCTTGTAGTTTTATTAGATAGATAATGCGTCTTCGCATCTATGGACTCGTCAGTGGCGTCAAGAAGTCAGTAGAGACCGCTATAGGATGGTTGGAATGTAAAGTAATTACTAAATGTGATGCAACGTAAACCTTTGAAAACTTCTCAGCACCCATAAATTCTTAACTATGATGCAACGTAAATCTTCGAAAATTTCTTAGCAACCATACAAGCCAGGTCAGGGAGACCAGCTTATTCACCGGCGCTAGCCAACACACGTGACCTTTAGGCCTATTACAGAGCCAAAGCAAAGCCACCTAGCTTACAAAAAATGTCATCGCGCAGTAAATAGTAATAACGCGGAAAACCCTGATAGTCTGCAGGACTCCGGGTGACCAATCTCCATTTTGCATTTGCAAATGATGCACACTTCCTGGACAATTTGCTCGCGCACATTTTGCCACACTCCTCAAATTCAGATTTATTTAGCTTTCGTGCGTAACAGCTGTAATAAACAAATGAATGCATGCGGAGCTATATAAATAAATAAATAGATGGATAAATAAACTTTGATATTTTGATATGTCAAAAAGTGAGAAAAAACACTGGAGAATTAAAATTTATTTTCAAAAACACAGAAATAGTAGTTCCACTTGACTGATGACTCACCTTTGTTCTTCGCTGACGTTTGGCTTCAATCTTTTAACGGCGACGAGTAGCGGCGTCTCGGATGAAGCAGCGAGTGACGATGATGATGACGACGACAACGGTGATGGATTAGTAAGTAAGGCGTCATACAGAAGTATCTGAGTGGAAGAAGTAATAGAAAGTAAGCAATAAATTCTTTATTAGCCAATTATTGTCAATCGAACTTTGGAGTGCATAGCATATTAACTATGGTGTATTCAGTTTTCAGGTTTGAGAAGATCATTATCAATGTGCACCGTTCCTCACCATGAGTTAGATCAAATCGAATTCTTATCCCAGTCGAACTCTAGACAGTGTAACGATGGGTGAAGGTCACATGATTCAGATAAAAACCGAGAGATACTGCCTCATGTAAAATCATGTTTAACATGCATTCATGAACATTCCTTACCTCTTTGGCCTTGAAAGCTACCATTTTCGATTGTGGCGTACTTTGAATTTAATGCGTGCAGGGAGTGGAAGCCAGTGCAGCAATTCAAACGTGAAAGTAGACATTTAAGAGTATAGTCGTGGGTGTGCCATAAGTCTGTCAGCGTGTAGTGTTATTATTACCTCGTAGAAGTCTCCATCGAGTAACTTCTCCGCGAAGCCAGTCAGAGAAATTCCGTGGCTTCCAGGAGACCAGAACCCATTCCTACGTTCCAGAAGATCCGGTGTTCTAGAAGGCTCAAAAGAACCAGACCGTTTTCGACGCGACATACTGCGGACACCCACTGGGGACGACCACGTTAGACTAGCGACGCCTTGTGGCGAGTTGTGTCGAAAGGAGGCGACCTCTGGTGCGGCCGGACTGGCGCGAAGGCTTCCTCCTGAGTATAGACACCAAGTGGGATCAGAACAGCCTCTGGTGTCTTCCACTCCTCCTGATGGAAGAGTAGAGCCAGCGGGAGTGGCCAAGGCGGTCTGGAATCTATTGGGTATCAAGGATTGAAACTCGAGGTTACGCCTGGGAAGCTTTCCATTGTTCTTAAGACGAAAGAGGAAATCATCTCTTGCTAGAAGTTCGTCGTAGACACCGCAAAAACCTTTAGAAAAAAATCAGGCCTGATTATTTCAATACGATACAACACAAGGAAATTGATGGGGATCCAGCAGCGTAAGATATACTGCAGTCGACTGCATGTAAATTACACTACTTTACAATATGAATACTAATATTCATCACATGTAGAATGCACCTCACTACACTGTAAATTTAAATATTAATTTATTGAGCTGAATGCAGTATAGGACGGAATCCACAAAGTAGACTTTTAGAACATAAAGGATCATAAAGAAAAGAAAAGAACGAAGAGTTTATAGTATACAAGAAAACGTCAAAGACCGTATATAGTCTATATATATATGTAACATATATATATATACGACAACTTTATATTCTGTAAGAGGTGCTATATAAATCTAAAGATACGATACGATATATAATTGAATAGTACATATAGAATAGTACAGGAGAAGATTTATGATAGGATAGATTGGATTATGATGAGCTGTGACAAAATTGGATAGCATAGCATATAATAGATTTTTGTATGAAAGAATTAGATAGGTTTGAATAAGCTTTTCTTTTCTTTTCAGAGATTTCGGTGTTGAATAGTTTTTCTGCGAGAATCGTTATATAAATCTGTTAATACGAGGCGATTGGATGGCATAAGAACCATGCTGGACCAGGCATGAAGTGTGGATGACGCCATCAGTGTGAACACCTGCGTGTGACTGAAAGCAGCACATGGTCTTAATGCCTTTACCTCTGAAATCGTCGAAGCCTTTTCGTTCTTGATATTCTTCTTTTGCGTCGGCAGACGATAGAGGTCGCCGCATCTCCTCGCTCACTCTTCCGACGTCAGAGTCGACGTCAGATGTCGCCACCACCTTGTACACGTGACCATTTATCGTTTTAGCACTGACCTTAGTCCGAGAGTTGCCCATCTCTCCACCCACCCTACAAACCACTCCCTCTCCAACTCTCCTATCTATCCCCTCTTCGTTACCTCCGCAGTCATCACTTCCTGGGTACAGTCTATTCATCGCCACCGCTAGGGTGTCGCTTTCCCTGCCGCGCCCGACGACGCCGCAGTTTACGGCGCTGGTATACTTCCGTTGACGACTGCGGTAGCGACGACGCACAAGGAAAAGGACGACGCCGGCGCAGGTGACTAGGAGAATCGTGAACATCGAACCGGAAATTACGGCGATGTACTCGAGGCGTCGTTCGCTGACCAGCGCTGGAATGGCCGACGGTTGCCCGGCAACGGTTTCCTTGGCAACAGAAGCATGGCCGTTATCACGCGAACGGGTTCCGGATGCGGAGGAAGCTGCGAGACCTGCTGAAGACGGTGAAAGGAGACGCAAATATCTCAGCACTCTCACTTGATTACCTATCGTTATGCATTCGTAAAATAACCGCAGATAAATATTCTTAATCGACATGCAGCGATTAGATTATTCATGGTATATCGTGCACCTGCAGTGAGTGATTGAGTGAGTGATTGAGTGAGTGACTGAGTGAGTGATTGAGTGAGTGATTGAGTGAGTGACTGAGTGAGTGATTGAGTGAGTGATTGAGTGAGTGCGCGAGCGCGCGAGCGAACGGGTGGGTGGGCTGAGTGAGTGAATGAGTGAGTGAGTGAATGAGTGGGTGAATGGGTGAGTGAGTGAATGAGTGGGTGAATGGGTGAGTGAGTGATTGAGTGAGTTGGCAGGTGGGTGGGCTGAGTGAGTGAATGAGTGAGTGAGTGAATGAGTGAGTGAATGGGTGAGTGAGTGATTGAGTGAGTGAGTGAATGAGTGAGTGAATGAGTGAGTGAGTGAGTGAGTGAGTGAGTGAATGAATGAGTGAGTAAGTAGCACAATCATCATAGTTATTCACCATATCAGATTGACAAACATGATGAAAATTTGTCTAATACGACGACTGAATTGGATACACTATTGATATAAAGGACTGGATTAGGTTTTTTTTAGCATAAATAGGATAACTAAATTGGAATTAGAATTACCTACTCTTCCTCGGACTGAATTTGAGCTGTTAAGTGAAATAAGTAAAAAGTAAAATAAGTGAAATTCATAACGTAGCATTTCAACTATATCCTGACTCAACAGAGTCATGAGGTTGGACCATGAAGTAATGAGATGGCTGGTGTATGTTGCCGATGGTGTGCACTAGCAGAGGCGGCGATCTCCCTTGATCTCCCTTGATAGGTGGGGGACACCCAATGAGAGAAATAGGAAATGCGGGGAACACACGTGTAAATTGTCCCCTTCTGTATGACGTGGAGGGACTTGTCTCCCTCGACCACTCGGGATCTCCGCCCCTGTGCATTAGCGTCTCTTACCTGAAGGACCCTGTAAACTGTAACGTGTTAAGTTCGTCAACTGCATCGTTGGTTTCACTGCCTCCAGATGCGTTGCCCTGATTGCTTTCAGCGAATCCTGAAATCTACTGGGACTCAATGTAACTGTGGTCGATTTGGTTGATTCTGATGGAATTGCTGAAATCGATTCCGGATTTGAAGCATCGATTTCTGTCAGCGTTTCTAGAGAAAACGATCATTTAATAAAATAAATGCTGTACTGGGAAAGGTGCTATCGAAATATGCAAATACAATAGATTGGAACTAGGTATGCAATTGTTCATCTCATCTGGATCCAACGACAGTTTCTTCAACACTGGCACAATGAATGCATTGCGATGCGAGACTGCATGGTAGACATTTCACTCGACATGCGATGAGTTGCACCGGAGGCAATCTATCGGGATAAATGCTGGAATCAAGCGAAGCGTAGATGGCGTGACTTCGTCGGAAACTTACAAAAAACACCAAAATCTTTTCAAGGACGAGCTGCATAGGTTTCCCATAAATTATATTTCAGTACATGCTCGTCGTTACAGGGTTAAAGTAATCGTAAATAGCTGCCGTTCAAACACGTCCGAATGATGACGCCAAACCTACTCTAGATCACGACAAGATGCGTTAGTCTGATCCACCGAAGAGTATTGTAACTGTAGTTGTAATTAGAAACGTATATTTAACGATCTAATGAACAAGGCATGAACGAAGCTGAACAAAACTAAGCCGTAATCCGAGTAAAACAAACAAAACAACACAACAAACACAACAAACAAAACAAACACAATAAACTAAACAAATGCAACAAACAAAACAAACAAAACAAGCAAAACAAACAAGAAAAAACGTTTTATTGCCACTAATACTATACATATGACAATTAAACTTTGATATATTACCTAGAAGAAGTTGACAAGAGAGAGACCCAGAAGGGATATAGTCTCTCTGTTAGGGCCACTATTCCCGCTGTTGGTAATATTTAGAAGATCGGCGCGTATGCAGACAGAGAGTACAGCTTGTGAAGGAGATCTCATGCACGTAGGTCGTAGCACAGTTGCGACGTGGTGGAGATTTGTAATTATACTGCTTTATGTTACCTGACCTCATAATTTGTATACCTTTCCTGGCGATACTACCTCGCCGTACTTAATCCGCAGAGAACTCAAATACTCACCCGACTCGAACTGGACTTCGCTGATTAGAATCCAGTCCGATTGGAACGAGAGTTCAATCTTGACGTGTTTTCCCTTCCTTTCCTGGAGCGGAATCATCACAATCCTCGCGTCCTCAGACGACCTATCCACAGGGACCCTGACCTCAACTATATCGGTCAACCCATACACCAGTCCGTCTCTGCTGAAACTCACTCTCCCTGAACGGAAAACCGAGACGTCCTGACTGAACATATTGTTCGTGTGCAGTGACACGGAACGGAACAAACGAAGCCTATCGAACCGGAAGACAAGCTCAACCATTCCTTCCCGAAAGTCCAGTCGGTTCCACCCGATCCATTCGTAGCCTTTGGTCCCACGCGTCTTCTGACTCACGCGAAAGTTTGAATGACCAGTGGAACCGTCCACCAGCTGACCAACACCACCGTCCAGGTAATGAACATTCAATCCGGAACCTCTTCCACCTCCTCCTGATTTTCCCATCTGACCGTCGTAAATGGCATCCGTCAGATCGATGTCAGAGCTTTTGAAGTACCCTTGAGGGATTCTATAGGACACGACGCCATCTATGGATAAACAGAGCAGACATTTGGTCATCATCAATCTAACTCAATGGGCATCACTCTAACTCAGTGGTCATCACACTTACTCAATGGTCATCGCCGTCGTCATCAATTTCATCACCGGAAAAACAATCAAAACTATTACGAGATAATCGTTTTGATGCTCTGCTTTAATAATCCACGAACCCGTTTCCCTGCACTCATACCCGTCCGCGTAACCTGGCCTAATCAAGACAGATTTGTCACCATTTACATCCGTAAGAGTGAGAGTCCGTCCGAACATTTATCCATCTACCATCAGTTCATCCATCTATCAAACCATTCATCATCCAGCCATTCGGAAATATCCATCGACACATGCGGCCATCCGCCATCTGTCAATCCACCGATCATCCATCCAGTCACCTATCAATCCAACCGTCTTGTCATCCATCCATCTATCAATCCAGCAGGTCTGTCGTTTCTCCTTTCACGCATTCATGCAGCATCTCCCAGACTGTCCCACTACCTGTCATCAACATAGACCTATTCAACCAACCAATCACCCATCCATTCATTATGTTAAACCAGGAAGTCGACGCTTATCGCCTTTCCTATGACACAGTGTCGTTAGTCGTTACAACAACAGTTATGAAATTAATCAGTTGAAGTATGACCGGTAATGGATTCGCCTGACATAGATCCAACATTTACGAACCTTTCCAGAGACAGCCATAGACTTCGACGCGAAGGCAAATGGATTTTGGATGAACACTGAAAGGAAGGATTCGAATCCTCAGCGCTATGATTGGAGGATCAACGTCTCTCATTTCAGCGATATGAGTGTTGGCATTGCCCTGGAATATCTACAACACATGGAAAGATGAAAACCGCTTCTTCTGGAGCAGCCACCTTCTCAGTCACTCCGCCGACCCATCTATCGATCAATCCACCCATCTAGCCATACATCCATCCATACGGCCATCCATACATCCATCCACCCATTCATCCAGCCACCAATACTTCCAATCTTCCATCCGCCAATCCACCCATCCTTCTATTTTTTTTAATTTTTTCATCCATCCACTCATCTCTTCCTCCTTCTTTTCATATTTCCATCCATCCATCCACCCACCCATCCATCCATCCATCCATTCATCCATTCATCCATCCATCCATTCATCCATCCATCCTTCCATCCTTCCATCCTTCCATCCATTTCTTAATCCGTCCTTCAATCCATCCATCGATCCAATCGATCACCTACCTCTTGCGATCGTCGATTCCGGAACTTGAACCACGGTCCCTCGCTCTCCCTCTGGTACTGAAGACTGTACTGCTCCATGAACTCTTGACCCTAGCGATATCAACCAATGAACAGTCAGATGGCCTTCGCATTCGAATCACGCCCTTCCCCCACGTTCACCCCAAGGAGAGGTCATGACCCGCGTATCAGGCGAGGCGTGAAGTATCGGATTGGCCGACGAAAAGAGAAACTATAAGTGGCGAATGCAGCAACAACAGCGATTCAGTCCTCTCGATAATTCCATCATCGATCAGCAACGCTCGATTCATTCACTTACTGATTAGTTCGTCTATTCTTTCTTTCATTCATTCATATGTTCATTCATTCATTCATTTGTTCATTCATTCATTCATTCGCTATTCCCGTTACCTATTAGTCTTTTATTTATTGATTCAAAGTTTCGTTTGTTCATTTGGATTTGTTCATTCATTCTGTTGTATTATTCATTTAGTAATATATATATACACAATTATATATATAATTATATATATAATTATATATATAATTATATATATGTGTGTGTGCATGTGTATGTAGGTGTATAGGTGTATTTGTAAGACGGACATGTATCTGTATGCCCATACGGTTTGTACACATCCATTTGAGTACACAGGCGAATCACGCAAAAGCCCATCTAAACGATACTAAAGTCTTAGTGTCGAGAAGGGAGATCCATATGTTACGACGGTGGCGAATACAGAATCAGTCTTCATCGACGGACATTTTCTTTCCATCAGTTTAATACCAGTCTTCGGTGCCTTACCCTCTCGTTCATCCTGAGAGAAACCTTTCTCCAGTTTCTCCTGATATCGTTTCACAACGTTTTTGCTGTATTCGTTCTGATGTGATTTTAAAAATCCAACATTCCTTTTACGACTAATAATTAGTCGTAAATTAATTAACTTAATTATTAAGCACACCGCAATGCAATAATACAATGGTAATTTGATATTGCCCTTCATTCTACAAATATTTCAGACGTGCACTGTAACTCCTCGGACGAGGATCGAACCGGCGCTGCCCGCGTTAAAGGCAGACCGCTTGGACCAATAGGCTACCGTGACACACTAATACCTATTTAATCGAAATAATTTAAACAATTAAAGACTGGAAAATTAGCGTCCAAGTATCTGCAATTATACATGACCGTTCTCTAGGTCAGTCTAGTAAAAACATTGACGTTAAGACAATCAGATCACGCGTTTTACCTGTCCGTTGTCAAATCGACCTTGGGTTTCGACGTAGGTGATGACCTTTAGCCGATCGAAGTTAATCTGGAGGTATTCAAGGACATCCTTCGATACGAGTGACTTCGGACACCATGCTCCTCCCAAGGTCTCCGTTCGAATCCTACAAGAGCCACGCACGAACAGATGGACGGATGGACGGGTGGATGGATAAATAAATGGATGGATGGATGGATAAATGGATGGATGGATGGATGGATCGATGGGTGGGTGTATAGATCGATGGATTGGTGGGATGGATGATAAAGATAAGGATGAATGTGACTCATTGATTCGTAAATTCTCTGATGGAGTCACTCACTGATTGATTCAAATACGGATTTTGAGAAACTCATTTACGTAGACCTGAATAATTAACTGGTCCAAACCTTGCAGATTGACAACTAAATGACCTGCAGCAGAACTCCTATTTAGAAGTCCACATCTTTCCATGTGCAGCAGCAGCACCAGCAATATTATTCCGAGGTCCATCCAATTCTAAACATATTTATTACAACTTGTATAAATAATTCATGTGATTCCCTCTTTCTCGAATGTGCTAGAAAAACTGTTGAGACGCAATGTCTCCTGTGCACCGCGACAGGAACCCTTCATCTATATCTCTCTGCGTCTGTCTCTGTATGTCTGTTGCTCACTGTGTCTGTCTGTGTCTGTATGTCTGTCTAGCTGTCTGTCTGTGTTCTAGCTCTGTTTCTGTCTTTGTGTCTCTGTAACTGTCTCAGTCTCTATCTCTATCTCTGTTTATATCTCTGTCTCTGTCTTCTGTCTGTCTGTCTGTCACTGTCTGTCTGTCTCAATATGTCTGTCTGTCTGTCTATCGGTCTCTCTGCTCTCTTTGTCTTCGTGGGTCGGTCCGTCTGTCTCTCTTTCTCTCTCTGCATGTCTGTCTGTCTGTTTCTCTATCTGTCTGTCTGTCTGTCTGTCTGTCTGTCTGTCTCACTCTCTCTCTCTCTCTCTCTCTCTCTCTCTCTCTCTCTCTCTCTCTCTCTCTCTCTCTCTCTCTCTCGCTAACTCACGAGATCACGATGCGTCCGTAGCGCTTAGCTTAGCGCTTTGTAACAATGCTTAAGCATCGCTGTAATGCATTTTCATTAGACGTAAAAAGCGCTGGATACATTGGCTCGACCGGTAATTCTGTTATTGATTTGGCGGGAAATGAGACTAGGCACGACTTAGGCAGCATTCGTCTTAATTTCGCCGAGTATAAGCCAATGTATTGCTAAAGCAGATCAAGAAAGGTCAGATCAGACCAGATGGATTAGGTAGGGTTGTAACCCAGTCATACCTTACCTTATACATACGTAATTAAACCATAATGACGTAATTATTAAGGATTCGATACTTCTCTGAATAGATTGCTTTGTACATACTGTATAGGAAGCGTGAGCAATTGTTCAGAGTCTTCTAAAAGAATGATGTTCTTGACATGGATAATAGATAAAAAGTTAGAAACATGTAATAATTGCATGATAGTCTAATTATGTAACAATAAAAACAATAATAGCAATTATAAAACTAATAGCAATAAAAACTAAATGAAAAATAATAAGATAGTAAAAATATTAATTATGACAATAATAATAATAATAATAATAATAATAGTAATAATAATAATAATAATAATTTGGTAATAGTATGGTATGCTATTGATGCAAGTTAAGGTAAGACGTAAGATCAGATCACACTAAGTAAGTGAGGCTATGGTTGTGTACATGTATGTATGCAAAATATGTGTGCATGTGTGTGTATATAAAAGTGTATGGTTGCGATTTCATTACGAAGCATATGTATATGTATGTATGTATTTAGGTATGGTATGTAAGATTAGGTTTTGTATGTCACGTATGGTATGGGGGCCGTGGAGTAATCGATAACACACTGGAGTTCAGGACCTGTAGTACGATTCCCGTATCGCCTGCAAAGCTGATTAGTCCATCGCAAGGCGGAAGCGTTTGTTAAGTTATGTGTATACGTAATGATCGCCATGCATGGCTGCCGACAGTTGAATTCGAATCCTGTAATTACTTTTCATCATTCGTTGTTAATCGGTGTTTGTAATCATACTGCGCTAATCAATTTGAAATAAAAGAAACTGGTTATTTCTATCATAAATGGTAATTAATAGTTTGATTATGACGTGCTGTGGTATACTATAGTGCGATGAGCTAAAGTGAGAAAGACTGATAGTGCATCGTCTTGAGTTGTTACCAGAAATCACTGGATTTCGAATCCATCGGATCACCGAACATGCAATCGCGGCAGAATGGTAACTAAGACACTGATGGTGAGTTGATTACAGTTCAGAACCGGAGTATGAGAGGGGGTTGGCGGGTCATGAGAAGTCCAGGCCAAAGCAGTGAAGTCACCGGAATTTCGCACCAATCTCCATAAAACAAGATTGCGTCTTGAATTCGAAATGATCGGCTGATCTGGTGTTTCGTCGTTTGGCGCCCCATCGTATCCTAACCCAATAAACAATTTATTTCGCAGACGAACTGCCATTCCCTTTAACTCGGCGCGCAGCGCGCTCCCCTCCGCCTGCCTTATTATGGAGTCTACATGGCGACCGTAAGTTATGGCACGCCGTTCGCGTCGTTAAACTCGAGCGCATCGAAGATCGCAGTCCCGGCAACAACGAGACAAAGGCATACGACATCATTGTTCACGCGACGGCGTCCCTCCGTCTGTCCGTATCGCTCCTTGTATTCCTAGGACTCTGCTTTTGTCTGTCTTCTCCTGTGAGGCACTGTCGACGGACACTTTCCCAGTGTCCCGTCAGAGCGCATTGGGCTTGTATTGGGCTTGTACTGCGTTGGGCGAATTCTGCTTTGGAGACAGGGCAACGGACACGCCCAGGACACGTCCCTCTCATCAGGATGTGCTGGATGGGTTGGTATCCAGCTAACGAGGACAGAAATCACCTAGAAGGGACCGGCGTTGTCAAATGATTCAACAGGCGACCCAACATGGAAACATACACGCGTGAGAGAGAGAGAGAGAGAAAAACAGGCAGACAGACAGACAGACAGGGACGCACACCCTGTCGTGTTCACGTGGTGAACTAATTATGTAGCTCTTTTGTGCATTTATTCTCTGTGAAGTTCTTTGTTGAGTTCATGTATTCTCTGATCTCATTTAGATTATGTGCATATATATGGTTTGGACAGTACCTATATATATATACAAATTATATATATAAATAATATATTATATATACATATATATACACGTCATATGGTGAGGCATTCTTCTCTCTTGAAGAAGGGTGAATTAATGGTCCTTTGATCATTTTCTCGATTGCTTTTTGCTGAGCCTTCGCATAGTTTCTTTTGTATAATTTATGTTGCTGTTCGTTGAAAGTTACTCGGGGAAATTAATCCCAGATATTCTCAACGCAAGCACATAAAACTGGAGTTAAGTGTACTATGATAAAATTGCAAGTTATTTTAGATATCATTTAAACAATAAGCTCATAAGTAATCACAAATAATGCACCAAAGGTAACAACCACCTGACTGGCATTTGAGTCATAATCCGGTTCTCAGTACGCCAGCATATTGTTTGCAAGGTTACCTCTCTAATGCGACTGTGTCACCCAGGGGTCTAACCCAGCTTAAAGACTTAGCCTCTGTCAAGTGTCTGTCTGTGCTGGAAGTTAAATGTATGGTAATGCAATGTAGTGTGATCGAGCATTTATTTAGCGCCCTTTCAAGATATCCACTCCGATGCGCTTTCTGCGCTGGCCTAAATGGTATTAAATGTCATAGCGAACGAGAAATATACGTCTGTTAGCAAAACCATGCACAGCAAGCCGCCAAGAGCCACCAGTGGTGGGTCAACGCACAAGCTTGGAAGTTAAATGGATTCCCGTCGACAGCTGACAAATAGCATGGATGTTCAGAATGCTCTTGGTCTAGCTTGACAAGCACAAAGAACAAGAGACCTAAATACAAAGACCTGAAGCTTGTGACCTGTAGGAAACAATTCAATGTCCAGTAATTTTTGTGTATCAGTGACTAGCTTGCATTTTGGCATTCTAGAAGCAAAACTGCTGCGTAATAAATTAAGTTTTGTTCACAATAAAATGTAAGTTTCTGCTGAATCAGAAAATGTGTACTTTAAAATGCAGCTGTAACCCTTGTTGCAATGTTTTTGCTGAAGTCACCCTTAAAGACAATTCATGGGGTAGATTCCACCGGGTGGATTGAAACAGCACATGGGTTTGTCATTCCGATCACTGGCTTTGCCGCTTCTCCGCAGAAAGTACAGACATCTGGAGAACTAAGACTGAAATCGCACATCCTGAGTCCATCCCATCTCGCGGGGTCACGGAGGTCATGACGACGCGCGAGAAAACGCCGGGCGATACGTTTAAAGGACGTAACAGAAGCAAAGAATGACTGCGACAGACAGACTCAGGAAATTGGATGATCCCGCATGTCAGAAATTGCCACAACAACCTATTGTTATAGGCATTATTTTTTGCTTCGTTCTATGTGTTGTTCTTTTTGTACATTTTCATGTAGTCCTTCGTTCAAAGTAATTATTTGTGTATTTTATTTGCTTTTGCTTAAGACTGTTCTATGATTATTTCGTTGTTTGGTTCTTTATACTACTTTGGTTTGTTCTTAAACAAATCCAGGGATCGAAAAGTGCCCTCTTTTTCTGTTTTTCTCTTGTCCGTTTCTTCTCTGCGTTCGGAGTTCGAATTCTGTTGTGGCGTATACGAAATGAGCAAACATGTCTGCGAGAGACCACCAATGTTGGCCATCTCAATCTACAACAGCGTCATTCGTAGTCATTTGACTTCAGTTGAGTTAGTAATATTTGTGAAAACGCTCTCGAATGTGCTGAAATATATAAAGACAGCATTTCGTGAGGTTGGGGCTCGTCCATAAAGGACGTCCGCAAAAAGCCAACTTTTTTATCCCTGTCCCCTTGTCCGCATTTGTCTGCATTCCACTGACTCCCCCCCGTTTGCGGACGTCCGCATCACACATGTATCAGGCACCATAGCAAATGCTGATAATTATTTTACTGCATCGCTTTTTAATAGACA
Source organism: Bimastos eiseni (assembly GCA_959347315.1). Classification (NCBI taxonomy): domain Eukaryota; kingdom Metazoa; phylum Annelida; class Clitellata; order Crassiclitellata; family Lumbricidae; genus Bimastos; species Bimastos eiseni. Next base: position 7,395,369 of record OY365807.1, on the reverse strand, counting down.
GTTACTGACAAAGAATGAGATTGAATAAAAGCTTTGTGAAAAAACTTAGATATAATACACTCTTATTTGCATGTAAGCTTGGTACATCGTTCTCTCAAATGTGAAGTTCGACCTTAAGCTACTCAAAAACAACTAAGAATTTGCCGTAACTAACATCATACGTGATTTTGGCAATAGTTTGGCATGGTCACATGCGGACGTCCGCACAGTCCATGGCCCCCTCCCCCTCGTTGCGGAAGTCATTTGGGGATGACCCCTTGACTTCCTTGAGAGGCGCTAGAGTAGGCGTGTATGAAACATCATTATACATACATACAGAATACATAGACTATTGTTTTGACATTGTCTGAGAGTGGCACAACAGTGCTGCAAAGTCGAAGCTTGAAAGCAAATGGAAAGATAAAGAAAGCAGGCGTCATAATGAACCGAAAAAAATTGCCTCAGACTCGTCTGTGTTAATGGCCAAACGAACCCACCTCAAGTCACTGCGTAGCGACCTTGGACAAGTTGCCCACCCATAATTGTCTGTGAGGAAGGCAACGCGAAATCGCCTCACTCACCTCATCCCCGGGTGGCGTAAAGCCAATGGACCTGCCTTAGGGCAGAGAACTCATCATCATCATCGTGCATAGTCTACATAGTTGAGAGGCACTCCTCAAGCTTCAGTTTACCATATTCGACTAAAATGAATTTGATTGGATTAATTAGCGAAGACTCGACTAGACTAAACTGCATTGGACTAACAGAGATTATATTACATTGATTGACTTATCCGAAAGATTATCTTGAAGTAGCCCTGAAATGGGCGATTATACTCCGTCAGATTAGACAAAGCCAGCTTAGATCAAACCAAATCGCATCGGTTTAAATAACATCCGATTAAATTGCAACACATAAAGTCTTCGATTAGCTTGCTAGTCCTCGAGAGATGGATATGATCCATCGCTAGAGCTTCCATCCGTGTCAAGATAAAGACGGTTCACTTCCTCCGTCTAAGTAAGTCTGCATCATATTACCTCAACACCGGCCATATTAACACCGGTCATATTAACACCGGTCACTTTAACACCGCTCATATTAACACCGGTCATAGTATACCGTTTCATTGACCGAACTCAGCGCCTGTTCGGTCCTGATAAAGCGACTCCTCACTCCTCATAGAAATCCGACTCGCAACGCCTCTCTTTTATAGAGCGCCAACTTTATGGATATTAGGCGTGTAAAAAGCACATTAGTTTATGACCAACCGAGGAGAGATGCCGCCATAAACTGCGGCAGAAAAGAGCGCCACATACAATGCATACTTCTTGCCACCTAGTAATATATTTTTGCTATCCAACATTACCCGTTAAACAGGAACGTGCACGTATCCGACCCGACCCGCGCATGAAATTGCCACCCGATCCTAACGAACCAAGAGAGGCACCCGTATCTGCCGCCTTCTCATAGTCTCAGTCCCTCCATGCTAATGGGCATGAAACTCAGATCGTGAAAAAGAAGATAAAAAAATGATGATCACGATGATGATAACGATGATAACGATAGAAGTAACAGTATGATAAGTTGTGATAGTAATAGTAGTAGTAGTAGTAATTGTTGTTATTTTTGTCTTGGTGGATGTGGTAGCAGTAGTGAGAGCAGTTGTAGTAGTGGTGGGGAAGTAGTAGTAATTGTAGTAATAGTAGTTGGTGGAGGGGGGAAGTAGTAGGTGGAGTAGTAGTAGTAGTAGTAGTAGTAGTAGTAGTAGTAGTAGTAGTAGTAGTAGTAGTAATAGTAGTAGCTTTAGCAGTAGGCTAACAGTAGCAGCAGCAGCAGTACTAGTAGAAACAGCAACAACAGAACTATGGAGAACATTTATTTGTACCCATCATCGCCAAATGGCTCATTTTAGGAACTCATTGTGATGACCATGCAAACGATTATGATAATTATGATAAAGAAGAAGAAGGAGATGAGGAGGAGGATGAGGACGAGGAGGAGGAGGAGGATTAGACAGAAGAAGAAGAAGAGCCGTCCCTTAAACTACATAGCCCTGAGATAGCCATGCCCGTAAAGTGTTTACGACTTTATATTCTTAGCCTCGGCACATGAGGGCGGTGACCAGTTCTCCTCTCCCCTTATCAGCCGTGTACTAAACAACGACGATTAATAAGCTACAGTACGGATTCGATGACAGTGAATCTGTTTATGGACCATCCTGTTGCCCAACTCAATTTGTCACTGTTTGGCGATTCCATCTTCGAGATTAATGGCTCACAAACAAACCATTAAGCAATGTATGTAGGCGTGTGCATGCGTAAGGAAACAATGCAGGTATACCGCAAAGAGCTTTGTCTATCACATCGTAGAGCAACAGAACGCATATTAATTAAGTCACGAGTCTCCTCTGACCCGCCCACGCACACATGTTATTAACACTGATAATATGTTCAGTAATGTAAATTTACACCGATGCTTACACCTGGTAGCTTTGTCACCCGCCATATAGAGACTTGAGAACACTCAGAATTAGTAATATTATGGTCCAACTTAAAACATTGCAGCGGTTAATTAGTTGGTAATCTTGCGACATAATTTCCTCTAAACGGATGTGCATATGAATATGCATAATTACGTATGTGTATATATGCGTAATACGTATGTAATGTGACTATGGCTATGACTTGGCTAGTCCTAATCTTCCAAATCAATTCATCATCTTATGTCTCATGCAGTCTGCGTTGTCCGACTCACCGTCACACCGGTCAGAGCCGAGGATCTGTCAGAACTTCAGAGGTTGGTAATTCACCAGGTATTTGTGATTGGATACACGCTAGGCATCCAAGCAGTAGATGCTCTACATGGGGGCCAGAAGGGGCCAGCGCCCCACCAGCCGAGTTTCTAGCCCCCGATGGCCCTCTAAATCGAATTCACTTTCAATGTTAAAGAAACCAGATGGCCCCCTGTCGAATTATCGGCTCTCCGTGGCCCCATCTGTTGGAAAAGTGTAGAGCCACCGTGCACTGCAGCTAAGCATACCACGGCTATCTAAAAATCTAACTGAATAGCTTTGACGTTGTTTTCTTCACAGATCAATAAGGGCGAATAAACTTTTAAATATGCCTGTACTTACCTGTTGTAAAAAAATAATACTGATGGATAGCTAATCTTGTCAACTGAACCACTGGCCTCAGGTTCAGCGAACCCTTGTCCCTTCACGCCAGACTGGAAACGGACGTAATATTTATATTACGTCTGTACAATAATGTACTTATGTGGATATTCAACTTTTTTGCGCATGTGTTGTTCCAATATTTTAAGTTGGACGATGATATTATTTACTAATTCAGAGTGTTTTTGTATTCATTTATAAAACCTGATATTCATGTATGCATTTATGTGTATATATATATAAATTAATAATATATATATATATATATTACTGCATATGTGTAATTTGTATATGCATACGTATGTTATAAGCAGGCATGTGCCACTTCAATTCAAGATGTGCCAGTTACATGTAGCCTGTGTTAAGTAAGTATTTGACTACGCAAAGTCCTATATTATGTCTAACAGCGACAATGCAAGCGAAGGCTTTACGTCGATACACCTGCACGTGATGACTCGACATGTGAAATGCGTGCTCGACGCCAACCCAATCTGCGGGTACGGGTCGAGTACCGGTCAACCCAGGGCACGGGTATACCATAGACCCCAACATATACACACGTGCATACATGTATGTTGAAATAAGTCACACATACATGCGCACACACATACGCATACTAACACGCTTACGTAGGTACATTCAATCTCCTTCTTTTCCCCCATACACACACTGGCGTTCAGTGGTTTCAGTCGCGTACTTTCAGACAAATGTGCCGTCTGCGTGCAAAAACATCCTAAACATGCCCTTGGGACAATCCTTTGTAACAAAAACTCTAATGTCCGTGAACATTTCGGGTACATTAGTGTCAGCTGCTCCAGAGATTACTTCTAAAGGCGCACACACACACACTCACACACATAATCTATAAGCCTAAACATTATCATTTTATGCAATCTGCAATCATAACTTATCTGTATATATAACATCTTATTTCTTAAGCTCTTATATATTATATACATTTATATGTATATTTAATAAGAATAATATATATAAATATGTTTAGTGCAGATATATATTTTATATATAGCAATATATGGTTGTATAAAACAAGGATTGTATATCTTTAGTGCATGACGTCTTCAATGTTCGTCATGGGTGCCGTTGGTCAGCCTATTATTACATTTCGTCCATTCGCGCCGAAAGATTTCGCCTCTCCCTAGAGTAAAATAACATCCCTCCCACACTACGTACTCCCTGTTTCCCTCCCAGCGCCTCCCATTCCCCACTACTTCCCTCTACCTCACCCTGTTACGCTCCGGTAATTAATACCTGTCGAGTTGGAACAGAACGAACTCCCTCCGATGATTGCTTCGCTCGTTACACCCCACTGCGGCCACGTGTCACACAAGGGGTTAACAAGACCAAGATGTGTCACCCGTTTCTTCCCTCTGCTTTGTCGTAATGAACGTCCTCTAGATTGCTAATTGTACGCGCCCACATGTGTCCAATGTCCATGCGTACGTGAATATATATATATATATATATATATATACACTTGCATGCAGACTCACATATATATTAGGCCTATATATTTTATATATATATGCATGCAAGCATTATGTATATATGGGCATTTATTTATGTGTCTATATCAACTGGTCCATATAAGTGAATGCACACGTGTTAGAATAAGTAAGTATGTGTGATGTGCATGTATGTTTAAAAGCAACATTGCGCATTTTCTTTATCCACAAGAACGCATTTTAAAGGCCCGTGAATATGTTGCAGATGTACGTTTTATGACGGCAAGTGTATGTTTCATAGAGTCAAAGGTAACAGTGCGTAAGTGCTGTATCTAATTCAATTATTTATTCATCCGGGATTTATATAGCGCCTCTCCAAGGAAACTATTTCATGGCGCTCCAGACTGCAATAATAATATATATAAAATACAACCATACATCATTTTTATCTCTATGTAATAATAATTATAAATTCATGATGATGATTATGACGACGACCATAATGAAGATGATGACGATGATGACGATAACGATGACGATGATGACGAAAACGATGACGTTGACGATGACGTTGACAAAGACGACGACGATGAAGACGACGACGACGACGTCGACGATGACGATGACGATGATGATGACGTTGACGATGGTGATGATGATGATGATGATGATGATGATGATGATGATGATGATGATGATACTGATGGAGGTAGTTGCAGATAAAGTGATGAGGCAGACGCAGCAGCAGCTGCTGACCTTGCACTTGCTGGTCCGACGACAGACGCATCGAAAGATGAACTGGCAATGATCGCTGAATCCGGAATCTGTCCTGACTGCATCCCAAGCGCAGAACGACATCTCGCTACAAAGAGCAGACGACAAAGGTTAATGGCGCAACAGAAGTCATCAAGACATATCTATTGTTTGGAGGAACTGATAGATCGATTGTTCGATGAACTGATTGAGTGCTCGATGTATGAATGTGTTGTAGATGTATAATTGTATATGTCTTTGTATGTATGTGTGTGTATGTGTGTGTATGTGTGTGTGTACGTGCGTGCGTGCGCTAACAAGGTGATATCAAATTACAGTTGTATTGTATTGTATGTTCATGTGTATGTATATATTTAGGTATGTATGTATCTATGTATGTTCGTATACAATTATGTGTTTATGCAGGTATGTATGCTTCTCTGAATGTATGTGCGTCATTCCGTATTTATGTATTACGTGTGAAAAGACTTAATCAGCGCCTTTTCAGTTTACCACAAAAGGAAGCATTTAGGGCGATCTGGCTGATCTAGCTAAGTGCGTTTTGAGATCGCTTTCAGATCGGAAGAAAAGGTCATCATTATTAATCCGGATGAATGGATGGATGGATTGCATGGATGTATAGATTGGAGGGATGGATTGGAGGGATGGATGGATGGATTGATTTATGGATGGATGGATTGGATGGCTGGCTGGCTGGCTGGATGGATGGATTGGATGGATGGATTGGATGGATGGATTGGATGGATGGATTGGATGGATGTATAGATTGGAGGGATGGATTGGAGGGATGGAGGGATGGATGGATGGATGGATTGATTTATGGATGGATGGATTGGATGGCTGGCTGACTGTATGGATGGATTGGATGGATGGATGGATTGGATAGATGGATGGATGGATGGATTGGATGGATGAATTGGATGGATGGATGGATGGATTGGATGGATGGATGGATGGATGGCCTCCGTTACTCAGAGGGGATTGACGCCCCTGACTGTCCTAGTAATTTTGTGAACAAGCTTCCCGGCAAACTGAGTTCTCTCGGCCCTTGGCAGGCAATTACAGACTCACACATACAGAAAGAGAGGCAGAAACACAGACATGAACAAACACAGACGGGCATAGATTAGCTCGAACCTCAAGGCAACAGATGGAAGGAGTCAGAAAGATGGGAATACAGACAGACAGACAAACAGACAGTTAGCTAGACTGGTAAGTATGTTCCGATGGTTCATGAAAGAGTTACTTACACAGGAACAGAGAGGCGGAGGGATACGGAAAAGGAAAGATAGGAAAAGATGAAAAGTCTCTCTAAATAACTAAATAGCAAAGAAAATGAAACGCGATTCCAAACACAAGCAGAAAGACGCAGGCTTAGGAGTAGCCACAGAGACATACAGACAGGAACAGAGCGACATGCGCACACATACAAAAGTGCATACATACAGAGTTTGAACGATACAAATACGTAGACAGGTAGATACGTAGACATAGTCAATTTGCCAGCTAATTGGGCGCTTATGTCAGATTCCGATCCAGTGGACTTTTATCTTCTACGTGTTCGGGATCTTTGATAAGCTTTGAATCCCTCAGAAGACACCTGTTGACAGTCTAAACCAACGGCTGAAGACATTCTATGCCAAAGGCATTAAGAAACGGTCAGACAAACAAACAGAGGGTGACATAATGACAGATAGACAGTCAGACGGACGGACGGACGGACGTACATAGACACCCAGACAGTGAGAGGTGGACTGGTTTGACAGGAACATACAAAGGCACAGACTGGAAGCAATCTTGAGACAGGCAGGAAGAGGGACATGAGGCGAAGCAGTCTGTCCATCCCTCGTATCACATTTGGCCTTCTGTTCACACAATCATACATCCAAAGAGGCACACAAGCAGCAAGACATACACGTAGACGCACAAGGCAGAAGGCTCCAAACGCAACGACGTTCATCGAGTTCATTACTATTTGCTGCAACGTCATCTTGCACCAAACTATTCATCTATCGACCCATCCATCCATACACCCACCCACCCACACAACCACCCACCATCTACTCAGATCACCCACCAACCACCTGCTCACCCGTCCATCACCAATCCATGAATCCATCCATCCATCAAACATTCTTCCATACAATAACCCACTCATCCATGAATCCACTCATCCACTCATCCACTCATCCACTCATCCATCCATCCATCCATCCATCCATCCATCCATCCATCCATCCATCCATCCATCCATCCACCCATCCATCCATCCATCCATCCATCCATCCATGCATACATACATGCATGCATACATACATACATACATACATACACAACATAAATGCATACATCCATACATACATGCATACATCCATCCTTCCATCCATCTATGAACCCATCTTTTCATACATCGACCCACCCAAACACTCATCCATCCACCCATCCAAGCATCCATTCACCCATCTTTTCATCCATCCACCCACCGAAACACCCATCCTCCCATTCACCCATCTGTCCATCCATC
>OY365807.1:7382457-7384957 GCA_959347315.1 Bimastos eiseni | reverse complement strand
GTATGTATGTATGTATGTATGTATGTATGTATGTATGTATGTATGTATGTATGTATGTATGTATGTATGTATGTATGTATGTATGTATGTATGTATGTATGTATGTATGTATGTATGTATGTATGTATGTATGTATGTATGTATGTATGTATGTATGTATGTATGTATGTATGTATGTATGTATGTATGTATGTATGTATGTATGTATGTATGTATGTATGATGCATGTATTTATGTATGTATGTATGTATGTATACATGAGAAAGTCTCAATATAATGCATTTAAGATATTTTCACAAAGATGGCTATTGATACAAATTAATAATGCTCTGTCGCTAGGATAACTAAGGATATGTCAGCCTGGTGATGAATTTGTGAGGTTCTGTGAAGATGCTATATGAATAGTCAGAAGCATAGAAGTAGGCATGCATTGTCATGCAATTCCAGGCATAAAAGCACTCAGCATGTATCACACACGTTATCACGCGCACACGCATGCATGACGCTCTTATAGACACACTTGCAAACTATGGTGATCCAGGGTCTAGGACATTACCCCACCCGGACATTACCTCTTCGCGATATTAGACTACACCGGACATTACCCTCACCCCCACCCCGATTCCATTACATAATTAATGCGAAATGTTTGTGATACTAATAAATCGGAACTTTTTAGAAATTCATTAAAATTGATCACATCATCTTTAACTTTTATTTTTGTCTTACATTCACTTATGCTTTTACCGTTTCTCACATTCATAGTTTATATTGCCATTTGCCATAACTTTTTTGACATAAACATACCTTCTATGCATAACTGACATTTAAAACATTTTCAAACGATGTATTCTGTGCGCAAACTGTGCAGTGATTAAAGTATTAGTAGCAAATAATAATATAAATTTGTTAATTAATCCTTCAGCTCGAATTATTTAAAAACCACATGCAGTTCAAGCTATTGGGAGATCATTTCCGGTGTGCAATGTCCCAAAGAGGGTAATGTCCTAAACGGGGGGTAATGTCAGGGGGTGATGTCCAGGGGTAATGTCCGGGGGAGTAATGTCCTGCTCCCGGTGGTCCGAAATAACAAGGAGACGGGTTTACTTTATGTCCAACTATCCCATGCAGTAGAAACTTATCCATGCAAAAATAGTTGGGACGGTCTACATACATACATACATACATACATACATGTACATTTAGGGTCTGCGTCTCTCTATTGTTACTCTGTGAATTAAGCCGACATGTAAAGTGCGTCTTGGTGGCCGTGTAATCAAGCAGCAACAGGATTTAGCGCTGAGATGGGAGACTTAACAAAAGTCAAAAGGACAGCAACCCAATTGGCAAAGGAGACGGCCTTGGAGGGGTCATTTAACGACCTCTAGATAAAAGCTCATCAGGAAGCATAGGCGATGATAAAAATTGAATAAGATGGGGCATTTCTGTTGGCACAATGGAAGAAGGGAAGGCGAGGTGTTATGGCCGGAGTTTACTGACAAGTTAAGGAACATGCACAGGCGAAGCAACAAAACAAGAAGCGAGTTTGCGATGGTCAGTTAAAAGTGAGTTTAGCAAAGCAACCTTGCACATCATTTACTAGTTCTGTAAGAAAAAAAAATTAAAACGTGTTTTATTGTAACCAACAACAAAATAGAGTACATCTCACAATATGCACAAGCAAATTCATATTGGCTACAATGGGAGCCCCAGAAGGGATGCGATGAGGAAGGCTCGTAACTTATTTTTGAAAGCTATAATATTATATGACAGACGAATTTCCAATGGGATGTTATTCCATGATGAGAGTCCAGAAAATTTTATAGTGTACCTGCGTGCATTGGTTCGAGCTTTTATGGGGCGATAAGCTGTTATATCTCTAGTATTGTGGGGGTGGGTGTCAAATCCAGTGGAAAAATATCCTCTAAAGATAGCAGGGAGTAAGCCGTGTTCGTATCGGTATATGAACTCGGACATTTGGAGGACCGTAATTTGACTAATTTTCAACAGCTTGTACTCCTTGTAGTATGCCCCCGTACGAGTGCATCTACAAGCACCTTCTATTATTCTTACTGCTCTCTTTTGTAGTAACACTAGTTTTCTGAGCCTAGATTCATACGTGGAAGCCCATATCATATTGCTAAAGGTCAAGCATGGGTAGACAAGGGAGTAGTACAATTTAATTCTAATTGACTTAGGGAGTACATAAGAAGTTCTGGCCAAGATGCCAACGTTCTTTGCGATTTTTGAAGAAATGTGATTAATGTGATCTTTCCAGGTTAAATGCTGGTCAACATAAAGCCCAAGAAACTTAGTGGACTCTACCTGATTTATGGGAATATCATTAATGAGCAAACTTAGATTATCCCTAGGACTAATTTTCTATGTGACTTAAACAAAATGAAATTAGTTTTATCTAGATTAAGAGAAAGTCTATTAGCACAAAGCCATATAGCAACATAAGCTAACTACGCATTAATAACCCTTACCAGAGTTTGCC
>OY365807.1:7315526-7382257 GCA_959347315.1 Bimastos eiseni | reverse complement strand
AAACTGGTTGCGGCAGATGACGATTAGCGAGGACCGGAACGTTGGCCAATTATTCGCGCTTTTTGTCCCACGGATCACATTGCCTTAAATAACAATCTATTTGCAACGATCGACTCACGCACGCGAAGGTAAGAATGGAAGGAAGACAGAGGGAGGGAGGGAGAACAGGCTCATGACGAGTGGTTAGCTGGAAAGATGGATGGATGGATGAAAATACAGATCGATGGATGGTTGGATGGAGGAAGGATGGATGGATAGATGAATAAAATAATGGGTGGTTGGAAGGAAGGATGTGTGGATGGAAGGATGAATGGATCGAGGAATGGGGAATAGATGGGTGGGTGAAAATACGAATGGATGAATGGGAGATTATTTGGAAGAATGAATGCTAAAATGGGAAAATGGATGAGAGGATGAAAATACTGATGGAAGGATGTATGGATTGTGGATGGAATGATGGATAGATGGATGGATGGATGGATAGATGGATGGATGAGTAAAATAATGGGTTTATGCAAGGAAGGATGTGCGGATGAATGGATGGGCAGATGGATGGATGGATTAATGGATGGGTGGATATTCCGATCCGTTAATGGTTCACTCTCTATTGCAACTTTCCATCCTGTTTCTACTTTAAACCTATTTTGGTCAAATAGTACAAACTGATTATCAGTTGTCAATAAAAAATTCTTATTATAATTATGGTTAAATTGGCAAAAGTGTGGATGGATGAACCGTCGGATGGTCATCCTTACAAATAGAGGTAGACGAAGACAAGAGGGTGGAGCAACGGATACACTGATGAACGGACGAACAGACGAATGGATGCATGGACACTGGACAGGAGGGAGGAAGACGAGGGAGGAAGACGAGGGAGGAAGACGAGGGAGGAAGACGAGTGAGGAAGACGAGGGAGGAAGACGAGGGAGGAAGACGAGGGAGGAAGACGAGGGAGGAAGACGAGTGAGGAAGACGAGGGAGGAAGACGAGGGAGGAAGACGAGGGAGGAAGACGAGGGAGGAAGACGAGGGAGGAAGACGAGGGAGGAAGACGAGGGAGGAAGACGAGGGAGGAAGACGAGTGAGGAAGACGAGGGAGGAAGACGAGTGAGGAAGACGAGGGAGGAAGACGAGGGAGGAAGACGAGTGAGGAAGACGAGGGAGGAAGACGAGGGAGGAAGACGAGGGAGGAAGACGAGGGAGGAAGACGAGGGAGGAAGACGAGGGAGGAAGACGAGGGAGGAAGACGAGGGAGGAAGACGAGGGAGGAAGACGAGGGAGGAAGACGAGGGAGGAAGACGAGTGAGGAAGACGAGGGAGGAAGACGAGTGAGGAAGACGAGGGAGGAAGACGAGGGAGGAAGACGAGGGAGGAAGACGAGGGAGGAAGACGAGGGAGGAAGACGAGGGAGGAAGACGAGTGAGGAAGACGAGGGAGGAAGACGAGGGAGGAAGACGAGGGAGGAAGACGAGGGAGGAAGACGAGGGAGGAAGACGAGGGAGGAAGACGAGGGAGGAAGACGAGGGAGGAAGACGAGGGAGGAAGACGAGGGAGGAAGACGAGGGAGGAAGACGAGGGAGTAAGACGAGGGAGGAAGACGAGGGAGGAAGACGAGTGAGGAAGACGAGGGAGGAAGACGAGGGAGGAAGACGAGGGAGGAAGACGAGGGAGGAAGACGAGGGAGGAAGACGAGGGAGGAAGACGAGGGAGGAAGACGAGGGAGGAAGACGAGGGAGGAAGACGAGTGAGGAAGACGAGGGAGGAAGACGAGTGAGGAAGACGAGGGAGGAAGACGAGTGAGGAAGACGAGGGAGGAAGACGAGGGAGGAAGACGAGGGAGGAAGACGAGGGAGGAAGACGAGTGAGGAAGACGAGGGAGGAAGACGAGGGAGGAAGACGAGTGAGGAAGACGAGGGAGGAAGACGAGGGAGGAAGACGAGTGAGGAAGACGAGGGAGGAAGACGAGTGAGGAAGACGAGGGAGGAAGACGAGGGAGGAAGACGAGGGAGGAAGACGAGGGAGGAAGACGAGGGAGGAAGACGAGTGAGGAAGACGAGGGAGGAAGACGAGGGAGGAAGACGAGGGAGGAAGACGAGTGAGGAAGACGAGGGAGGAAGACGAGTGAGGAAGACGAGGGAGGAAGACGAGGGAGGAAGACGAGGGAGGAAGACGAGTGAGGAAGACGAGGGAGGAAGACGAGGGAGGAAGACGAGGGAGGAAGACGAGTGAGGAAGACGAGGGAGGAAGACGAGTGAGGAAGACGAGGGAGGAAGACGAGGGAGGAAGACGAGGGAGGAAGACGAGGGAGGAAGACGAGTGAGGAAGACGAGTGAGGAAGACGAGGGAGGAAGACGAGGGAGGAAGACGAGGGAGGAAGACGAGTGAGGAAGACGAGGGAGGAAGACGAGGGAGGAAGACGAGGGAGGAAAACGAGGGAGGAAGACGAGGGAGGAAGACGAGTGAGGAAGACGAGGGAGGAAGACGAGGGAGGAAGACGAGGGAGGAAGACGAGGGAGGAAGACGAGTGAGGAAGACGAGGGAGGAAGACGAGGGAGGAAGACGAGGGAGGAAGACGAGTGAGGAAGACGAGGGAGGAAGACGAGGGAGGAAGACGAGGGAGGAAGACGAGGGAGTGGACAAATGGCAGTACACATAGACGGACTGAGCGAGAGAGATGGGCAGAGGATCTCTCGGTTTCCAGTCAAAGATAGGCTGCATAGATCACACTCATCGGTGGCTCTGCAGTTGTACAGATCGACGAAGAGAAATCTCGAAATCCGTGGATTTATTTTTCAGATTTCCCTAACATTACGAAATGCAAATTACGACGGAATATCTTACTACGATCCGCCTAATCCGCTTCAGCGCTGACGTCTCAGACGACGCCTAAGGGACCAACATAATCACGACAGCATCTGTCTTATAAGATATATAATATATATACATATATATTATATACATGTATGTGCAAATATGTTTTATATACAAATATTATTATGCATACAGTATATATCCATTAACAGGCGCCGTAAAAGAAATGTAAACCCATTGTTTATTACTCCCTTCTATCACTGTTAGTGCTCTGAGGCGTGATACAGAGGTTTTCGGATTATTCGACTGAAGCGCATACGTGACCGTAGCAACTCAGTAAGTATGAAGGCAGGGCGATATTGGTAGAAAATGGCAAGGGAAACCAAGGTAAAGAAAGGCCGTCCAAAGCAAAACAACGCAAGGCACATTAAAACAGTTCAATGCGAGGTAAGCCAAGGCAAGGCAATTTACAAGTTAAGGTAAACACATGGGTTTTTCGGGATCCTCTTTTATCTGGAAGATATCCGAAACCCTGACGTCGACGGTAACATACCTGAAAGAGAGTTGAAAGATGTCCGAACGACGGTCACAAACTTTACGAAAGCCATGTTAAATCAAAGATGGTAACATTTTTGGAATGTTTTAGTCAGTTTTTCAGTGACATTTAAAACAACTGTTTTAGTCATGTTAGCAAAAATTTGATACATTGCCTTGTCATGCAAGCGTGAAATGTGTGCACCATTTCAGATCTCCTGGTCTACGTGAACATACCTGAAAAAGAGTTGATAGATGTTCATCGGAAGTCCGTTAGAACCGTGAAAACTATACACAAGCCAAGTCAAAGAAAAGAGGGTAAAAGCTGAGAGACAGCCCAAGGCAAGACGAGGCAATGAAGGGAAAGTCGAGACATAGCTAGACAAGCTAAGCCATGGCAATGCAATACAATGCCAGGCATACCAAGGCAAGGCAATGTGAGGAAAGGCAGGGCGCGGCAAGACGTTCCAAGGCAAGACGAGATAATGTAACGCAAGGTAAAGCAGAAAAGTTAGCGTAGACTATAAAAGATAAATACTTGATTGATCTAATCTCGCGAAAGGGCCAATGGTCATAGGTGTTGAGAGTCTTTGCGATTCCTGACTATAGTTATTCCGTGTTATTACATGCAATGATCTGAAAGACGAACGGATGGAAGAGTGGATACAAACCGGAAGGAATTCCGGTAGATTGCAGACAGTACAGAGCCAGCCTAATAGGAAACCTTATTCAAAACCTCAGGCTAACAGTCAATAGGCTTGATTGTTCTCTTGGTTCCCATTGTCGAGTGCAGTTTTTATGAGCTTAGGGCACCAATAAAATGTTTCCTTCCTATCGAATAATATTGAAGTAGAAGAGAAAAGGAAGCAACTAAGGAGTTTAGCTGAGGAATAGCCTCGCGTTGAGTTCCATGTCACACTTGGGTTAATCAACTGAAGTCCATGGCAGAAAAATTACACAACCGAGGAGTTCATTGGATGCACAGTCTTGGACAGTTAATAGTTTTCTCATTGTTTGACTTGCGATTAAAATAAGCCGTAGTCGTAAAGATGGAACAATATTTCCCATTTGCACGCATTTAGCAGCGTACGCTCTTTAAAGGATAGAATAAAGCGTTTTGAGGACTGAACAGGATATCTTTCATATCTTTCATAGCTTTCATATCTTTCATGGACCTCACATAGCGTTTTCGAAGGACATGGTAGGGAGTTATTCGAGGATCAAATAGCCTTACCTTACACGGGCATGATTGGAAGTTTTTCATGAATCAAATAGGCTTGCCCTCCAACGATCCAATATCGTGTTTCCTAACGATAAGATTTGTTAAAAATAGAATGGAAGAGCATTTTTTATAGCTTAGCACATTGAAACCGAATAGCGCGTTTCCAAGGGATAGTGAAGCAGGCTTTCAATGACTGACGGGTGTATTTTCAAATGACGAGATCGCCAATTTCCCAATAACCGAATAACCCGTTTTCAAAGAAAGGAATAACGTTTCTTCTAACAACCCATTGGCGCCTTTATAATGCCAATCATCATTACATTCGACGTGTAAAGGATCACCAAGAACGGCATAACTTTAGAGACAGCGTCAGTGTTTGCGAGGACTTACCGAGGTCAAGGCCGTGGACGGTGAGCGTTGACAGGGCAACGACGAGGAAGAGGAGAAGGACGGTCCAGTCGTCGATGACATTCATCTGAAGCAACCTCTAATCTTCGAATCTTCGGCGGAATTATTTCTTCAGCGGTGGCGTCGATGCTTCCTCGTCTCCTTCTCCCTTCGTAGACGATGATGAGATTTCACGGCGGCAAACAGCAAAATCCGCCCTAAAGCGCCTCCAGACGACGGAGCGAGTGAACGGACGGACGACAACCTACGCTGAGCTCCACTTGCCCGGCCGGACAGCCGCCCCACGGACCGAAGGATGGAGGGTCCGACGGACGAACGGACGCCGGGTGGGTGGGTGAGAGGCCAGGCGGGCGGGCGGGCGGGCGTCAATCGCGGGGCATGATCGATAAATGAGCGTCGTTTTTATTTTCGGTTGAAGTAAGACTGCCTCTCGAACGCGTGTCGTTATTTCTGGTGGGTTCGTCTCTCCGTCATTTTTAGACGTCTTTGCTGAACGTGTCCGTCTTTCTATCTATCTGTGTCTATGTGCTTGTGTGTGTGTGCATATTGGTCAGTCTATGACCCTTCGTGTGCATATGTAAGCATTTATATGTGGCCTGCATTTCGCCTATCTGTCTGTCTGTCTGTCTCTCTCTCTCTCTGTCTCTGTCTCTGTCTGTCTCTCTCTCTGTCTCTCTCTCTGTCTATCTCTCTGTCTCTGTCTCTGTCTCTGTCTCTGTCTCTGTCTCTCTGTCTCTCTGTCTCTGTCTCTGTCTCTGTCTCTGTCTCTGTCTCTGTCTCTGTCTCTGTCTCTCTCTCTCTCTCTCTCTCTCTCTCTCTCTCTCTCTCTATCTGTCTCTCTATCTGTCTCTCTCTCCCCTTCTGTCTTCTGTCTGCTTCTCTATCTTTCTTTGTCCGCCGGTCCGTCTCGCTTGCTCTCCGTGATGTACCCGTCGATGTCCGGCTGTGGTTACAGCACCTGGCGGGTCTTAAACAACCAACACGTCTCTCTTTCCATCAATCTTGACAGCTCTGACCTCAAATCCAAACGTCGATGGCGCTTCTATTCGCAGCCATCAATTTTCCAGCGCTAGGATTAACACGAACGTCTCGGCCCGACTACGAAGCCCTCTGTGTACGGCATCGAACTGGCAACAGTTCAAGCAGAATGCAAACGATGTTACCGTTGAGCAGATGTCTCCTGGAGATGTTTGCCTGTGTAGTGGCTGCCGCTTCACGGTGACCACAGATACGTCTCCTGGAGATGTTTGTTCTCGCTGTGGCGGCGTACAATTGTCCCTTTCTTATGCAGCTTTCGATTGAATTCTTCGACGATGTGTTCCGCTGGGAGCCGACGGCTCGAGCGGATGTCGACAGCGGCTTTCGCAGGAGAATTTCAATTCTTGTCTCGTTCTGCGTTCGTTCAAAGGGTCATCGTTTGATTATCCCTTTCGAACAGGAAATTATTGTTCTCGTGGCTTCTTAGTCTAGCACTGCAATCGCCTTGATGACTGACTGCCTGACGGACAGACGAGACCACTGGTATCACGATTTATTAGGAAACAACGCGGCCAGAGCGGAGGGGGCCAGTTGGGCAAGCTGACACTGGCCTACCACCTTGAGGGGCCACTCTTCCTGAACAGTAGTAAAAAGGAGGGAAATGTGGTCCTTTGGGACAAATATTAATGCAGGTACGATATCAGTCAAGGAGATCTTTTAGGACAATAATTAATTCATTTATGCAATATCAGCTTAGGAGATGTTTTAGGAATAAGAATAATCCGGGTCTAACATCAAACCGGCCTACCGAAATTTTTAGAGAAAAGAGCTTATTGCAGGCACAATATCTTTTGGGATATTGATTAATGCAGGTATAATATTTACACTGACTGAATAAGGTAATTATTAGTAATGCGCTGTTTTGACTGATACCTCATTTTTTGCTTTGTGATCTGAACTCTTTTCTGAGTAGCTTGATACTAGCGTAATGAAATGCGATATATAGAGGGCTTAGGGAGGCTACACTGTCTTCCCATCGAGCCTCGACCTACATGCAGCATCGCGCTAACCCAGAAACAATGCGTATCGTTGGCGAGCAATTACTTCATGGTTGAGAAACATGCATTGGCTTGTTATTGGGCTGAGCGCTGTCTCGCTGTTACGTTGCTTTCTTTCCGCGCTTCCTTTGACGTTAACGCCTCCATTCAGCTGGACAAAGGAACGCTTCGTCCAGTTTTTATGTGAGATCCTTCGAGCAAACGATTATTCTCTTGCATACAAGCACACAATCGTCCCCATACATTGTACATGGATACCTGACCCTGTTAGCCGATACCATGGTGTAAGACACCATGCCGATACGATACAGCGTACGTGCCAAGTGCTGTTGTGCGTTCGAAACGCGGTTCACCAGTAGTTCAGTCTAACGACATTGTGTGATAACAAAGATCAATAGCGTCTCCCTCCTCGTTTATCCAGGCCTGGGATTGGCACCATCAAAATGCAAGCAGTGGTGAATTTTTCCGAGGCGCCTCCGATAGCGTCTTATTTATTTTAGTTATTTTAATCTCGTGTAAGCACAGTCCGTAGTCCGTGCGCGCAGACATTAAAGGACTTGGCAACTATTAAAAGGGGCAGCGATGGTGAAGGAGATCACACGATTAATTCATTTAAAAGTGGATCAGGGTCATAGCCTTAGGGTGACTGCCGCAGTACAAGAGCATTTACTTTTGCACTCACTTGATAACGAGGAGCTATATATATAGGTAAACG
Source organism: Bimastos eiseni (assembly GCA_959347315.1). Classification (NCBI taxonomy): domain Eukaryota; kingdom Metazoa; phylum Annelida; class Clitellata; order Crassiclitellata; family Lumbricidae; genus Bimastos; species Bimastos eiseni. The sequence continues at coordinate 7,374,532 of OY365807.1, read as the reverse complement.
ATGTTCCAACAGTCTCTGGCGATCTCTGATCTCTTTCCTCTATACTATATTGACTATTAAATTATCTACAACACGATAGATTCTATTTTCTATTGTATCACTATAAATCCTCTGTTTTGTCCTTCCTAACAATGGTCCCTCTTCTGGCAGCCGCAAATATTTCTGACGTTTGTACAGTTTTGTTGGCATCGCAATTGTTCAATTTTCTCGGACTGAAATTCTCTGATCAATTGTTCGCGCCCAGAACTGTCTGCTAATTTATTCGCTTCTCTGTAATTTATCATAATTCTCTTATATGCAATCAGAAGTTCTTCTCATCTGCTGCAGATATTTTAGAATTGTCTGATACTTTGATTAGGTTCTACATTTTGGTCTTCTTTTAAGTAAATCCTGATCTGTTGTTCACTTGTTAAGGCGATAATTTTCGTCTGTTTCTCAGCGGCCTTTTAAATGTCATCATTTCATTCCCTCTTTCTTTCTTTCTTTCCTTCCTTCCTTCTTTCCTTCCTTTCTTCCTTTCTTCCTTGCTTGCTTCCTTCTTTCCTGCGTTTCTTTCTTCCTTGCTTCCTTCGTTCTTTCCTTGCTTCCTTGCTTCCTTCGTTCTTTCCTTCCTTTCTTCCTTCTTTTCCTTCCTTCCTTGTTTGCTTGGTTCCTTGCATCCTTCTTTCCATGCTTCCTTGCTTCCTTCCTTCTTTCCTTCCTTCCTTCCTTCCTTTTTTCATTCCTTCCTTCCTTTCTTCCTTCCTTCTTTCTTTCCTTCGTTCTACCTTTCCTTCATTCATATTTCCTTCTACCGTACGACTTCAAGTCGATATCTTCTGTTAATTTTTTACCCACTCATCTCTCTGTCGCCTTTATATATATTTATATATATATATATATATCCGTTGATGGTGTACTAAGGTCTGATCTTACTTTTTTCGATGAGCTTAAATTAATCTGTCCGGTTTTGGTAATTGTAGTTTTCTTAGCTATTGCGAGATTGCTTCAATCCAAAATTCTCGGTTCTCTGAAAATTATCAGATCTGTCTCTCTCTCTGTCTGTCTGTCTGTCTCTCTCTAAATTCTCGGTTGTCTGAAAATAATCAGATCTCTCTTTCTCTCTCTTTCTCTCTCTCTCTCTCTGTCTGTCTCTGTCTGTCTCTCTGTCTGTCTCTGTCTGTCTCTCTGTCTGTCTCTCTCTCTCGCCTTCTCGCTCTCTTTCTCTGTGTTAATCCCAGCAATTTCTGCCTAATACCCACACGTCTTCTGTTTTTATCAAGTACCTATCTCTATGCTTTTACATTCCCTCGCTGTCTTACATCATTCGTCTACATCAATACACTGGCCTACGTTAAGTCATGTAGAAAGTCGTGTGTCATGCGTAACTTCTCCAAATACCAGGAAACTGAGGCAGGCACTCACAGGTCGGATAGGATAGATGCCAACAAATAGCTGAGCGGCGCAAGAAACCATTAGGATTGTACTCCGCGTTCAAGATTCTATTAGGAAGGTCTGCATGGATGTCGACAACAATAGAACCACGAATAATGGAGATAGCGAGGGAATAAAATGTGAAAAATTCTGAGAATTTAGGATCTGAGCAACGCAGCCGCGGATATATAGTGCCAGATGTGAGGCCGATGATTTAGGACGCTTTCAACAGCACATCGAATCTAGAATGTCGACAACAGAAGAGAGAGGGAGGGAGGGAGATAGGGCGAGGGAGAGAGAGACAGAGAGAGACAGACAGAGAGACATACAAAGAGAAAGAGAGAGAAAGAGAGAGAAAGAGAGAGAAAGAGAGATAGAGGGAGAGAGAGAAACAGAAGAATAGAAAGAAAGAGAGCGAGAGAGCGAGAGAGAGAAGGAAAGGGAGAGAAAGAACCATGCCGACAGAATATGAGAGCAGATATGCAAGCATAGAAAGAGTCATTTATAAGCAGACTTGAAACGACCCAGTGAAAGGAGGAGACACAGAGATCAGAAATAGGAAGAGACACAGGATGATACAGTCAGAAAGAGACAAACAGACAGACAGACAGAATGACAGACTGGTTGTAGTGCTATTCACATGTGGGCTGTATACGTTCCGTAATCGACGCCGTCGTTCCCTGCGAATGGGATCTGCATTTGATTTGCTCCAATGCACAGTTTGTCTTTCTGGCGGCGATGTCTGCGCTTCGATGGCCACCCTCTCCGAAGACCTGCCGCTCTCCCCCAGAGGCCAGGGGCACACACGCTTACCAGTCACACGAACACAGCAGACCGGCAGAGGAAGACAAAGAGTGGGAAGGAATAATACAGATAGACACAATGAGGATTAAAGAGAATCTGACAAAGAAAGAATAGGAAGGGAAGTTATGGGGAAACAAAGATAGAGAGCAGAGAGACAGAAATAAAGAGAGAGAGAGAGAGAGAGAGAGAGAGGAGACGAACGAAACGAACGAACGAACGACAGAGGCAGAGACAGGAACAGAGGCACAGAAACAGAGAGACAGAGAGTCAGACTATGATATATTGAGACAAAGAGAAACCGGATAGGAACAGAAAGGAAATTTGTGGGCAAGACAAAACTGGAGATATGCAGTAATTAACTTATAGAGATCTAAATTCGATACTGTCCCGAGTAGTGCCAGTCTCAAGCCTTGACGAAGAAGGAGGGCGACGCTATTGATCCATGTGATCTCATAGTCTCGTTGGACTGAAACAACTGTTACATCTAAAATGGCATCATAGAGATTAAAAAGCAACAGAAGCGACATCTACGTGTAACACCTAGAAAGTAAAATAAAGAAGCAAAGAAACCTATTAAAGACGATCGAGAAAATGGAAGACAAAGTGAGACGAGAAGATCCAGTGAGAGCTAGACAGATTGATAGAAGGAGAGAATAGGAGAGACAAGACGAGACAAAACAATGACCAACAATCAGATATGAGAAAGAGGATGACAAAACTTACAGAAGAGATCGAAAGAAAGAGCGAAATAGACAGAGACAGACAGACAAAGAAGAGGCAACTGAAGAAATAACGATACAAAGTAAGACAGTCAAACAAACTCAGGCAGAAAGCACACATGGAGACAGAAGAGCCACCTGAAGAACATCAGCATAATGGCTGATAAGTAGCTGATAGATAGAGTGAAAGAAAGACAGACATACAGCCAGACAGCCAGACAGCCAGACACACAGACACGCAGATGGACAGGCAAAAGGAAGGAAGCCAAAGATGGAAACAGGTAGCGATATGCAGATGGAGCCAGGGCGAGAAAGCGAAGCCCCACGTGGCCGACCCTGTGACATATATCGACTGCGACGATTCAACAGAGGAGACTTGAACGGACTCCAACAGAAGATAATTATTTTCTACGTGAGTTCGCTGCCAAGAGACCGATGAGTTGATCTATGCTCGTCCGATCCTCTGCCATTCATGCCACGCGCCATCCATCCCTCGTGTACTTCACTTGCCATACCTCCCACTTGCCACATTTTCCACTTGCCATACCTTCCACTTGCCACATCTTCCACTTGCCATACCTCCCACTTGGCACATCTTCCACTTGCCATACCTCCCACTTGCCACATTTTCCACTTGCCATACCTTCCACTTGCCACATCTTCCACTTGCCATACCTTCCACTTGCCACATCTTCCACTTGCCATACCTCCCACTTGGCACATCTTCCACTTGCCATACCTCCCACTTGCCACATCTTCCACTTGCCATACCTCCCACTTGCCGAATCTTCCACTTGCCTAACCTCCCACTTGGCACATCTTCCACTTGCCATACCTCCCACTGGCCACATCTTCCACTTGCCATACCTCCCACTTGCCGAATCTTCCACTTGCCTAACCTCCCACTTGGCACATCTTCCACTTGCCATATCTCCCACTTACCATATCTCCCACTTGCCACATCTTCCACTTACCACACCTTCTACTTGCCACAGCACCTACTACACCTTTGCTATGCTCACATTCTACGCTTCGTTCATTCAGGTCAGTTACATAGCGTCTCTGTAACAAACTGATGAGATACGTTCCCAGTCAAATTTCGGCTGAAAAAGAACAGTTTTCCAATTCTGATAGCTAATGCAAAAGGTAGATATGAAGGTTGTCGAGTTCCCTCAAATTTTCTCAATCGCCATATCTCACACTTGCCATATCCAGACTAGCACTTGTCACGCATCACAAGAACTTCTATTACTATTACTATTAGTACTTCTATTGCCTTTAGTCCAGCGGTGCCAGTCCCAATCCTGGACAAAAGAGGAGGGCGACGCTAATGATCTTTGTTATCCCAGTGTCATTAAAATACAACTACCAACGTATCCAACTTCCATTTGACACTTCACCGCTTGCCATATCTTTCATATTTTACGTTCTTTCTCGATAGCGCCTACTCCTGAGTCATGAACCACCAGAAATCTTTTGTTGAAACTCTCCGCTTTACTTGAACTGATTTTCTGCTTCCATTCCCGTTGACTTTTCCCACCCTACTTCACTGACGAATTGTTTCACGTGAATTATTATGATCGCCGTTTATCAAATAACTTCTCAACTCATGTTCAAAATTTAGCTAATTTAGATAATAATTATAACCATAATAAATATGATCAAGATATCATAAGCACCTCTGGAGTCTATATTTTCCTCTTTGGACAACGACCCTTTGCTCTGCAGCCTCATGCTAGCCACTCGAAACAAACAATTGAAAGTCTTGACATTTTAGTGCAAGCCACGAACCTCTCATGCCCACCGCCTGCCATATGTCCCATCGAAAGTCCTCGCGTGGCCCAGGGCCCCAGGTGCTCCACGCTCATCAATCAAGACCTTATGCTAGACCGGAAATAGTTAGTCCGACAAATCTCCGGAGCAGAATCTCCATTCATCGTTCGCTGGAGGAAAACCCCGGATGTCGACAGGGCAGTTACTCTTCTACCCCGTTCCGTGATTTCGCTGGTTTTTCTCCTCTCTTTCTCGTCTTAGTTGCGGATTTAGCGCCAAATTCGCCGGATATTTTATACGAGAGTAGTAGGGTCGCCGTCTGCATTAGAGATATAGCCCTATTTGACCCTCAGTGGTCGCCAAGGCTGAGTGGTTATTAGAGGAGAGGGGACGCCGTCACGTGTCTCGACTGTGTCCCTGTTGCGGAAATTGGGGCTTTGCCAAGAGGACAATAAAGCTTTCGATAAACTGGAGCAGAAAATCAGATTTCAGGCAGAGCGCTGAAAAATTGGGACGAAAATGAAAGAAATAGGAAGGCGATCTAAAATAAATAAAAGGTAGATGTAGTAAAAATGTAGATGTGAGTTGAATATGTTATTGACATATCACATTTTACGCAAATAAATTGTAAGGATAAATGTACATGGCATTTGACTTATAATTTGCAGAAAATTTTAACGTTATAGCCTAGCTTTCGACGTCAATGAAATGTAAATAAATGGTAATGTAAAATTAGGAATATCTTTGAAAACTGATATCATATATTGGGAGTCACTCTTATACAGGGATTCACTGTGTAGGTACCTTGAGCAAGTCCCTCGCGTACAATTGCTCTGCAGTACAACTGCAATTGCGCCGTCGAGGCGTGTGTATGCACTTCTGAGTAAAAAATGTTGGAAGAAGGCAATATCAAAATTCAGCTGTATTGTATTGTAATTGTGTAACATGCAAGAGTATTCATTCGTCTAACATCTGTAAATACATAATGGATTTAATATTGATATACTGATGTTATGATGGGCACCCAAAATGCGCACAAGATCAAGTGTCTAGATGTATAGACCTGCATTATATATGTTTTATAAATAATATATATTTACTTATTTATATCTTTCTAATGCGCTCGATCCCCAGAACTTGTAATATACTATTAATAGGCAACCTCGTTGTAATATTACATGTTCATCGGTAAATATATAGAGCAGTTTCAAATGTCAGAGTCCGCTCCAAACTGTACGTATTCGTATATATAATGTGTAGGTGTATACTAAGTATGTTTTCATTTGTAATGCGCTAGGTCGCACTCCGTATATGTATATTTTACATATAATTATAAATTCTACATATACTTATAATATTCTCTCCCTATATTGTATGTGTACAGAAAATATATATATATATATATATATATATATTGAGTTGGGAAGTGCATACAAGCACGGATATATGCTACATGGCCTGTGAATATGATGCTATCTGATTGCACTCAGTGTCTTTAACCTGCAATAAATGTAGAGTCGCCATCTGTTAAAACAGATAAGTGATCACAATAAGTCTTATTTATAAGGCAGGACAGATGCGCGGTTGACACAGAGACGAAGACACGCATACTGACAGACAGACAAACAGACAAACTGATTGACCACAGTGATTGACCACTCGTGCATCTCCTTACATACCTAACTCAAGTTTTAACAGAGCAGTTTGTGTGTCCAACAGTTAAGGTCAGAGAGATTCTTCAAGTTGTAATTAACAACTGCGCCCGTCCTACCGCATAGCTGTAGCCTATGGTCTGAAATAAAACTGAATGTTATTGTTATTATTATTTTCAGTCAGTCAGTCAAACAATCAGTCAGTCAGTCAGTCAGTCAGTCAGTTATTCAGTCAGTCAATCAGTCAGTCAGTCAGTCAGTCAACCAGTCAGACATTCAGGGCTAGTTGGACTTGATCTGGCCAACTGACCTCACGCAAAACTGATCCACAACATTTGGCAATCTGCCTCGCGAAGAGGAGGAATAAGCTCTAATCCTCAAAACTCAGTGGTGACCACGAAACCCCCATCTTAACCCCCATCTTTCAGGAATCGCAGGCTGAATAAAAATCTCAATTTATGATGGATGAATGCCAGTAGGCCTGACACAACCCCTTTGCCACAGATATCAGCCTCAGTCCTCAATTATATGAGGACTGAAATACGTCTTAATTAAATTTTTTACAATTATCAACGGTGTAGACACCGAAGGCCAAAGCCGGATTAACGTGGGTAATGCAATATAAAGTAAATTGAAATTTTTATAGCGCCTTATTGGACCAATTTGACATTGGTCCAATAGGTCACGAGTTAATCAAAAGAAAGTACTGCTATAATATAATCGTGCGTGTATGATACTATGAATGGCTCTGTTGATAAGAAATGATGAAATCGTGCGAGTAGGCCGATGAATGGCTCTGCTTGGGGGCAGCGATCCTGGGGACTGGGGAGTCGAGAGAGACGTGTCTCCCCGTCTTTTACAGAGAGGGGTAACGTTATACGTTTATTCTCCCCTCACATTTTCTACTGCTCTCATTGGGTGTCCCCCATCTGTCAAACGAGATCGTCACCTCTGGCTCTGTTGATATTTCATAATGAAGTTTATTTGCATGTACAAATTGTACATGTATTCAGGTGTATGCATAATACGCATACGTCGTGCAGTTTTAAGCAAAATGCTGCTATATAAGTTCAAATACTTAACAGTTTTGTGTGTTTGCTCCGAGGTTGACCCCTCTCTCTGGAACACGGAGCGTGTTCCAGAGAGAGGGGCCAACCTCGGAGCAAAAATCATTTTTTGCATTTCGCTTGTCACCAAGGTCCACTCAGACTCTTTTATACTCGTATAAAACCTGTTTTTTTCGGGGTGGGGAGCGTTCCCAAGTAATAGTCTTACAGGGGTGCTATATAAATCTTCCCTATGAATGAATGAATGAATGAGCATGTATGTATGCGTATATTTTTTGTGTATGTGTTATATGTGAATGCAATTTATTTTTCGTTTATTCAATTCGCATTGATAAATCGCAGTATGATTACATGCTACAGTATAGCAGCAGGTGATAGCAAGTTAAACAGAGGTCGAAGTTAGCTGCATGGCACCCTGTAGAAAAGAAATAGATACTTCACGTAGAGTGGGTCAATAGGTGCTTACTGAGTCGGTATTTAAACGTTTCATAGTGGTTTCTATTTCGTATTTCGTGTCGTATACGCAAATCCAGGCCATGGGACCAGCGTATGCCATCGAGAATTTGCGTATGTTTGTACGAGGAAAGATAGACCGATAATCATTAACATTTCGAAGGCAAAATGGATTAGCTAATTGAAGTAGCCTGAGGTAGTTCATATAAGAAGATGGTCGCATGTAGAGCATCTATAGGGACACATCGTTATCTACAATTTGCTAGTTGATTGAAAGATTTAGCAGCACTCGAACTAGCTTCGAATAGAGTAAAGTAAAATCTAACGCATTTGATAATTCCATTGCTTAGACAAAAATTTAAGGCTCAAACTCACTGTTGATTTAAATAGCTTAAAATAAAATTAGCTTTGTCATTGCACTTTCAATCGCATATACGACAATCACTGGTAAATCAAGAAACCTCTTATACTGTCAGCACATCATTTTATGCAAGCGCTAGGAGTAACCTATTCTAACATGGTCTTACTTAACTTTGCATTGATATATATCCTACCTTATGTAGCGTTACCGTCTCTTATTTTGCATTTCATAATTATCATCTAGCATAACCTATAGCCTTCGCTTCCAATACCTGACCTTACCTTGTCTTGCCTAATCTCACGTTGCCTAAAATAACCAAACCTAACCTTATCTTCCCTTACCTAACCGTACCTTGCGTTATCAATGTTGAATCAAACCTTACCTATAGCCTACCTGTACCTTACCTTAATCTTACCATACCTGACCTAATCTTACCTTTCATCGCTCAACTATGCCCAGCTTCACCTAACCTTGTCCATTGAGCCTCGGCGAAACGTGTCCGATAGAATTAAGCCAGGCTGCATTCTAGCGCATTTCTTTACCTTTCTCTTTTTATAACTCTCCTTCCACTTACTCTGCCAATGTCTATCAGCGTCTGGTTTTCTTCCATTCTGAATCCTCGCCTTCTCTGGCTTCATCGCTGTCTCAACCTCTCTCAACATACTCATGTCCACTCTCGTTCTCCCTCTTTTCTTCTGTCGCCCTCCTCTCTCTCTCTCTCTCTCTCTCTCTCTCTCACACACACACACACATTCTCTCTCTCTCACACACACACACACGCACTCTCTCTCTCTCTCTCTCTCTCTCTCTCTCTCTTATTCGCTCCTTCCTCTCTTTTGTTCGTTCTCTCAGTCTACCTCTATTCGCAGACGTACAAACACCGAGGTCAACTCAGAGCACGAAAGACAAACAGAAACACACGATGAGAAATTTAAATCAATAAAATTATTAAATAACTGCATATCTAATTAACCAAATACTGGAATTGTCTTTAAGGTTTTATCAACAATTCTAAAAACGTTGCAAAGCCACGAACAGTTTTAAGAAAGGAATCTAAAAACTGTCAGTCAATAACGCAATAACTAGCCGACGTCATCATTCGCTTCTCTAAATGCCACTCTTAACATGACAAAAACAAGATCAAACAGCAGTTTTTTAAACATGCAATAAATATTATTAAAATAATAACCATTTCTAAGACGTACTCGCCCATTCACAGAATATTCTCAGCACCTAAAGAATTTGATCTTCTTTGCGAACAGAATGATAATGATAATAATAATGACAATAATAACATTAATGATAATGATGATGATGATGATGATGATGATGATGATGATGATGATGATGATGATGGTGATGGTGATGGTGATGGTGATGATGATGATGATGATGATGATGATGATGATGATGATGATGATGGTGATGATGATGATGATGATGATGATGATGATGATGATGATGATGATGATGATGATGATGATGATGATGATGATAATAATAATAATAACAATGGCAATAATAACAATAATAATAATAATAAATATGATAATGATAATGATGATAATAAAAATAGCAATAATGATAATAGTGATAATAACAATAATAATAATAGTTGTAATAGTAATGGTATTAGTAACAACAGCAATAATAACATGTCTTACCAAGTGATATTTATATCTTCTAAAATGCCCTCTTTCTTTCAAAACTTCTGGTCGATCGTCAAAGTGCTCACCACCTTAACACCCTTCTTAACAAGGGTGATTTCGAACTCAGGTCCTAGATTTCTGATTACTCCCTCTCCCCCTCATCCCGATATAAATAGCTTTTAAATTCGCCTGCACATTTCTACTTTGAAGAAATCACACACAAATCCTATCTGTTCAAAAGAACAGATATTCGTCGAGAAGTTAAGTTTTCTGTCTCATCCGTTGATGCCTGTCACACGATTGGGACTGATGAGCAGCACCATAGATGGGGCCGTCTTTAAAGGCGCTATATGATTATTGCAAATAGCTAACTAATCGATTTCATCATCACCGGTTCATAACCCTGTTCTTTCAATTTTGCCAGCTTTCTTCTCAGTCACTATGGGTGATATATAGATCAATAGATTACAGATTAACTTATTATATAGGGTTGGCGTCTTCTGTCTTGCTCATTGCGATTTAGAACCCTCTATAAGGTGACTAGCACTAATCCAGAATTTCCAGCCAATCCAAACGCAAAGTCGGTAGATGCTGACGAACATGCAGGCCATAAAAAAGCAGATTATTGCTTGGCACTTGACAATACAACATTAAACAGTCTTTCCGTTGGTTCATGTGCTTTTACCATCAGGAATGGTGATATCGGAGGAGACAGAGGGTGTGTAGCCTACCCCACATCTGAAACCCCGAAGATCATAATTATAGTGCAACATTATGCCTAGAAAGTAATGGCAATGGCAGTTACAGAGCGGTACATAAAGAAACAATGGCAACACTACCAGCCATTACTGCTACAAAGATTACAAGTACGACACTACAACCAAATTCAAGAATACCATACTGAAACGACAAAGGTGATGGTGGACATTTAGAGAACAGTAATAAATATGACGATGGCATTAATTACAAATGACAAGTGAGTATGCTGTTCGTCGGTTGAAAATATTATGACGGAGATCGTTCTGTTTTCCAGGAGTAGTCTAAGAACGAGACAATGACGGTATAGTGTAGAGGAACACACTGACAGCGACAAGGTCAATGATATCATTGACAACATAATTGCTTAGCAATAGCTGAATGACGATAACAAGAAGGTCAAAAGGTCATCGGTCATTGCTTTCGAAACAGTCAAAACGTAAAAATGGAGCTGCCTATACAGTGTTAAAAAATCCCTATTCGACCCTGTTTTATAACTATTTTAATATAATTAATGGCAAATCTTAATAAACATTTCTAGAAGAACATCATAGATATTTATGAATGACAAGATACATATGGAATATTAAAATATTAAACTTTGATAATGTTCTAAACGCATTAACAATTGTAATAAAGGACCACGTAAGCACATTTATGACCATCAATCTCCTAAATATATTATGAACCTAACTACTATTATTAACCTTTACCACTCCTGAGGCCGCTGTGAGCTGCCAATTCTAATGCGTTTGATATAATAATTGGAGGGATAAGGGTTAATAATGAACGTCTTTAGGGAACATGAAGCAGTAGGGTTATAGATCTTTATTTTCAAAAATTGCTAACCCCCACATTTATTTATAAAAAAACATGAAACAGAAGCTCTCCCGCTGAAGCTGAACACAAACCAGACCACAGTAATTGTGGTTTCCTCTCTACTTGTCTAAGATTCATTCTCTTAAATTCGATGTACTGGTTAAACGTACAATCGGAAGCCGTACAACCGTCACCATGGTATCGCAGTGTGGTAACCCAGTTCCACCGGCTCGTTGTCCTTGTTTAGTTGCTCGCCATTGGTTGACGCTGTTTCTCTGCTCACCGTGCGCTCATCATCTGGTTCTCCGTCGAATCGTGGCTGTCGAGGCTTGTCGAGTCACTGTCGTTACTCTGGGCGCTCGAGTAACTGGCGGCCTCTTGCAGCCGCAGAAGCATGTTCATCTGGAACCAAAATGACAGAGCATTGAGCATAGGGAAGAACACCTATGCATACATTTTATGTTCGATAATGAACGGAAAAACTAGACCAGACTACACTAAAAGCTACACGAAACAAAAACAAGCTACTCTAATAAAACTTTAATACATTATTAGCTTATCAGATGAAAATAGAGGCTACTCACATACTTATCAAGTCACCTACAGCGCGGTCATACCATAATGAACAAGGTATTAATCAAGATATCGCTGAACAAGTGAAGAAATGGTTTTTCAAAATCACAATTACTGTTGCATTATTTCAGCTGTGTCAGTGTACTGGTTCGCTGGAGGGGTGGAACTACCGAGCAAACCACGTGACTGGTGTAGAATCAGCCCTAACTCCACTACTTATCAGGATTGGGAATAGGTCCAGCAACCCTGTGTTTTTACCCTTACAGGACAGCAAATTGAACTTAGCATGATGCAGATGTTCGGTAACTGCATTCGCTGTGAAGAACCACGGAGGATATAAGTTGTGACGTCTGAAACATTGATCATTCTCCAAAAGTCGAAAGTGACAAAGAGTAAATGGAAGTCTGCTTGCGATGGAAAGTAACCTTTTTGACCAAGAGGCAAAGATACTGCTAAAAATTTAGCAGCTCCAACTGAACAGGAAACACGTTTCATTCGACCAGAGGACGAGAGAAGATCCTTGAAAATGAACATTATTACAGAAGATCAAACCAGGAATTCAGGTAGTGATGGTATGCTAAAGTTGTCCGAATCATATAACACAAAACCAGACGCAATTAACGGAAATTCGAATTCTAACGACCTCCAATATCTCATGTTTTTAATTTAGCTTCGTCAGCGCCACAACTGAAAGCCAGAGGCGACACGCTACAGTGCTCATTGGACAAAGATATATAGGCCGTGAGACACCTGACGAAATACAACTTTAGCAGCAACAGAAAATAATGCAAGCTACCCAGGCTGTGATTTCTATAAGAAAGGAATTCCGTCTCTATTGTTCAGCTTATTTTTGGTTAAACAATTCTCTTTTCTTCTTTCTGTTTCCTACCAATATCTCTTTCCACGCAGATCCACAAAAGTCTCCGACTGAGGAAGCAGGATTTCTTTTCTGTCCAAAGTTCTATCTTCCACCGTTTCATAAATTTTTGGAATTGAGTAATCGTTTCCCAAACAGGTCCTGTCCAAACGGCATTCCGCCATATTGCACAGAAGACGTAACAACGTCTCCTTAGAATTAGTGTTCATCTCCGTCATTGTCACAAATACGCTAAAGGAATCGACGTGCACCTACCAGCGGATCTCCCGCTTCCGGTTCAGTGACGGACGAGGCATCGCTAGGTGGCGCCGCTTTCGCGTCTTCCAAGGACAATGGATCGAGGTTGACGTCTTCCGGTCGTAGGTGGAGCAGAGAAGGCCACTTCCGGTCCCTTGAGGAACCCTCCCTCTCCGTCACCGTCCAAGGATAATGGCCAATCACCCAGTCCGTCGGGTCCTCCCACTTGACTTTGGCGCCGTACGTCTGAGGTAAAGAAACAACATCTATAATTTACTTAACTCCAAAGTTGCATCAATTCTGAAAGCGATGTCTAGAATAGCTCAACACTAATATTATTATTATTATCAATACTATTGTCTGAAACCAAATCCCATGGGTGCAAGGTGTGTTATATATATTTGGCACAACGTTCAATATGATGATCTGTAAGAACTCCTATACGCCAGACACTAATGATGCGTGATTTAAATACTTTTCATATGGCCTGTTTTCTTAAAAGCAACGCCAACAAACAGCAACACCAATGTCAAGAACCCTAGCCGAAAGAATTGTCTGGTATGTAATAAAGCACTGCCAGAGCCAACTGTGCTAGACAAGTTTATTATTCTGATTATTATCATCATTATCGTCGTTATCACTATCATCAGCAGCGGTGACATCATCATCATCATCATCATCATCATCATCATCATGGACATTGCTAGCATAGCTCTTATTGTTATTTTAATGTTGGATATACAGCATAGAACAATGCAGGTTGGGAATTGCTCATCATCATCACCTGAACTCCTTCTCTGACCGCTTCCAGTAGATAGGGAACAATAGAGTAGTTCCAAAGATCCGTAAACCAGATCTGAGCTCCCTTTCCATCCATAGGACAGGACAGAAACAGTCTTGGACCTTCACCGAAAGAAAAATTAAATCCATAATAGCAAATTTATAGAGCGCCGTTGGAGAAGAAACTACTCGAAGGCTTTGCCGACCTCACAGCACACAAACTCGATAAATGTATTTCCATCAAGAAATTACACGGTGGTCATCCAATAAGGGCACACTACTCATAGCAGACAGTCTAATGTACCATATAAACCCAACACACAAACACACACACGCACACACACACACGCACGCACACACACACATATACACACACACGTTACTCACATATACATATACACAAACACACACGCGCGCACGCGCACACACACACACTAGAATTAGCTAGTCTAAATAATATTAATTCAGCTAATTGTCCTAATAATAGCGATTTTGTCAGTAAGCAGAGCAACGCGAAACTTAAGAATCACTTGCGACGTGCTCATGGGCACTCGTTCACCCAACACACACAAACACCCACACACACGCGCGCGCGCACACGCACGCACATGCACACACATACACACACACATACACACACACACATTTAGACGCACCAATTCACACTAACACATACATACACATATACAATAGTTAGAATTTTTAGTCACAGAGCAATACAATTGATTAATCAATTGATTAATTACGGTAAGCGCTCAATCAATTAAATAATTAACTTATTTATTTGTAGTGCTTTTTACGCGCACAATGTGTGTCAATCCGAAACTGTAGCTCAAAAGAGTATGCACGATCAACTAGACCATGGTCGAAATAAGAGGTTCCTCGCCATACTCGAACTCGTAATCTTTGGAATATTTAAAGTGCACTTAATCTACTGAGTGATATCGATAATCTGACCTATGGTGACATCAGAGGAGCAGTGGGCTTCGAGGAACTTGTTCAGATGCTGCCAGACGCGTGGAAGCCAGTCCACGATCTTCTCCATTTCCGGGTTCTTCATGTTGCAGGCGACCTCTTCCTCCACCAGACGGCGCTGCAGAAACCGTCCCAGAAAGCCACGCACCGGTTCCACGTGATTGGCGCACAGAACCCACCTGAAGTTGTGGTGCAGCTGGAGGTTCGTTGATGTCGAACCGGTCTGACTCATCGTTCCGATGATATAAGGACTGAATTCGAAGAACACAGGTATGGGCTGTTCATCATTCATTCAATCAATCATTCATTCATTCAATCAGTCAATCAATCATTCATTCATTCATTCATTCAATCAATCATTCATTCATTCAATCAGTCAATCAATCAATCATTCATTCATTCAATCAATCATTCATTCATTTATTCAGTCTCGTGATTTATATGTTGCCCTTCAAGAAAACGACTCAGAAACGCTCCCAGTCCAGTCCAGTCACGCAACTTGGAGCGAGGCGACCGAAGGTAATGTAAGATTAAGTAAGGTATGACTTGAATTATGTAAGGTTATATCAAGCAACTTAAATTTATGTGAAGTAAAGTGTTAATTGAGGTGAGGTAAGGCGAATACGAAGTGAAGTCATGGTATGGGAGGAAATAGAAGAAAATGTGCGAGAATTGAAGGGAGCCGGAGGAGAATGGAAGGAAAGAGAATGAAAGGAAAGGGAATGGAAGGGAATTATATGGAAGAGAATGCAATTGAAGGGAAACAGAAGAGAACGGAAGAAAACAAAAAGTTAGAGAATGGAATACATTGAGAGTGAATGGGAAGAAATGAGAGGGAAGTATAAATGACTGACCAGAGTTGAAATTTGACTCCAAGGAACGGATTGAATGCTTCTCCAAGAGAGGCGACGTGATGCAGATTGTCTAAGATGATGACATCTGGCAGATCAGAGGACGATGCCTCGCACTGGTCAGCCACGTTCGACAGATACTGACGCAGCTCTTTCCCAGATTTGTGGTCGACGTTAAACGTTGCTATGACACCCGTACTTGCGTCTTTGCCGGAGCTAACATGTACCCCAGAAGTAAATCACATGTAGAATGAATCTGCACTGTACTGTCTATGTAGGAACATATACACACTTGGAAATAGTGAACGAGTAAATAATAAAACATATTAAAGTAAGTAGATTCATTCACTACGAAGATTTACATAGCGACCCTTCAAGGTTACGGTACTACTCAGGAGCGCTCCCGATCAGAACTAAAAAAACAGTTTGTAGGTGAGTATGCAAAGAGTCACAGGGGACACGCGCAAATCCAACGGGAGGCTTTTTCAGAGTTATGTATGTTGAAGCAAGCTAAAGTATTTTGAAACCTACCTACATGTTTATAAGTTATAATCGCAAATATCCACTTTAGGTCTTTGAAGGAGGACTTACAAGATGATAAGGTATTCTGCCAATTTCTGGGCTAAGTAAGTCTTTCCGGTTCCACTTGGTCCACAGAGAATCATTCTCCGATGGTCCAGCAACAGAGAGACGTATCTCTGGAGGATACTCTTTGGTACAAGTGTCTCGAAGGCCAAAGCATCAACGCAGTTCTCAGAAGGTCCTGTGATAAAAATCGAAATATGAAGACCAGTTGGCTGAATTTAAACCTGTAACATTTCCCGAAACAAATAGGAACGAAATTCATTTTTTACCTTATAAATCTATTATAAATTAAGTACTTCTCTGTAATGTCGTCATCGATATATCAGTCATAATGTTCCCATTTAACAACTTTTTACCACCGAACTTCAAGCATGTCAATCGATTTTGGGTAATGAAAGACATTACGCAGATGATGATCAGTAGCAGCAAAGTAGCTATAAAAGATGCAGGAAAATGTGCATCGTAAAGTGCAACATTTTAATCCTATTCATAACGCATGAAGGTACAGCTCTCTAGACTGTCAGCCGAGAGGTCAAGGATTCAGTAATGCCACCAGGTTAGAAACTTGTTTCGCGATTCTGCTCCAACTGTGCTTTAATGAGTTAACTGACCGCACACTAGCAGTGGGAAGATGCGCCGGCGAATGAGATAATTGATTATACGCCATCATAAGCTGAGGCAAAGAAATGGAGTCCCTAACACTTCATAAGTGCAGAATTATTGACTAAATTTACTTTTCATTGAACTTTTCTTACCCTTCAACGTTAAGACGATGTTCATGTTTTCACCGACTAGATATCCACAGGGCAATAACTCTGGGAGGCTAGAACCTGGAGGATGACACACAAGTAATAGCCTATAATAATGGAGAGAATAGAACAGCGATCAACACCAAATTGGCAAAAAAGACTTAATAAGGAAATATCATAGTTTCTCCCATAATTATATAATTCTATTTACAACTATTCCTTCGATATTTTATAATGGTTTACCCTTCTATTAAAACGAGATAAACTATAGTAGGATAGAACGAAATACGCAGAAACTACAATGGATTTAATTAAAGGTTCAATTATAGTCCTATGGAATGGAATAGAGCAGAAAAGATGATGAAATTGCTTTATTTCTTAATTGTATACAATCAGATTAACTCTCTTCTTCTTTGTTCTGCTTGGTCAACCAAAAGTTTTAGAGTTTACTCTAGTCTAGTCTATTCTAATTTAATCTAACCTAGTCTCGTTTAGCCAAAATTCTGTAGGCAAGTTCAGTTCGATAACCTATATACAATTGGCAACTGAATGCGTCACTTTCTGCATAACATAACTGCTTTGAATAACCAGAATTGTTTATAAGCTTAGGATCATGTAACCTGAAATACACACATGCTAAAGTAAAGACAAAAAATCCTTTAGAGGTTGCAAGACCAAATGTGAGATTTCGATCCAAAACATGAGGAAGAAATGACAATTGACTCTTGTGCCACGCTCACCCTTAGATCGAGTGATCTCTCCCACTTTATAACTGGACAAACTGGATGCATTCAGCCCCAGACTGGTTCCCGGATCCACTCTGCGAACGTACTCCTGAAATTACGAATGAATCACTGGCTTACATGCTTCAGTGGCAACCTCAGGCTTATGGCCAATCTGCACTGAGTTTAGATAGTTGACTGCAATGGGTTTAACAGCATAGGACCACACACAAATGAACGAAACTGGAATGGAATGGACTGGAATGAACTTAAATGGAATTGAATGAAATAAGCTACAATGGAATGAACTGGAATGGAATTAACCATAATGAAATTACATGCAAAGGGCTGGATTGAAATTAACTGGAAATAACATGTTAAAATGGAATGAGATGGAATTGAAGGATACGAAACTGGAACAGAATATACCAAATACGAGTAGATTAATTAGGCAAACAAAATCAGGTAAATCGTTTCAGGATTGATCCTTTTTATCTAAGCCAGATAAAACAATTAAGTAGACGAATGAATCTAACGAACATCTGATCAGATTGAAACAGTTGAAAAACTACTAACAGCGCTATGGCATCTGCAAACGAAATATGAATCTACTTAAAAAGAAGAAGAATAGTTTAAGATAGCATCTCTGAAGGACACATTAGGCCCAATTTCTTTATCTAATAAAAAAAGCGGCTCTTTACCGTCAGCAGATGCCGAATGCTGTTTTCCAGCGTCTCCCAACCTGTGTTGTGAGTCACAGACAGCACTCCAATCATCACACGGTTTGTCTGCAAGAAACAAATAAATCGGATTTCTAAAAAACCCAGACAGTGGCGATTATCTAACGCAGTATGCAACACTGCGGATGATAGTGTCGCATATTACTGTGATGCATCCGGAAGCGCTTAATAAAGCTTGACATGTGCGCAATTTTAAAGACTGCAAGTTTGAACCCACTGAACAGACTCAGCGCAATGAGCCTACAACTTCCAAGTGGTTACAATCAACTGGTAGAATTTGGCAAGCTGAGAAGTAAAAGGAAATCTTTCGATGGAATGGTTCCGTTTCCATGGTCTTGGAAGTCCTCCATTTCCAAGTACTAAAAAGCTACTCCACCTGCAAGATTCGAAAGATTATTAATCAGAGATACGAAATATCGTCTTGCGTCATAATCGCAATTGTAATCATGTATATAATAAACACAAGACAACCTCGTCAAGGTAGAAACGCCTAGTCAACTATAATACAGTTGATTAGGCGTTTCAAGTATAGATATAACTCCGGGAAAAGGCATTTGGCAATGCTTGTGTTCAATAAGCTTAAAGCTGTGAACTAAAAACATGCAAGCGACTGATTAATCAATGCATTTTTTTGTATCCGGATATGATGCCATATCGCATAGCCCTTTAAAAGACTGCGGTTACAGATGGTTTAACTTCTGACCTCACGACTTGATTGGTCGCTGACGGACGGACTAAGACGAACGCAAACTGTGATCTGACCGCCATCTTTGTTCAATGAATCCACAGTTATAGCGTCTGAAATACATAGAAAAGATAGAAGTTTCCAATTTTGCAACTAGCCAGCACCCCTGAGAACTGCTTGACCAACATTCGAACTCCCTTCAAAAGTATTAGGCCTATCACATTTGAAGAGGCATACACGTATATGACGTTGTTCCTTTTTGAATCACTACTGAAACTTATGCTTGCCAACATTAGGCTTATAGGTTTACAGTACTATACGTGGAATCAAACGCCTAATCTTACGATCTCATCCATCCTATGACCTTCATGCCTTTTTACACCAATCTTTCTATCTATGCATCCAGAAATTTATTGATTTATCTATATTTCCATATATGCATCCATAAATTCATTATTGCATCATTTCAGCCATCTTTCTATCCATCAATCCAACATTCCATCCGTCTATCCGTCATTCAATCCATTTTCCATCCACTTATCCACCTAAAGCATTCATATTCATTCATCTATCTTTCCATCGATTCAAGCAGCCGTGACCACGTCTTGGAAAGTCTATTATTATGTGTATTTCAAATGCTATGACATAGGGTTCTTTCCATCCATTAGTCCATACCTCCGTCCTAAAATGCATCCAAACACTGATTTATTACTAAATCCTACCAAAGCTGTACGGATCGTCTAGGCTGATCCTAGGTGCCACTCCTTGTTTCTTGGCCTCGACGGGCGACGGTGGACAGACATCGAGCCCTCTATGCTGAATGACCTTCTGCATTCGATCGTTCTCCGACTTGAGGGACACGATCTCGCCCTTCATCCGGTTCATCGTGTCCTTGAGCTGTTCCAATTGGTGAGCGGAAGACAGCGCTTCCAAGCGGACGTCCGTCAACTTCATGTCCTTCTCATGCAGCTGCTGCTGGAGCTGAAGAACGACCTCGACGCTCTGTGCTGGAGCAGGAGGCGGAACAGCGGAACATGGATAGTCACCGGATACACACACGAACCTGCTAGACAACGGTCGAATTATGTATAAGACGTTGCCATCGACTCTCAATGCTCTTGAAAGCTGTTCTCGTTCGTTGAGGTTGAGCGGGGCAGGACTTTTGAGTGGACGCCTAGAAGCGGCGCTATAAAAATGGTGTAAATAAATGACTTTATGAAATTCTGAGTCATTTACGAACTCCTCGAAAACGTGTACATCAATCGGGTGCTCATTTATTGAACTACATGACCTCAATTGACTCTCATGTCCTTCATGACGATGCATTATCCTTCTCTATTACTATGTCTCTTATTCTGTCTGTCTTTCTGGCTGTCTGTCTCTCTATCTCTCTGTGTCTGTCTGTTGCTATCTCGCCGTCTCTCGGTTTTTCTCTTTATATATATAAAATTATATATGTATATATTTATATATATAATTATATATATTATCTACATAATTATACATATAGAGAGAGTTAGAAATATACAGTTAGACGGATAAACTCAGACAGAGAGACATGCGAATAGACAGATGAAAAGAGAAGGCATACTAACGGTGGTTGGAGCTTTCTCGAGTTGTTAGCGATCGGTGTACTTGGTACGCTGACGGTGCGCGACGTTGTGAGAAGCGGAGAATTCGGAACTGAAGTGTCAGATCGTATACTGACAGCATCGGAGTCATTGTCAGACAACGGCTTGTGCTTCTTGCGAGAAAACGCTTTCGTAAACGGATTCTTCAGCTGACAATAACAGATTGGCAGTAATAAGTAGGCGACAACAAATAAGCAAAGATAGAAATAAAGCAAAAAATGGCGAGAGACAATAGGAAAATTACAAGACAATTAAGAACAAAGGAAAATTGCAACAAAAAGCAACAACATAATACGACAATAGAAAGACAAATGCCGCAAAGACAACAACGAAAACGTTTGAAAAAGGAAAGAAATTACAAGAATCATTAACACAATTGCAATTGTTCGTAAACTGGCGATATTGTTATTGTGCCATTGACGTTGTTGGTGTGCTATGGATATTTTTAGTGTACCATTGATATTATTAGTGTACTGAAGGTATTGCTGTTAATGCACTGTTGGTATTCTTAGTGTAATCTTTGTGAATGGTGCTTTGAATGCATATTTCTTAGCACAATCATTGAATGCAAAGGGTAATGAAGTGGACTTATTTTTCAATGACGGTGTGGAAAAGGGAATGATGAAAGAAGCTCAACACAGGGAGTAGTGGCGTCATTGGACTTATGAACCTGCCTGAAGGCAGAGAACCGAAAGAAGAAGGTGTGGACTAACCCAGTTCGTTTTCTTCTTCTGTTTCTTCTCCATCAGCGAATTGGCATCGCAGAGGTCAGTGGCTGCATTTCCCGACAAGGAACTAGACAGCATGACGTCATCAGTTGACAGGTGGTTAATTAGCACGGACTTCTCGCCATCTAAATAAAGCAGGAATTTAAGTCAGAATGTTAATATAATTCAGATATTCTAAGAATTGGTTAAATTGGATCCCGGTCAGGACAGGGTATCTAGGTCAGGTTGACTAAATAAAGTGAGGTCAAGTTCAGGTCAGGTGAACAATGGCACGATCAAGTGACGTAGCACGATAATAGTGAGGAATACAAGACAAGGCAATGTCATCTTCAACACACTCCGACCGAGTACGTATACTCGTTGACAATCAAGGCCAGGTCGAGTCAGATTATCTAGGTCAAGTAGATTCATGCTCGACGAGAGGGGGTAAATGCCCAGGGAAATAGGCATTTCGCATTAATGTCATGTGACGTCTGCCTAAATTTATAAAGCGCTGTTTCAAGACATCTGCACTGAAAATTTACCAGTTTTTGATGTCTTTGGGACGAGAGACAGCTGGCGTTGAAGCAGTCTTCCACTGGAGCTTTGACTTCCAAAGTGATTTCGTGACTGAAGGTGAAGACTCTGTAGCGTCGTTCTAAGTTCACTCAGCTCAGCGTCCTACAAGTTATAGGGTGAGGAGGTTAACTAAGGATAGGATATTAATGCCAGGTAACATATTAAGTCGAGACAGGGTGAGGTGACGGAAATCAGTGAACGACATATTAAACATATCATGTGATGCACAGAGATTGTCAGTGCACACGATATAACATCATACTAAACTGGATTTCAAGTTACACACATGACAGTATCTGACGAATATCTATGGAATTGGCATCGTATCTATTTTCAATAACTATTACCAATCCCATGTACAACGATAAGGATGATGACAGTGATGATAATGATGATAGTAATAATAATTATGCTAATACTGGTGCTGCTGGTGACGACGACGACAACGCCGAGGACAATGACGATGGTGATAAAATAATAATGATGCAAATGCAAGTAATATTATTAATAATAACAATAGCAGTAGTAGTAGAAGTAGTGGTAGCAATAATAATAATAATAACAATAATAATAATATTAATACAAAATAATAAAAATAATAACAGTAGTAATGACTATATCGATGGCGCCGTAGCATAGTCATGCTATTAAAGGGCCCTTACCATTATACGATACGCTTCTCACATTAGTTTTTTATGACGGCTGACATCAACCCCGAATTATCAATAGCACTAATTAATATAATTAATAATAAAAACCTTGTGTTCAGTGGTGACCGTCAGTTTTTGAAGACGCTGCGTCATATTAGCCAGACTTTGCTCAAATGCCGACACGACATGAACCTGACAAAAAACAAGGTATTGGTTATGGCAATAGAGAATAGGTACCACAAGATAAGTTAAAACGCATAGGTTAGTAAAATCAGACATACATTGCTACATGAGCCCAGTACATGTAAGTGCTTGTAAGGTAGGTTTATGAATATAAGTGTGATCCAGCAGCCTTGTGTAAGCTTGATGCTCTCGATGTATGAAAATAACCTATCACATATTGTATGGTAAACGATTTTAGAAGTTCTCAAACGGACTCGACACCCCCCCTCCTTATTCGTGCGCAACCTAAAAGACCCCTATTAGACCATTTACTGAATTTTAGTGTTTCATTGACCAGGAAGCATAATTCCCTAGGACATCACATGATTATTTGTCGACAAACAATAAAACCCATCGGAACATTTCCGACTTCAAATTATCACCAGAGCACACAACAGACTACCTTCTCAATCACTGTGCTTGTCCCACAATGTACTTTACATTATACCGTTAAATTTCATTGTTGGAATATTCCCAAAGCCATCTAGGCTTCGTCAAACACCAGAAAGTGTTGTACGCAGCAGACTATCATGTTTTTAACACTTACATTATTTAGATATACAGAATACGTATTTCATGATGAAGTCGTACAATCGAAGTGCAGTAAACTACCGTTATGTCCCACTTAGAAAATCAACATATTATGTTTACATTAGTGCTGAGTTGTGTCGTCAGAGTATTTATCTTCTCCTGTGCCAGCTCCAACTCTCTCCGAAGTTTCCGCACCTGCAATCAAGAAAGTAACAATGATGTGCTTTGACCCGTCGGAGAAAGCCTTCACTGGCGAATCCCCTAAATTAGGATTGCTATAGATAGCTCAGCTTTCTAATGTCATCGAGAGTAATTGTGGCGTAATTATGCAACGGTCGTAACAAAATCGAGATTTAAAATATTCTTATCTCAGAATTTGAACGAATTATAAGCCGAAAATTGTTGCGTTGAAATAGATATTTAGAGCAAAACGTTCCTTTGATGTTTAATGTCTCCAAAATATTGCATTTCCCAGTTTTCATTGTAGAACAGGTAAACGTAATGATAAACTTTGGAGAATTACAGCATAGGTGAATGCAATGGATGACACCCTATAGAAGAGAGTTACGTCACATAGATATATTGGGATTGTAGCGTATGATATCATTCTAGAAAACAGGTACACGTCATAACGTCATCTTTGAGAGTTGCTTCATTTTAATAACATTCATCCAGCTTACCTCTTGAACTTGCTTTTCCTCAGACTGAAACAGAAACAGATCAATTGTGAAATTCACATCTTTAAAATGATACACTAAGTTTAAGACTATACATGTAGGCCTACAGGCGGCCAGTAAAACACAGCATAGCATAGCATAGGGTGGATACAGTAATCGATTCGATAAAACAAGATTTCAATTGAAGAAGATGAGGCAACTTACTGATGAGTAGACGGACGAAGCGGTGGATATCAACGACAACATTGAGCCATGAACTGCAACAAATCACAGGAATTAGCTTCAGCAGTAAAGAAAACGAAGACAACTTCTTTTAGCCTGAAATGTCTGAAGTGCAGAATCAAGAGAAACAGAACAGAACCCTTTAAGAGTTTAACCGAGATCTATGAAGCAAGGGATGCCCGGAATTTGTCAGTGAGGCCAGGATCAAGCCATGAGTAAGTCAAAACGATGTTATGTACACACACATATGCATGTATGCGTAACTTTGTTTCTGTGTGTTCATTACATACACGACATATGTTACGCTACTCGGTGTCTTATATGGTGACATGACTTATTCTCAACCTAGCATTTTCTTTTAATTTCCAGAGACGTGTTAGCCAGTCTGTTAAAATCCTGTGTCATATAATTTATACAATTTTAATTATATGCTCAATCATTCCACTGAATTAATTAGCAAGGTTGGTATCTCTGAATCGGAGGCTACTCTGCGGGAATAGCTTATCCATAGGAAATAGCGCATCACTTTCGAAATTCAAGAAATTCAAAAACGGCTTACGATCTTCATCCTTGTTCGTCATCCTCTTGGAGTTCTGCGACAGGGAGCCAGCGCAGGTGCCCCCGATCGACTGTCTCATTGCCAGCTTCGACCAACTGGACTGCGATCCAGTGCTGCTGCGCGGACTGATGCTGTTCGGTGAGGTTGGCGGTCGATCGTCCAGTACCAGGGACTCTCTGGCCGAAGATGAAATGGCGGTATCGGTATTGGCGTGGGTCAGATGGGTGGGGCGCCCTATCCTCGGAAGACTGTTGGAGTAGAGGTTTGTCGTACCGTCCGCTGCCGACATGGAGAAGCTTCTACCGGATCGAAGGCAGGCCCCGGCCTCGTCCGGCCCCAAGGGTATGCTGCTGCTACCGAGGCAGAGTCGATCATCCCTTCGGAAACCAAATCCTGCCGTGGCCAGGGCCAAGGGCGGACTGAGCGGACTGGCGAGAGAATTGGTCGAGGACTGAGATGAACTGATGCTGCGATTGGAGGGGATGCGACGGGAAGGCTGGTTCCTTTCCGCCGAAAACAATTCCAATTTCTTTCCGCCGGATTTCGGATAGCCTCCTCCTCCTTCGTCACGCTTTCCATCTCTTCCTCCGTTTCCACCACCCCCTCCGTCCCCGATTCCTCCTCCTCCTCTGTCTGTGTGGCATGCTTTGCCCTTCATTCGTCCATCCATGGGCGTGCTTGAACCAACAGCAGTCTTCCCTGCGCTGATTACCTCTGGGGTGCGCAGTCCATTTGTTCCCTGAGTCTGCCTGGCGTAGTCTCCACCCGATTCTGTCCTTGCAGAAGGACTGAGGGGCAGACGAATTCCCCGCTGACCGGGTGAGAAGGTGCGAAGGACCTCCTGAGGGCGCTCACCCGAGACCCGGTCACGATCAGAGGGGTTCGCCCTGCACTTGTGTGTCACTAGCAGCACCATTGACTGCTCGGTGTTCGTCTCTGAATCCATCTTCTGCCTCGCGTCTATCTGCTGCTGCAGGGGACACGACTGCTTCATCATCAACCCGGTCTCACCTTTCCGGGCATCACCAGGGGCCCTTAGAACGCCCTCCTTTCTGTCCGAGGGTGACATCCCCTGGTCGTTTCGCTTGAGGTAACTCCTCCCAAGGCCCGACTTGGCTCCAAGATCGCACGTCTGCTGCTTGACTACTTTCGCAGTCTTAGGGAGTGTTGCTCGGTAGACGAATCCCCGTTCAAATGGGATGGACGGGTTGGTTGCGGCGTCGATCCTGCTACTGGCAATACGATACTTTTCCCAGTCCACCTGAGGAGCAGCTACGCCCCTCTGCAGACCCCCCTTGCCGTCACCAGTCCTCTGTCCATTCTGGTCTTCCTTCGTCGTTGCATATGGTAGCTGGGGAAATCCGGGCTTCGATGGGTTCATCTGACATGTAATTGGCTCTGGTCGGGGACCACGTGTCATCTTCAAAACAACCTCCTCTGCGTCACGAGGTGTCGCTACTCTTCCTGTGACGTCACCGGAATTGCCGTCAGAGTCGAGTTCGTTGCAGCTAAAAGTAAAGAACAATGTGTGAGATACGCGTATGGCCTGTGATAAACGACGTCAGTGCAGACAACGTGTCTACATAACGCACATAATGTCTAAACTCGTCAAAGCGCACTGGTAAGGGTAGCACACCTGTTCGCAATCCTCTAAAGAAACACATCAGAGGCTTAGTTCTGGGGTCAATGGATCATTTGGTTGAGGCGCAGAGACGATCACAGCAGTCTGACGATAAGACATCTTTCTTAACCTTCCCTCTTGTTGGAATTCACTAAAACATATAAGGATGAGTAATTCCAGGTGAAGTGGAACCCCACCCATCCGAATACTAACCAGGGGCGGTTGAGTAATGGAGAAAACACTGTTGAGCAGAGCTGAGGGTCCGAATTCGATGCCCGTGTCCTCTGTATGGTTGAGTCGTTCTTCTTTCGCTAAGCGGCGGCGTTTGTTAACTTGAATGTGAAATGTTTTTTAATGGGGGTTAATGGCTGCCGACAATTGAATTCGACTCATGCTGTTAACCTGTCATCATTCATTCTTACTATACCTGTAATGACATTGCGGTTTTTTCGTTTTGAAATTAAACAGAATTTATCATCATCATCATCGTCGTCATCGTCATCGACACCGCCACATCCATCGCCATCAGCATCCTCGTCGTCGTCGTCATAATCATAATCATCATCACCACCACCGTCGTCATCATCGTCGTCGTGTCGTCATCATCATCATCATCAGTAGCAGTAATATTAGTAGTAGTAGTAGTAGTATTAGGCTAAGTTTACTTGACTACACTACACCTGCAGCATTCGTAGCAACAAACCTAGTAGTGGAATCGAACCATGCCCTGAATAAACAGAGCATCGTCAGTTGAAGAATATACACATCGGATGCAGAACTTAAATTCAATGATGCTCTATTAAAAGCTGCTGATACAGGCATGCATTCATGATCGATTGGTTGGATGCTTCTCAAGACTCATAAAATACGGAAGTATCCCGGCATTAGTTCGTCAAACGACATCTGTTGCCAAATTTGAATCTAAATTAAGCGAATCTATTTGCGTTGCGTGACTAGCAATGCAGCAAAACGCGTGACTTGTTTTGTTAAATATCGCTATAAATTTTCAATTGAATTGTATTGCATTAATATAAACAAGTATTGTATTGTATTGTATAGGCATATTTCTATAGCGCCTCTCCCAATACAACCCAATCAGGGAGGCAACAAAGCAGAGCAGTCCTTTAAGCTTTTAAGCTTGACCCAAAGAGGCAGTCATGGGTTTGAAGAGTTAAACGACTTCATTTTCTTAACCTCAGCATATGACGACGGATTGGCAACATTGGCCAGTTATCTCTGGTTGCCAGAACTTCTCACCGAAGGTGTGCTGAAAGTGTCCTCAATTTCGACGAATTCCCTGGGAATGGGCAAGTTGATCCGAAACCTATATAAATATTTACGTATTGGAGAAGATGTGAACCTACAAACTCTAGTCTGACATTCCAACACACTAACCGCTTGCAAACGCATTACATGGGTGTCTGGAAAGACCCTTGGTCGTTTGAAACCCAATCAATATATTGTACTCTGCAATTTCCCAGATCCTAAAATTATTGAACGAGCTGTAATAATAGCTGTATACGCTACATGACACAACGTGTCAATAAATTCTACTGGAATACACTACACAGCGTGTCAATAACTACACTAAAATACATTTCGCTTGAACTGCATTATTCTGCACTACGGTATTTTACATTTCACTGAACACTGCGCCGTTGTATTTCGTTTAAATCTACTACTTTTCAGTTGAATACGGAGATAAGCCCTCAAAGATTAACCGTTCCGCGATAACGTGAATCATTTTATCGATAGTTTACATTAATATTAATATTATTTTATCTTGATTGAAACGTAAAGACCCGGTGCTGCTCGACCTAACGAATCGATCGACAGCATCGGTTGATGGCAGATGGAAGGAAAAGGAATTATGTAAGTCAGGTGTTGTACACCTGACGTTGTTTCGCGTGGAGATAAGTGCTGCTGCAGGGAGGGGAGATTGATGACGACTGCAGGGATCGGGAGACGGTTTTAGCATCGATTGACTGCTGCAGCTGACGGAGAGGAGGAATTACTGAGAGCATCACCCGAGGCGCAAAGAGAGACAGATATATATATAGATATATATATATCTACATATATATATCTATACATATAAAGAGGGAGAAGAGAGAAATGGGAGAGTCAAATGCAGAAAGAGGGAGTAGGGGATAGGAAAACATACAGCAGCAGAGAGAGGGTTAGCCAGAAGCGGAGGAAAGGTCAACTACAGGGACACGGAGAGAAAACGCACAGAACCAGAAAAAGTAAAGATCAACAGATCCGTTGAAAGAGTATACGACTGACACAGGACAGACGAACATGCAGACAGACAGAGAGGTAGACAGACAAGTGGGCAGACAGGCAAATTGGTAGACACACACAGATAGGCAAGGGCACAAACTTGCCGAGCCGGCGGACGATAAGGTCTTGTCCGTAACCTTCACGCAGGATTTATTCGTGCGTGACTCATCGGAAAGCGCACTGCAGCTTATTTCGACGAGGCTCTGCAGCAGAACTCATTCAGTTTGGCCTGCCTCCGTACCTGCTTCCTAACATATAAACAAGCGAGACTCCCTCTAGGGGGCTTCCTCTAGGAGGCGCCTCTGACATTGCACACAAGCTGCTCGACTGGAAACATAATCTCCGCTTAACCAGACTTGCATGTTACCAGGTGTTACCAGAAAATCTTTGATGCAGATAAAATATAAAAAAATCGAAATTAACTGCTCTCGCATTAAGCGAAACTTCTTGATTAATAATACTGTGTGAAGAAATAAGCGGAGTGCATCATGTAGGTCGAAATTTAGGCAGAGGTATAAATCGGGTACATGCTAGAAGGTGAACGCCTGCCTCGTCAGCTGTCAATTGGAGGAGATTGGGAACGATAATGTTGATGTAGGCTAGAAGTAGATGACTGTATCTCATGGTGTTGGTATCTCCCACATGCATCCACGGGTGCATCTATGAGAGCTTGGTAAGATAAGGTAAGGTAGTCGATCTTTCGTCGTAACCACAATCTCCAAACATCTTCACTGTCCAAGAAAACTAAGTCGTGGGGATAAGAACAGATAGGATCACAAATAATTTGTGCAGACAGAGTTTGGAGGAATGGATATTGGAGACCATTAGCACAAGGCAGAGACTAAGAAATATATGTTTTGATGGTTTCTCTTAAAGAGAAGTCGCAGAGGAGAGAGGAATGGCGATATCAAACATTTGAACCTGCTGGAAAAAGCAGAGAACAAGAAGAAGCTTTCTCTGATTAACTGCCATCAGAAGTTCATCTACGGGTGCAAGTAAACTACAGTATCCCTACTCGTAAACGATAACTGCAAATGAAAGCGACAGATTTGTAGTCATGATGTAGTTTAGGTAGTGTACCTGTCGCCAAACTGTTGTCCTGTTTCGATCCGTTCCCTGACTGTTCTCATTCCGTTCCTGAAGCGAAGCTGAAGCCTTCGACAGTTATTGTAGCCACTACCAACGACGCTGCAGGGCGACGTCGACATCGCTCCGCCTTCGCTCACGTACCCGCTCCCGATCTCTTCCAGGTGACCACTGACCGGAATCTCACCCTCCGACATATACCCCATCACGGAATCTGCCACGTCGACATCCGAACACCAGTCGGATTCCGCTTCCGTCACGAGACTCCCACGGTTGCCGATGCTGGGGCCCATCGCCAGTCGACGCTGTGCCGCTGGAGGTGGATCGGCGCACGGCCGGGCTGGGTCGATCGACGGACGGTGGTGGGACAGGGCACGTCCTCCTCCGAGTCCGTGTTGAGAGGAGTACCGCGAAAAGTCATGACACGATAGCGACATGTTGCCTGGAAACTGAGGCATTCCGGGAACGGAGTTGTTGATAGCGTAGGACGGAGATGAGGTCAACGGTTCCATCGGTTTGATGCTCAGAGCGTTGGTGCCTTCCATAGGACTCGGTAGGTTCTCATCGCTATCCGCTCGTTGATCGAGGAGATTCGTCTGCGGACCGTTCGTCAGAGGCGCCTTGACTCTGGACGAGGGGCCGTTGTTGGGTGACAGAAAGGAGCTCTTGTCTTTCCCTAGACTCAACGGACGTTCGGAGGGCTCTCTTGGTTCCGCATTCGAGTTGAGACTGTGCGAGCGAACTGGGACCGGCGGTGGGGACAGAACATTCCCAGATGATGCAACACTGCCTGTCCTCGAGTTTTGGCGCTTCTCAAACAGAGCCTCAACCGGAGCAGCTGTGTCTTTCGATGGCAGCTTCAGCTGCGATGGTCGTGAGTTATTGACAGAAGGGGACTGGCTTCCCTGTGTTGCCTTCGTCAGCTTCTGACCGGAACCCTGCTTCACTCCGGAAACGGCACCAGACAAGTTGGGGTTCTGATCCCGCGGGGCAGTCGACGCATGTCCGTTGACCTCTGACTTCTTTGAACCTTCCTTTTTCGATGCTGGTTCTGCCACGATTTCCTTTGGTGTCCTAAGCTGAGATGGACAAGCTGCGGAGGCAGACTGCGACCTAAAAGAAGACCGACCAATGCCAAGGCTAGACGGAAGACCAGACGATCTGGTGCTGGACACATTCGTCTTTACAACGTCTCTCCCTGGAGGCAGCGGAGTCTCCAGCGTCGTCTGCGGACTCAACAATCCAGGGCTGGCATCGGAACGAAGACTTCCATTACTCAGACCGTTTGTTGCCAGTTTATTCTTCAGTCCAAATGTCATCTGTTGATGGTTCTCGTCTTTCCTGCAACTCCCCGCAGAACTGACCATCCTTTGATTAGCCTCCTTCTCGTACCGATCGGAATCGAGGCCGCCATCGGACATGATCAGAGACATCGAGACGGACGAGGATGACGTCACCGGGCATCTGCTGCCGACCATGGAACCAGGGTTCGAGCCTTTCTCCGGAGCACGGGCGAATCTCTTCAGTCGGCTCTTCTCCGTATCCCCCGACGAATGGCTGCGCATCAGTGCAACACCCGTCCTACCATCCGCCCTCCGAGAGGCGTCCAGCGGAGGTGGTGAAGCCAGTTTGTTCAGTTTCGACGCCTTATTCGCAGAGGAGGAAGACGAGGTGGATGGAGGGGCCAGTTTCGAGGTTCTCTTTCCGGCGGGTGGACTGCTGACGCTCTCAAGGCTTGGCCTGCCCGAGGTGACCTCTGGGGTTGGGAGCGGGGATCTCTTACAGTTGCTGGCCGTTGTCATGGTGCTGCTGGCCGTGCTGCTGATGCTGGAAGAGGACGCAGTCCTGCTCGGTGGCATCAGCGAGAGGGGGTTGGTCGCCTGCGTGTTGTCGTTTTCATCCCAATCGTCCGTTCGATTAACGATGCTAAGAATATTGTTAATATTATTATTGTTGAGAAGATCTTTTGCCTTCGACTTATCTATCGTCGTCGGTGTTGTAATCCGCGACGTCGACTTCTTTTCCGCCATCTTAGAGACGTTCTTAGTCGAGACAGCGATCCTCCCAGCTGAGAAAGATGATGACGATGCCGAGGGAAGGGATGAGAAAGAGGCAGAGGATGGAATCACATCCGAGCAGTTCTCCTCCGACGTCGTTGTTCTTATGTCGTTGAGGTTGAGGCCAGGCTTTGACGGCAGCTTAATCCTAGTCCTGGCCTGAGAAGGAGTGGTAGGAATAGTTGGATCCCCTCCAGTTGGTTGCGCCTGAGGCATTGTTCCGCCAGAGGAAGGTGCGTGGAGACCGTGCTCCTCTTGTCCCTGTCGCCGATACCTGTCCGCGGCTGCTACCTCGCTGTCAGAGAATACTCGCCGATCGGAAGATGCAGAGGAGGATGAGGAAGGACAACCTTTTGGAGGCTGACAAGTGGTTCTCTTCTGGGGAGATGGTAGCCTTCATTTTGGAAAAAACAACAACACCAAAACTGTTAATATAATCAGAATTGTAAATTATGGTCAGACTTCCTTACATTGCACTTTTTAGGATAAATTTACAATCATAAACTCTGTACAATAGCCATCTGATATCAAAGTTCAGCAACAAAACGCTCATCAGATAATGCTACTTACTCTGATTACCAGAGAGCTTAGTGTTGCGGACTCCAACACAAAGATCACAACAAACAGATTGTCATCAAAAGTGATAGTTGATACCACGTTCAGAGTTACCTAGCCAGTATCAATATCATTATTAAAAAAAGTATCATTACGATTACCAATATCATTTTCTGCATATATCATCATCATTATAAGTATCAATATTATTATTTATATCGTTTTCTCTTCATCTACGTCAATATTATTATCATGTCCAACACAAAATTGTCATATGCTATAAATTGTTGCCACGTGCACCCTTCAAGCTAAATATTCTTCCACGAGGTCACTTACACTGATAGCTTACTGTTAGAGGCAGGCCGACTTTACCTGACCAGAAAGGAACAATAAACTGAAAGCCAAAATGACCCCATCTCGTCGAATTCAGACCCCATTCCACGCCCCAGTGCACCTCATTTAGTCCATCTGACCTCATTCTCTGAAATCACTCGAACGTGAAGACTAATATCCGAGTTGAACACCAAAACCATCTCAGGTCAAAGAGATTGGAAAGGGTAGAAGATGAGGGGGAATATGAGCCCTGAAGGGTTGGGTTGAAGGCTAATGCTCCGCCTTTGTCCACTGTGTCAATCCCTAATGGACTACTGCGTGGGACATTAGAACCCACCCAGCAGCTGTGCCAGATAATGGACCACCATGAGCGATGACCGATCGACTGACCATCAGATAAAGAGGTTGATTGACCACTCGTTGCTTTCCCTCTGAAGCGACTGACTGGTAATAACGACCGCAATAATGACGACTGCGACGATCGTACCCACATGTCTGTATACTAAGTGCACTGCATATGTGCGCATGCCTGTTTTCATGATTACATATGTATGAGGTTGTATGCGTGTATGTGTAAGTGAGTATGTAGGATGCATGTACAATGTTGTATATGCATATAGAGCACGTATGAATGCATGACCTTGCGTATGTCTGTGCATATGCGCGTAAATATCTGAATGGACTGATATGCATGCATGCATATTTTTTAGAGGTGAATGTACGAATGCATGGATGCATGTATGTATGAATATATGTATGTATGTGTGTATGTTTCTGTGTATGCGTGCTTCAACGTACTGACTTATTCATTGTTCCCATTTCGCTCTGGTGAGCACTGGAAACTAACTACCAAACTTATCATTGCAAATGGTTCAACGCATATATATAATTTATATATATATATGTATGTATAATTGTATATATATAGTATACATAATCGTAGATGTAAATTATGTTGAGATTCTGTATTTCCTGCGGTCGCTTTCCGCTTCATCGATGACTCACTGTCAAGTATCAACATTGGAGACCGCTACAAAGAAATTCAGGAAGTATCTTTGTTAAGTTCTGTAAAATATGAGTCAGTTCATGAAAGTGCTTATTGTCCTCAACTTTGGTCCCTCGTTGGGCAGCGGTTGGTAATCAAGACCCTCGACGTCTGACCCTGGTTAAACGTGAGTCTGTATATTATATATATATATACATATGCATGATTTTATTGAGTAGTGGTGGTGCGTGTGGTACAATACACTGCAGTATAATTGTTTTAGACAATAGATGCTGATGACAATACATAGCAACAACTGCTCTGCCCCATCGCTCTGGTGTCTCTGGGTAATCACAATTGGACCTCAACTGGGCATCGATCTCTGAACAACCCCTTTGATTTGATGCAGCCATCGTCAATACACTGACGCCTACGCTTGTCTCAAAAGTAGCTATTCAGTTATTTAAAGTAAATGCATGTACAATAGTGAGTTGCTCCCAACCTGTTTCAACTTAGGGCCAATATTATTTAGTTGGAGGACATGACGGACCAAAAGGTTCAAAATAATTAGTCCAAATTTTAAAAGGTTTTTATTTTAAAAGGGAATCGAATTACACATGGTCAAAAAAATTTGATGTTAATTATAAGCGTCAGCAAAATATATTAATTTATAATAGAAAATAATCATTCCGTCAAATATTCAGTTTTTGCACATATTTTTTTACTACCTTTGATAGGTCGAAGGCCACTTTTTGAGGCTTGACGGGTCACTTTTGGCCCGTGGGTCTCAGGTTGGGAATCGCTACACAGTATAGTGGTTACTTTCCTGTTATGTGAGCATCATCAGTTTAATGAACTCTGTTGGTGCAGAGCCACTTGATCAACTGAGCTGTATTGTATTGTGCTGTATCGTACATCGTATACTGCTCTCCAATATTCTTCTCTGTTCTTCTCTGTTCTTCTCTGTTCTTTTCTGTTCTTCTCTGTTCTTCTCTGTACTCCTTTGCTGTTCTCTGTACTATTCTGCTGCACTGTAGTGTGTTGTATGCTTTTATCAATTCTGTGGAATTGCGATGCGATTGTTCACGTCGCGTAGTCTCAGTTTGAAAGGGCCGCTGACAAAACCTCCCTTTGTAAAGATTGATTTTATTGTTGGTTCAACGCATGTCTTCCTTTCGTCTCGAATCCCGACGGAATTTGAC
The DNA here is from genome assembly GCA_959347315.1 of Bimastos eiseni. NCBI lineage: Eukaryota > Metazoa > Annelida > Clitellata > Crassiclitellata > Lumbricidae > Bimastos > Bimastos eiseni. The sequence goes on along the minus strand of OY365807.1, from coordinate 7,339,392 downwards.
TCAACGATCGAGCTAGATGAGGGATGAATCAGATCAAATGCTGACAAGCGAGTAAGCGTTGAAACCTGGATTAAAACTAAATACCTGGACGAGGAGCATATAAACAACCACGTGAGGCTGACCTTTGCCTGGCGGGAATATAATTTTTTACTACATATACTCTAGCGGGATACGGTTTTTTAAACATATATCTCCTGCTGGATATGATTTTTGGAACATATATCTCTAGTGGGATTCGCTTTTTTAGAACATACATCTTTCTGCAAAGCCTTACTCGTAACCTTTCATCCAAGACTCACAGCGGATTTATAAGTCTTGAAGCTGTCGTAAACTATCTGTATGCTCCTTTGTTCGTAAGCTCGAGATTTCTACTGACCCGAAAACCGAAGCCATATAAACCATTTTTATTAACAGTCTCCAAGCCCATAACAAGACCGATAGACAGGTCAGGTCAGAAACGATTCCAGGTCAAGATGTATGTGTCAGACAGGCAGACATTCAGTCAGTTAGAAGTTCAGTTGATGGTTTCTTGAACTGTACATGTAGGTTAGAGAGATAAGAAGCAGAGAACGAATCTAGGTGGAATATGAGAAAAAAGTGTTTTTCGCCTTTTTACTGAAAGACAAGTGCAGAAGTAGCAAACGGTGTACGGTTGTTTTTTCTGTAATGGTTCAGATAATTGTTGTAATTCTGGTGACATCGCAAACTGCCGCGGAAACTCAACGATTCAACTTGACGCGTCCGGTTTTTTTGCAGCGACGCCAAACAATATTGGCCTCTAACTTGTCGTCTTGAGTTGACGAAGTGGCAGCGATTAGACTGACCTTTTCAACACTGCAATAAATTCAGGGATTTGTTTTGTTCTTAAGGAATCATCTCACCACTTCACTCGATTAATTGGCCAGCGCATGACTGTACATAACACTGTACAAACCCTTTGAATGGTTCGGCTGTGTATGTGTTATTTACCCAACTGCTCTCCTGAAAGCAAAATAAATATTCGACCAGAGTGGACCACAAGAAAATCGATGCAAGCAAGTAGGGTAGAGGTAAACAATGCCTCTTTTGAAACTTCGCCACCGATTGCACCATGGCAGGGCCAGTTCCAAGCCTTGGTAAAGGAGGAGGGCGACGCTAATGACCTTTGTTATCACAAGGTGTCGTTAAACTGAAACTTCTGCTGCCTCCTTCGAAACTGTCTAGAGGACTGGACCTGAGATCGAAGAAACATTTGACTGAATTCTAAACTTAGCGTTAATAAACCAAAGACAAGCCTCTCAACATGCGTTGGCGCCTACAACCAATCACCATATCGTGTCTAATGTCGCATCCTATTTGATGCGAATCAAACCAAACGTTCGGAAATGCAGTTGGATCAACATAGAACTTTACACTGCAGCCTTTCCTACTTTCTTACATACAACCTCATCAAAGAGTGGAGCACAGAGTTGGCGGCAGGTGGTGCTATATTATTCCACGTACGAATGATCACCTATCCAAGTGCTAACGGGGCTTGATGTTCTAGGCTCAATTGCATCTGACACCACAGCACATGTATCCATCGCCAGTGACTAATTATGTGCATAATTTATTTAGTGCATTTTTAAAGGCGCATCATGAATGGCAGACGAACCTGGACATTATCTGCTGAGTGTTGCTCCTGCACAGTACTCCTCCATCGAGGCTCTGATCTGAAGACCTCTCCACTTCCAGTCGCGGCATTGCCTCCCTCTCTCCCTCACTGATGCACCGACGAGGCTCAGAAAAGGCGCCTAATGATCGCCTTCAGGGCACCAGTCTTCAACTGGTCCGAATGTTCAGGGAACCAGAAGATAACTGAAACGAAACATCAAAGTCAGAAGGAACCATAAATTTCTTTACGCTTTTCAGACAGGAAAGACAGAGAGTCACACATACACACGCACATACACAAACAGACTTAGAGGTATAGGCAGACAGACAATCATGCAGACAAGTAGACAGAAATCCAGAGAAGGACAATAGCAGCCTTGTATATAGACACACATACAGAAACGCAGACAGACAGCAGCACTGGGGCGTACAAACGGTAGGACAGATACGTTAGCTACTAACACAGACAGGCAAACAAATGGATATGCCAAGTCTTATCCGTTGGCTATCGTCTCGTCTATAACGATTGCTCATACATGCGAAAAAGAAGACAGATAGACAGGCAGACAAACAGACAGACAGGCAGGCAGGCAGACAGACAGACAGACATGATCGGTTGATCTAGTCGCATCATCCTGTTCCCCTCCCTTCTTCCCTTCCTCCCTCCTTCTCTCTCACCATATATATATCATATATATCTCTCACACTCTCACTCACTGATTCTGTGTGTGTGTGTCTCTCTCTGAGTCTCTCTCCCTGTGTCCTTTGTATTTTTATATGTGTCACTGAGTCTCTGGATATATATTTGTATGGGCTTCTTTTGCCTCTCCTTCCAAACTACTTCAGAGGATAAACTCTAAAAAGGTAGCAGCATCAGCCTCAGAATTCACCCAATGCAAGATGCCCTTAACGGAACAAGACTGATAAAAATTTTCACACTGACAGACAGGCTTAGGAACGCAGACACGGGCGCATCCAACCAACCCTACGCACAGCTATAATAAAAAAAAGGTAAAACAAATGTTTACACGTCCCTCTGGAAACTGCTCAGAAGAAGCGAGGTCATGAGGTCGATGGATCTATCCACTGAGGCTCAAACAAAACCTCAAACATTCATGCATGGAGTATATATTAACGCAACAAAAATCATTCTCTGGCTACTAATCACATTACCATTGCCATCTGTATATACCTTAACCAACTTCCACTACTACCACCACTTCCCCATCAGCTACAATTACTACTACTACATTAATAATAAATAATAATAATAATAATAATAATAATAATAATAATAATAATAATAACAATAATAATAACAATGATAAATAGGTCATATTTTAAGGTCTCAATTTGGCTTAATTCAACTTTATAGGAGCTTCAATTAGCTTAATTCAACTCTATAAGGGTTTAAGTTAGCTTAATTCAACTCTATAAGAGCCTAAGTTAGCATAGTTCAACTCTATAAGGGCTTAAGTTAGCTTAATTCAACTCTATAAGGGCTTAAGTTAGCATAATTCAACCATAATAATAATAATAATAATAATAATAATAATAATAATAATAATAATAATAATAATTCGTCATTGTCATCGTCATCGGCATCGCCATCATCATCATCGTCATCGTCATCATCATCATCATCATCATCATCATCATCGTCATCGTCATCATCAACAACAACAACGACAACAACAACAACGACAACAACAACAACGACAACAACAACAACGACAACAACAACAACGACAACAACAACAACGACAACAACAACAACGACAACAACAACAACGACAACAACAACAACAACAACAACGACAACAACAACAACAAGTTGTCGGAATTGCACTCTAAAACTCTGGCCCCATCGAAGCACATTCGAACGGCCAACAGAGAACGAGGACGGCAAAAGCGATCCTTCGAGTAATTTCTTAGAGCCTTAGGAGCTTTTTCTACCTCAGGCGATTTCGAAAAGCAAAACAAGTACAAAATAACAACAACACTTAAACAGTCAACAGCAAAGGGTAATTGAGTAGGTACAGGTAGGCATTAGGTATACGACTAGGTCGGTCATGAAGTCTATGTAGGTTAGGTTCAGATACGAGACTCAATTGAGCTAATGAAATAATGGCTCCATTTAATACAACTGACCTTCAAGCCCTTCCTGAGACTTCTTTCGCTTTTGCTTTTCTCTATTGACGCCTCGAGCGCCACAATCGTCACTCCAAGGAAGAGAATATTAATCCTGAATTATCATTGATTGGTTAACTCACAGGTCACTGAAGAGGGAAGAAACAGTTGAATCAGATGCCCTATATAGCGACGGTTCTGAAACGTAGTCGGATAGACGGACGGACGGACGATTGATGCAAAGACTAACATCAGACTTCTGGATCTTATCTCGACCCAGAGGCGTGGGGCAAACTTTCTATCTCCTGCTCGCTATCTCTTCCTGTCTCCCCCTAGCGGTGGGAGCTTCATCAAACACGAAATCCAGCAAAAGTTAAGCCCCGCCGCCTCCGACGACTACTACTGTAATGATGATGATGATGATGACGATGAAGATGATGATGATGATCGGCTATGGCCCCTCGTGACTACAGCAGCCGCATCAATTTGCCAGATGCAAAAGCTTCCCAGATGTAATCAAATGCCGCTCAGCCTCTGAAGCCAAATGCTCTGCTGGGTCCGGATTGTAACTAGCGCTGGCAGGTAGAAGATGTGCTAGAGGAGCAGCCGACGACGCGCAGGGCTACTGCTGCTGCTGCTGCTGCTGAGGCAGAAGGTGATGCTGATGAGTTTATCCCTCTAACCCAGTAGCACACAAACCTAAGAGACGAGTTAGCTTATAGTGCAGGCTTATATTACATGGATAGATTCAGACTCTTTATATACAGATCACTACATACATATGTATATGTACGGCATATGATTTATGCACATGTATATGGTCTAAGATTATATTAATTCACAGGATCATATGTAAGTGTCAATAAATATAGACAGATATAAAAAAGGCCGATTGATGTGGGTATGCAGACTATATCGAAAATGTAGTAGTTAGTTCATAACCCTTATTCTATAATATATTATGCATAAAACATATAAACCTCTTCTCACTACGAATATAGAATATATCGAAAAGTTAGAAGTTGATTCATGTATCCCTTATTCAATATACAGCATATGGTATGATATATAAACTGTTAACCCCTCCTCTATATGCATGTATAATATATACAGGGCGGGCCAAAAAAGTGACCCCTACTGATTTTTGCTAATATTTCGACCAAAAGTAGAATATATTCAATGAAATTTTACATGCTAAAAGTCAATTCATATTTTCATATAATCACCAAAATTGACTAAAATATTTCCTACAGAACAAAAGTTATATGACTTTTAATGAGTGCAACCACCGATTTTTGATGGTCAAAAAACATTTAACACCGTAAAAGTTATTAAAAGCGAATTTATGAAGTCACATTTTAAGTAGTTGTAATAAAACACACTTCAAAATTATTTTTATTGGGAAAAGAAACTGGAAATAATCTCATATGAAAGTCACTTTGACGTCATCTAGCAAGCAGTCGATTAAATTGGTGAATAAAAATGTTTTGCGATTAATCATTTTATGATAGCATTTGTAACTAAAAAAGCATGGGCAAGGTGTCCATGACAGATAACACGCGTATACAGACACATACATCATGAGTCATGGACATGATCTTGGAGCCAAAGCTGTAATCAAAACTCACTCTGATATCACTGGGGTTGAGCACTTTTAAAAATATGTGGACGCATTGATGATAGGGGGTGGGCGGTGGAACGTCTTAAGGTCAGCGTAAGGCAGAAATCTATCGGCACTCGCACAAATATCGAGCATGTTGACGAACTTATTTGCTCACAAAATAGCAATATCAGAAATTATGTAGATATGAATTAGCGTAGCGTCTGAACAATTTTATTTACTAATCTTTACTTTTGGCCGAAATATTAGCAACAAATCCGAGGGGTTACGTTTTAATGGCTAACCCTGTACAGTAAATATTATCGTGTAAGAATAAATATACGGTATTGACATATAATTACTATTATTATTATGATTATTATTATTATTATTATTATCATTATATGCCGATGTGCCTTTTATTTATTCTTATTCTGTATATTGAATAAGGGATACATGAATCAACTTCTACCTCTTCAATATATTCTATATTCATAGTGAGAAGAGGTTTGTATATTTTATGTATAATATGTGCGTATATGATATATACAGTATATATTCTAGTGTAAGAAATAATAAAATTACTACTATTATAATTATATGTTAATACCTTTTATTTCATTATTATTTCTATACGCATTTCCAATTTATATACACACACAGATTTAACGTATTAATATAATATTTATTTATGTTATCAGGTGACAAAGGTAAACAATTTTTTGTGATAAAGCATTGTATGATTATAACATTATTTAATATAGCATGATATATCTTCACTTGTAATAAACATAGAACGAATACATGGTGATAAACTTGTAAAGGGTATTTAGACTCCAAGAAGATTGAAGGTAAGAAATATAGCAACAAGGAAGAGGGGCGTCTCTGAACGTGCCAGGATGCATTAGGGAGTGGATAGGTGGGAGCAGGTCTTCAATCGAAACTCCATTTGGTTCAGCCATGGTAGACGGGAGCTGGGTGCGTAGTCTTTCTCGGGCATCATCAGTCAGCGCATTAGTCGCGAGTCTATACATTAAGACAGCCGTACAGAGACACGAATGTAAATTTCGCCTCTCTTTAGATCTGGACAGACGCGGACGAAGACAGACACTCAGACATACACAGACACAGACAAGCATATGCACACACACATGAGATTTATATGTAAGACCCACACGAACAGAGACGCAGCAGAAAGTCATACGTACACAATAAACACCTGTGCAGCGCTACATAAGTTTATCTGATGAGCCTCTCTTGACTTCCGTTACAATTACATTACACTCACAAGCATAACAGCGCACTCACGCGCGCACACACGCACAGACGCATATAGAAATAAGCATGCACTCAAACATACATATAGACATCCAAGCAAACAGACTTCACAGAAACGCTGAAGCACGGAGGCATATTAAAACAGATACAGCCATTGAAAACACAGAGAGACACCCATATAAAGAGACACCCATACAAAGAGACACCCATACAAAGAGACACCCATACAAAGAGATACGCATGCAAACAGAAAACAACTAATGTCTGCTGACAGACATTTCACAGCACCCGCCAGAATGTGTATTTTAATAATGTCTTTTATTGCGCTCAAAACTTTCAGTTAATTTGATGCATTATGTTGAAGCATATTTTACGTGAATCTGAATTTAAAATCTGTAACGCGAAACAACCGTTAGCTTGCTCCGAATCGTAATAAGACGGAGTCAATACTGCAGTCTCGAACTCGCAACCGTTAGATAATATACAGGGCGCTACAGAAGAGAACCACTATGACTTTCGAACTGACAGTGCAGGATTTGCTACGCGCTAAATCCGTCAGTAAGCCATGCAGTGCATGCATTATGGTTATTCGCGTGCCATTTGCCTGCGTCTACATACAGGCTCCCCGCAGGTATCGTTTACCTGTGGCTGCCAGTAATGGCGATGATGTATGATGTTCAGAGGCGGTTGCTGCAACAGAGACCGGCATCCTGGATGCGGCAGAGGAGGCGAAGATGCTCCCAGCTGAGGATTCGATTTCAGTAGACTACAGAGTTACAGGCACAAAGAAAGTACAAGGGTACGTGAGAAAGGCAGACACGTAGGCACACAGACATACAGACATAAAAACGCGTTCATACACAGGTAAACGAAGGCACACTCAAAGATAGAGACATAAAAAGACAGACGCACCAACGCGAAGATAAAATCCCTATAGCGCATAAACGTACAAACAGTAGCATATGCAAGCAAAGAGGCGAACACACAAACACATATATACACACACATACACACACATACACACACATACACACACATACACACACATACACACACATACACACACATGCACACACACATATACACCCATATACATACAAATACACACACATACGCACATGCACACACATATACACACATACACACATATACACATACACACACATATACACACACATACACACACATGCACACATATATACACACATACAAATACACACATACACACACAAATAAAACAAGTATGAACGCAGATACGCCATGACAGAGACAGGCACACACACGTACCCATACATCGGTGTGCTTAGGTTTATGTCTATGTTTCTTTGTCTAACTCTAACACATAAACAGACGATTAACAGTCGATCTTCATCGGTGTCTCGTGTATCCGTAGATTTTCGTGAATGAAACCGATACACGTGCAATGAATGATGTATCCAGAAATGCCTCGATCTGAGCATGTTCGCTTGTGTAGACTTAAATGGCTTCGCGATAGGCGGCCTACGTGAAGTCTGACAAAGTCTGCCGAGATTCCATGCGGAACTATAGTAAGGTATGATCGAACAGCGCAATGAAGGCAATTGAGGTCAGCTATAGGATGATGTCCATTAAGGCAGGTTGAAATAGAGAAACGTAGGTCAATGGAATGCAAGTTGTAGTAAGGTAAGACAGGGAATAGAAGATGAAGATGATGAAGTGCATTCCCTTCTAGAACGATAAAACCATGGATGTTAAGTGTTCGAAAACCGCATTTTATTGGGCTCGGCATCTGAGGGCGAGTGGCCAGTCCTCAAATGCAGAAATCTCGAACCAAATATCCGCCCTGGCGTGTATTTGACCCATTCGACCTCTCAATCGAGTATGCTGTTGGAAAAAATGCTTGTTGGCAAGCACCAAAGTTAGGAAATAAGAATTTATAAATGTTATGATGAGTCTAGGGTCGGTATGTTGATTGTTGAGGCAAAATTGCTTAGATAATGTGATATAGGCTAAATTAAATAACGTTAGGTAAACTTAAAGCATAGCAACATAAGAGATATCATGCATGTTAAGAAAAACTAAAATTAGGTAAGATGAATTAAGGAATAATGAAGAAACTAATATTAACTTTTAAATGTAATGCTGAAGATGATTTCAACTCAGCTTTAAATCATAAATGTGTAGCAATGTTTAGCAAAATACGATAAGTTAAGATACTGTATGATAATCTTTCATTTAGTTTTCAGATGCGCGGTCATGGGTGGTCAAAGGCTACATGTATTTTGTCTAAAGCGCAAACAAAGCAATAGCAATCCAACAACCTAACAACATTTTATTCGGATTTCACATGTAGCCAACAATATGTAAGTTTCAGAGACTATGCGTGTGGATTCTAACTGAAGACGCTGTATATAGCTATAGGTCGCACCCTCGCGTGTATATTAACAGCAGGAATGTCAACGGAATGTAAGCGAGAAATGTTTGAACTTTCGACAGTGACGTTTCTATAAACGGATTAATTCTGCAAATGCCATTGAATTAATATATCTACAAACATCTGACCTTAGGCTATAAAACTGCATTTCTGTACCAGCAGGCCCTCGATCGCTTCACTCTTGTGGTTAACCGTTAGAGAAGCAGTTCCTTAAGCCAGCCCTGAGGCAGCCATATTAATACGAAATGTTAGCGAGAATAGCGACTTCATAAACTTAGCTTCGGCATATAATGGAAGGCAACCAGTTGTTTCCCTCGCCGTCTCATCTTTCCACTGACGGGGTGTGAACGGCCAGTGTACTCATTGAGCTGTGTTGGTTTCTGGTAGTATGCAGGTGTTTCATCCGCGGACGGTTCATCCAGTGGACTGTTCATCTGACGGACTGTTCATCCATGGGCGGTTCATCCAAGGACGATTCATCCAAAATAATTATTTTATTTAAGGCCGGCAAGCTCATTTATTAGCTATTCCGTTATCAATTAAAAGTGTGGTGTTGTTTTTTGTTTTTTGTTAATTATTAATTACCGTCGAAAATAACAATAGACAGACATAGGCCAAGGATAACAATTTCAATATAATATTCGCACAATTGTGAATTTGTCGCGCACTTAATACTGATTATTGCTACTATTAACAAACCATTGTGGTCTACGTAATTACTGATATATTATGTTAAGATCTTGACGAATAAAATTTAGCACTAAATGTACAGAAGGTTTTATTTTGCTGTTCACTTTTTTCTATTACATTAATGATATTATTTGGGATTTGAATGAACCGTTCTTGGATGAACAGCCCACTGGATGAATCGTCCGTGGATGAAACGCTCTAGAACCATTGCTTCTGGTACATGGGGCGCAGAAAAATAGAATCAATTTTCTGCCCTGCTGAGGATACTGTTAGAATTAACTTCTTATACCCATTCTAGGTTCAACGTGACGCTAAATCAGACAATCGTAGAAGCTCTACGTACTTCACTTCCGGTCTCCTATGAGCTGTCAATAGATGATAGATGAACTCTGATTTGTATCTAATAAATCCTGAATATAAACAGTGAATTTCAACAGATGGCTTTGATACGTATTCCGCGAATTAGCTTTGACATAGGAAATAGGATTTTCTTTTAATTGCATTGAGAAGATGTGGACTTAGGATGTGTGGAATTAGAAGGTGTGAATGGGGTGAATCTGTATCTGCAGCTAGATCAAATAGATCATTAGCATCACGGGTCCAATAGTTTAGAAAGGGATCCATTCGTTTTGAAATAGGCATCCATTGGAGAGCTGCCTGAAAGACAATCCACGGAGTCTCATTACAAATTAGCGCCCCGGCATATTTGACGGAAAAGAGTGGGGTGTTCATACGGGTAAAATATATGCACTTAAAATTTGTATTAGGATCAGGCAAGTATGACGTAAGTTGTGTGACGAAAGAATTTGCTGAATGCTAAGTGTGATAGGTCACAAACATATCTGAACACAAACTCGGTTTAATATCTCAATTGACTACTAAGCTTGTCGATTTCTAGGAAGTTTTGCTCTGAACTATTATCAACGATGTGACCATAAGGAGTTCGAGCCAAATACCGAGCTTTATGTTTGTTTAGGATAACTAATCCTGTAAGTCTGGATATATAGGTTGAAGCCTATACCATGTTATAGTGTTTTCAATAAGGATAAATGAGTGTGTAGTATAATGTTTATCGGATTAGGGGTATTAGGCATACTATATGTAGCTGTGATGTTTCGGATAATATTACCGATATTTATTTTATTTTGTTAGAGATAATTTAATGTGTTCTTTCCAGGACCATTTTTGATACTACTTGGGTGATTGGGGCACCCTCTATGCGTATCTTTGAGTGATCCGCAGGACCGTCCATTTTGTGGGATTTAAAAAGCAATTTGTTTGGTTTTCAAGGTCGAGGGTTTATTTATTAGCTTGGAACCATTCAGCAATATATTTTAATTCTGCATTTGCGTCATAGAACAGGGTGTCTAAGGAAGCATGGAAATAGAATTTGTATGTGTCGTCAGAAAATAGTATAAAGAACAGGAAAGAGTAGGCTATGGCTAAGTTATTAATATCAATTAAGCACAATGTGGTGTCTATTGAAAGTACCCTTATGTATATTGCGTAAGTCACAAAGGACACCATTACGTCAGACTTAGAGACATAGAGACAGATATTTAAAGACAGACAGGCAGAGACAGACGGTGAGACTGAACACAGATAGTAAACTACTTTGTCTGTCATTGTTGTTACGGGTTGAGACGATAGACAACGCATAAAAATCAAGACAGAGACATACTGACTAGCGAACTGCCTTCTCGACCATTGCTGTTCAAATATAACAACGCAAACAGAGATAAGAGACAACAATACAATGACGCAAAGAATGAGACAGACGGAGAGCGACGAAGGCCAGACAAAGGCAGACATCTGAAACCAATTTCCCCTCCATTGTTACAGCGACACCTAGAGTGATCTGTTGACATCCATCGCTTCTTTGTCTATCGCACCTGTCGATGCTTTCTCCTCTCAGTCGTAGCTTCCCATAATGCAACCGGACACCGAGTGCGCCTGCGTATCAAGCGACCGGAAGTTGTGGGCAGAGACAGATGAGTTCAATTGGGTGCAGTCGACGACTGCATAAACCGAACACCTGTTCTACACATAGATCGGAATATCGTAAACTATCGTCATCTGACGTCATAAAGCTCAATCGCTTTCTAGATGTGGCTTTCGGTGGCAATAGAACCAAGTAATTACAGACGCCTAGGTACGGGAGGATGTCTAAACATGAAACCAACAGCCCGTTAAGCTAACTCCTAGAGTCACCGTTATGTACACAGTGTTAGCGACCTAGTTTCCTTAGCCTCGGCATGCGAAGCCGATTGGTCATTCGTTTAAGAGCTATGTAGAGCACAAAATGGCGGGCATTGGGCCACCGACTTCCATGTTGAAAGTGCACCTATGCTAACCACGACACAGTCGAGCATCCATGTTAACCACTAGAGTGATAAGGAGAGTGCACAGGATTGTAAACCAATGAGATAAGCTTCTTGTGATAAGCAGCTTCATCAATGTCCAGATGATTCAGAATCTGTCTGTCTGTCTCTCCCCCTCTGTCTCCACTCTGCCCCTCTATGTTATGTCTCTCGTTTTACCCTGCTATGTCTTTGCCACTCTTTCTCTCGCTTCCTCTGAATATCTTCATCTCCGTCTCACCATATTGCTCACTCTCTGTCTGTCTGTCTGTCTGTCTCTCTCTCTGTCTCTCTCTCTCTCCGTCTCTCTCTGTCTGTCTGTCTGTCTCTCTCTCTCTGTCTCTCTCTCTCTCCGTCTCTCTCTGTCTGTCTGTCTCTCTCTGTGTGTCTCTCTCTCTCCGTCTCTCTCTCTCTGTCTGTCTCTCTCTGTCTCTCTCTGTCTCTGTCTCTGTCTCTGTCTCTCTTGCTCTCTCTCTCCGTCTCTCTCTCTGTCTTTCTCTGTCTGTCTCTGTCTGTCTGTCTGTCTCTCTCTCTCTCTCTCTCTTCGTATCTGCCTGTCTCTCGTCTCGTATTTTTGTAGGTGTACATGTACATGCATTCATACGCGTGAGCATCTGTGCTCGTATTCGTGCATGCACTTGTACATGTCTGCATATTTATATAAATATTTATATAGCACCGGATCTCCTCAAGGCGCTAAACTTAATACGACTATCTGGCGAATATACCTACATACATACAAACATACAGTTATTCATGCACAAATACATACATAAACATATTACATACGTATACGCATAGGTTCTAAATAAGATAACGTGCACAGATGACGTATTATTGTCAGGTAACTGGGTACGACTAATACTAGTAGCAATGCTTCTGTCTAGTGTATACAATATAAAGAGGGGCATACGCGTACTCGAAACATGTAGAGCGTACACGCCTTGTTTTTTGCGACATTTATCTTTTAAGCATACGCACAGATCCACTATCGGCCTACCTGTAGGCCGACAGTTGCTAAATAAACTTGCTCCAATGGCCTCTATAGGACGCTATGGCCAATAGATTTATACGACCTTAATAAGCATTGCATATTGCTATTGTCTACAGAGTTCTTTTGCCAGGATAATATGGTCGATCGTAATCGTAATCTCCACATTTCTAAAGCGCCACTCGATGGCGTTCTATGGCATAGCAGATGTCTCTGACTCACCTGCTGTTAAATCCTGAAGTTCGTATGACGTATATATAATTCACGCAGACGTGAGGTCCACAGTATATTGTATATCGTCTATTGTTCTTATGATACTTTATTATGTTGCGCTAGTCGAGCCTCAGTTTATCTGTTGGCGCCGCGAACTCTGTTGATTATTATCTCAAATGCAACAATACGCATGCGCGCCAAGATAAAATTAGAACCGTTACTGACACCTAGTGGTCGGTGGTAATAGCGCTGCTATTTTGGTACGTCACGGTGGTCTGAGGTGCTCTGCTGTACGGCGGGCTGTTCCGCAGCGCCCTCGATCTGTAATACGACGACTGCGATTTCTAACCAGACGATACAATTGTCACGCTCTGAGATTCATATTTACTGACTTTTCGTAATAATAATCATCGAGTACTCCAAATAATTGGCGTTTGAGATGAAATGCTACCGTCGAATTCTAAGAATACGCTGGGAACAGAAAATATCGAACGAAAGGATTAGAAAAGAAACAGGAAACAAAATGAGTATTGTACAATAATATCATAATGGAGAGAAAATCGAAAATCTTCGGACCAATCTGTAGAATGAAGAACCAGAGACTGGTGAAGCACGTGATATTTGAGAGTAAGTAAGCAAGCAAGCAAGTAAGCAAGTAACTTAGTAAGTAAGTATCTTCTTTAACGATGATGCTTGCAAAAGCACAGCACGTACAAAATAATACAGATTAACAGTAATAGTACAATAGGTCTTGTACAACATCCTAACTCATGAATGGAGTTATGGAGGGAAGACCATCAAGGGGGCGGCCTTGCAGAGATTGGCTGCATGACGACATCAAGGAATGGGGCAACGAGGAAATACATGTCCTTAGCAGACGAACGCAGGACCGAACGGAATGGAAGCAAATTGTCAAAGAAGCATTGGACACGTAAGGGCAATGTATACACCCATTGAGCGATGGATAAATGAATGAATGAATGAATAAATGAACGAATGAATGAATGAATGAATGGATGGATGGATGGATGGATGGATGGATGGATGGATGGATGGATGGATGGATAGATGGATGGATGGATGGATGGATGGATGGATGGATGGATGGATGGATGGATGGATGGATGGATGGATGGATGGATGGATGGATGGATGGATGGATGGATGGATGGATGGATGGATGGATGGATGGATGGATGGATGGATGGATGGATGGATGGATGGATGGATGGATGGACGTAGTGATGGATAAATGGATGGATGGATGAATGGATGGATGGACGCCAAATTACTGTTCGTCTAATGAAAGGTCTTTGTTCCAGAGAACACATAAGAACTCAACATAAGAACACGCCAACGCTGCACTGACAACAGCAACAACAACACTGATTTGCCATCCGAGCTCGTGTCGCCTCTATTATGTCTCCATCGTCATGTATCATCTCTAAGACGTTTGATCGTCCACTCAGGCAATTTCACCGTGCTTTGCACAAACCGAAAGTGTGGATATCGTGCCATATCGTTCTCAGGACCCATAGAATGGACAAGTCTCTCAACCTCAGTTCGCCTATCAATTCAAATCAAAATTTGAAATTCCTTTGTTGTCATGACAAAGCGCGCTATAAAAATGTCAGCTATATCATTTTGTACTTACCTGTCCACCGGTTTGGATTTGCCTAAGCACCGTGAATTCATGTCCCAATACCTGTCACATAGCTCTCCTCTAAGCAATCGCCTCCTGACCTGAAATGTTGGCACGCGTTTTACAATGAGCAATGACTAGGAGGATGAACAGAGGTTTGTCAAGAAATTTGACCAAGAGTTTGATTATGATTTTGACCAAATGTTTGACCAAGAAGTTGAACGGAAGAAGTTTGACTTTGCTGTCGCCAGAACTATACATAAATCCAGGTCGTAGACTTTCAGAAACATTGAGCCACTTAACAAGTTAAAAGGATGCTAAGTGGTAGCCACAAACTTTCTCAATACTTATTTCTTTCTCTCTCTCTCTCTCTCTCTCTCTCTCTCTCTCTCTCTCTCTCTCTCTCTCTCCCCTCCTGTTCCTTCCTTTACTCCTCCTTATACTCCTCCTGCTCCTCTAGCTCGTCTTCAATTCTTTCATTTCTTACTTTTGTTCTTTTAATATGCATTCCTTTCACATTTTCACGTCCTCCTTCGCATTTGTCTTCTTTTCCAGCCACCCAATAAATAAACAGGAATGGTGCCATCGCCATTGTAAACAGCTTTACTGTACCATTGCCATCTATCGCCATCGATCTCTAAGTCTTGACTCTTATTACCACTCGTCAAATAAAGTAATTTCAGTTTAACAACACCATGCAATAATAACAAGGACCATTAGCGTCAACCTCCTCCGTTGTCCATGGCTGGGACTGGCACTATCAAAGTGCGATCAGTGGCAATATCTCAATGTAGCAATGAGAAGAAATAATCAGACCAAGAGAACTGTGAACCATCTACGATGTTTGTGGTAATAGAGATTCAAGTGTACGCCATCTTGCGAGTCCTTCTTTAGCTTACACATCCCCTCCTTCCTGTGCATTGGTCCACTGTGTTTTCTTGTGTCTGCCTGGAACGTGATGGCTCATTCGTAGGAGCGCGGAGAGCCCACCCAAATATCGAGCCTACGCTGTAAAAGGGCGTTCAAAACTGCATCAACAATCCATGGTTCATGCTATATTGGACTACTGCAATTCTTTTTTCCTCAACATAAACATCGACCAAATCTTCTTTGCGTATGCAATGCGTGCCAAGCCAATGAAGCCCAGAGTGGACGCGTTGAGCTGTTCATCAACCAGCTTGGTGTGGGATGATCTGTCTGAAATGGCACGTGTGACCGGGATTCATCTCAAGAATTCAGTCTGCTGGTTGGATCATTCGCAACACCGGTATACGGCTGGAGACCGGACCAGTGTTGACAGGTAGCGCGACGAGAATGCTGATCCAAGGCTCCACATTTAGGAGGAGTTGTGTATTAGGTTTGGTGGTTCGACCAAATAAAGTCGTTGTAGCAGTGTCAGAGGCTGAGTGGGATGTCGGTCTGAAGCAGTATTAGCCTCATACCTACATGTAATTTCAAACTGGCAACCGCGGTATGATTACAAAGATGGTATATGAGCAAATGATGACAAGTCATTACGGGAGTCGAATTTACATTTAACTGTCGGTAGCCATACAAAGCATCATCACGTTGTTCAGCTGAATCGACCAACGCAGCCAAGCGAAAGAATTACAAGTCAACCTTAGGGGTAGTCGAAATCGAACTCCACGCCTATGTCTTATCCATCACTCCACTCCAAAGTTGGCGACTCCTAAACCAACGCCCTCAAGAATGATAGTATTGATTGAGAGGAGAGATTAAGTTAAACCTCTGATTAAGGTGGAGTGAGAGAGTTCAAGAAGATATGCAACTACCATGTTACTACAAATTTTATCTGGGATATCAAGTGTGGAGATTTGTCATAAAGGGAATAATACAAAGTCAAATGCTTTCGAGAAGTCACACCACAGAAACCTTGAGCAAATGCTCCATCCAAGAAGGAACGGGGAAGATCTCATTCCCAATTTTTGGAGGAAGTTAATCTCTTAAGTCTCATGCCATTAAAAATCGTCTATATCGCAGTTGAGCCATTCTGTTCTATTCTCCAGTGTCAATGCATGCGCCATTAAATTGGTTGACTCTATCATTTATCGTTGAATAACAGTAGTCAGTCAAAATTGGGGGGAAGTTGCTTCAATTACTTAGGTGGAGGGCTTAAGTTGCTTCAATGACCAGAGGCGCCCCGCCTCTGTATTCGCGCACTTTGTTATTCAACCACATAATATTTTACAAGCAGCAATTACGTATATTTACTATGACTAATAAAATATGTGCGCTCCTCATCGTCCAAAGTGTAGACAGAATTGCTTTATTTGTTTAAGCCTATCTGTAACCCAGATAAGAGAAAGCTGTTGAAGCATTCACCTGCTTTGACCTATGTGCTGAACACAACGAACAGATTCAAGTGCGCATATAGCGATTCATATCTACACAGGACTATCCTTATGACGTTCTCATTACAATTGGAAATCTGATATAGCGTGATTTAATTAATAAAAATCAAGAACAAAAATCAGAGGACTTATTATAACAGAATTCAAATGTAGTGATCATCAGAATGTCCGATGCATGTACCAATATTTCACAAAAATATTATAATGACGTATTAATAGCTCGTGTGCGGATATATTTGGTGTAAAGTCTATTACGTGTGTGCATTTATCTAATGCACAGTCTACTGAAACTGTAGATATTAGATGACGGTGAGTGTTAGGTATCAACTGTGCATTGTATGCATGTTGTATGTACATAAGTAGAAAGTGTGTATTATACTGTATATTTATAAAAAACACATATTATCATTTATATATAATGTTCAAATGTATACAAACGCTTTACGTCAAAAACCTAAAAGACGTCAACAGCACAAAGGTTGGTATAAGATGTTGTTAAACATTGGAATATAATATTATATATATATGTGTGTGTGTGTGTGCGCGCGCGTGTGTGTGTGAATGTGTGCGTTTGTGAGAGAGAGAGAGTGTGTGTGCAGACTGTTTTAGTACTCAGCTAGATAGAGTATATGCAAACATAATAGTTACTTGTATACATATGATGTCCACTGCGCATATTGAACCACAGACCTGCCCGACATAATATATAAATGTATGACATCACATATATGATGAGTGTGCAAGTGTTTGATGTCAATGTGTGCTATAGTTTGAATAGGCGACAACGGATTTGTTTGCGTTTGTGTATTGTGTATAATTCTGATTATACGATTGTTTTTAATGAGACGTCATACATGAGCTTCTATCGATTGTGGAGTAGACCTGTTAATAAAGGAACAGACCAGTTCTTGTCACCGCGTGTCGGTCCGTATGTTATTTCGATTTCCAGCAGGTATTTACATGCATGTTTAAGAAATTACTATTGCTATAAGTAGGTCTTTTGGTGTCGTAAATGCTAGTTTGTTTGATCTTGGTCTCCTATACGTATTGATAATTCAGTGACTGTTTTGTTGCCTTATTCGGTGCTGGACAATATTTTTTAGAATTCTCGGCCTTAATATGTTCGTAAAGCTCAATCAAGCAATAATTATTAGTTTATTGAAAGACCAATCAACTCATTGAACACCAATTGTAACAATTGGTATAAAGGCATTGGCAAGCAATAACACAGCGAAGCATCGACTGCAGAGAATAAAAACGTTGAAAGTAGGTCCTAATAATTGTGGGGGTAGCCAGAGAGACAGGTACCTGGCAGTAGATTCCACAGCAACTATCACCCCAACTGGCACTAAAGACGAGAACTATTCACATAAAGAACTATTTACAACTTTTATTTATAGCGTGCCTTAAAAACAGTCTCACTTGTTTACTAACTAAAAAACATCTATTTATTAGGCAGGCAGGCAGGCAGGCAGGCAATACTAATATTAATACTACTACTATTACTACTACTAAAACTAATAATAATAGTAATAATGATGATTATAATAATAATAATAATATTAATAATAATGATAATAATGATAATATTAACAATAATAATAATAATAACAATAATAATGCTGATGACAACAACAATTTTAATATTGATATTAATATTAATAATATTAATAATAATTATTATTATTATCCATCGTCAGCGCACTCGCACGTACAAAAGTCCTTCTGCGCTTTTCCAAATACTGACAGGCTCATTAACAGTTCTTTAATTGTCAAGAGACCCAACTCCGTCAAGAGCCCCTGTCCAGCTCTATTGATGGGGTCCACTGGCCCAGCGATAATAATAATAATAATAATAATAATAATAATAATAATATCAATATTAATACTAATACAAATACTAATATTAATACTAAACTTTTTAGCTTCAGCCGCAGGCACTCTCCAGATCCAGTCCCTCATCTTAGAATCAGTAGCGGTGAAATCGGACTCGGCTTGCGACTCGGCGATGTCCACCTGGCTTCAACTCACCGAAGCATCTGCCCCGACGACGCCAGACCCTAAACAAGCCCACTTTGACAGACCGCTGTTAAACGCGATACTGTCTGCACTAGAAGAAAAGCTAAAGGATCCCTACGACCAGGCGAGACTAAGGGCCTTGCAGTCACCACACGCCTCGGACTGGCTATATGCTCTCCCGCTCGTATCTCGTGATCTCAGACTGGAGGACGATACCGTGAGGGTGGCGGTCAGTCTACGATTGGGGGTGACCATCTGCGAGTCGCACACCTGCGCATGCGGCGCCTTCGTCTCTGCCAGAGGCGCACATGGCCTGTCCTGTTCTTTGGGTTTTGGCCGTCAAGCAAGACACTGTAATATCAACGACCTTATCCATCGAAGCCTCAACAGAGCCGGTGTTCCAGCAGCCAAGGAACCATCAGGTCTTTCTAGATCAGATGGAAAGAGACCGGACGGGCAGACCCTGATACCGTGAAGTGGGGGTGGGTGGGTGGGCATGATGAAGGCTTTACTTTGGGACGCGACGGTGGTGGACACAGTGGCAGTTTCTTATATCCCCGAGAAAGCTGCCACAGCCACAAGGAAACACACAAAATATTCTGAGCTGGAGAAGAAATACACTTTTGTTCCAATCGCTATAGAAACCTTCGGTCCCCTCAATAGTGAGGGCCTCGCCCTTTTGTCTCAGACTTGACGCCGAGTTTCGACAACTACCGGTAACACCCAAGAGACAAGCTTATTCTTCCAGAACTTGTCGGCATTGATCCAACGCTTCAACGCGGTGGCATTTCAGGGCACTATGTCAAGATCATAATCCACTGACAAGCGGCGACCCAGACGGCCTGATTACAGATCCGTTGGCAATGCCAATGATGAATAATACCATATGTGACATAATAATAATAATAATAATAACAGGCCATCACGGTCTGGTCTGCAGAAGATCAATGGGAAGAGCAGCACGACACTCTGCCATAAATGAAACAATCTGGAGAGCTCTCTTGAAAGCGGACATTCCGAGCTCAAGAGAACCATCGGGACTGATCCGCACCGATGGCAAGAGACCAGATGGCGCCACATTAATCCCATGGGCGAGAGGCAGACACCTAGCATGGGACGCAACAGCCATTCAAACATGCGCATCCTCTTATGTACATCTGACAGCATCAACAGTCGGTGGAGCAGCAGAACATGCCGCAGAACGAAAGTGCATCAAGTACTCATCCCTCCCTACCACGCATGATTTTGTGCCAGTGGCCATCGAATCACTGGGCCCCAAAAACCGTACTGGAGTGGAGTTTCTACAAGAGCTGGGCCGCCGTATGACACAGGCAACGGGAGACCCTCACGAAACAACTCATCTTTTTCAACGTCTATCTATTTGTACACAACGTTTTAATACAGTGCCGTTCAGGGGCTCTTTTGTTCAGCACGATGGGGACGAAAACCTATAACAGTTATAATAATAATAATAATAATAAAATTAATAATAATAATAATAATAATAATAACAATAATTGCAGTATTTACGCTAGAACGACTGTCGATTAAGAAGCAGCTGACAACAGACACGTTAGAGATATTAATTCCAAACAGAATAATAATAATAATAATAATAATAATAATAATAATAATAATAATAATAATAATAATAATAATAATAATAATACTAATAATAATATCAACATCAATCCTTATAAGAACAGCACACTTAGATATCTTGATATAGAAATATTTCCATATTAAGCCTATTTCTTCTCATTTATCAATTACTTCATTGTTTCATTTCAGTTGACAAATTGTTTGCCTATAGCAAAGACTCCTCGTTAGACTCACTTCAAGCGTCTGAAATACTTTCACCTCTTACTCATTTTCGACCATGAATTTTCGGCGCGGCTCCATACAGCGCTTGCACCGGTAGGTAAATCTACTCCAAATGCCTTAAAGCGTCTGCATGCAATTCACAAACTTTCAATAGAGTCAGTATTAAATTATTAGCATTCAGTGTTAATGTTAATATTATTCATTGCTGACCATTCATTTATACCAGAGTATTTAAGATGTTAATTATGACAGAATGCTCATAAATTCACATCTTTGCCTTCCTGGTCAGTTTCGCTGTGAAATGTGTCATTTGAATTTCTTATGTCATGGCATCATTCGTTTCCATTCATTCATTGCTAGTTCAAATATTCAGTCCTCCACTTGTTAAATCACTAATTCATTCTAATTCAATCCTTAAGTTTTTGTAAACTAATTCACTCGTTCATTTATTGAATCACCAGTTTATTCGTTCAATTTTAAAATAACTAATTCATTCTAACTCACTATTTCGTTTTTAAATTACCAATTCATTCGTTCAATTGTCAAATAACTAATTCATTCTACTTCATTCGTTCATGTGCTTGAACTACAAATTCATTTGTTCATTTGTTAAATAACCATTTTTTCACTCAATTGTTAAATCACTAATTCGTACGGTTATTCGTTCCTTCGTTAATTTGTTCAAACAATTATCAACTAAATGTGTTGTTCTTAGGTACATGATATATTCTTGTGTACTGATTCCACCAGCGCTGTGGATTATTTTCCAGTATCGAGGTAACTATTCATTCAGTAACTCCTTTTCAGTAGTCTATCGTAGCGTTTCCCAATCTTTTTTGACCGTGGAACCCTTTTTGGTATTAAATTTTTGGCGGAACCCCGCCCAAATTAAGCATATTCTTTGGTAGAAATGCTTGTGAATGCAGGCAATTATAAGTTTAGGCCTAGATTAGATTAATAATAGCACAAATATTGATGAAAATGACTTATGAATTCGCAAATAATTTGTTAGGCGCGTTATTCAGTGGACACTGTAACAGCATTTTGGATGAAGCTAAAAAGAGATAGGCTATTAAGCATGACAGGTAAACATGCCGTGATTCAAACATAGATAGACAGCACGTCTACGAAACACGTGTCTTCACGTGTCTATTAGGTTATGGCATGGCATGGCAGGGCTATGTTCCCTTATTTTATGTTATGTTATGGTTTGCTATGTTAAGTTATGTTAGGCTATGTTACATCATATTAGGTCTTGTTAGGTTATGATTGACTATATTAGATTATGTTGTATTATAACAAGTTTAGGTCATTGTATGCTATCACATGTTAGGTTACGTTATGTTACTTTAGATTATGTTATGGTGGGCTATGCTAATAGTCTGCCTCCGTCTGGCTGACTGTCAGGTTGCCTGCATGGAATTTAATCATTCACTCATTCATTCGTTCGTTCATTCATTCATACATTCTATGCAGTCTGTGTATGTCCCATTTTTTGACCTTGTTTTTTCGTTAACAAAGCAAATTACCGTTGAAGTTGTCCTTCTGCGTCGCATAAATTGTCAATATTACATTGGATTACGTTACGTTACCAATTGTTATACGTTATGTGATGTTATGCCATAGTTTACGCCACGTCATTTGCAGAGGGGTACATCACATTACAGCAAAAATGATTGCATTTGATTACGTTACTCTGAATTTCAGTACATAACATAAAGCTTCGTTTATATGGTGGCTCACAAAGTTACCTATTGTGCGGCGTTTCATTGACTTCAATAGCGTTTCTTTCCAGGGATCCTATCTTTTCCAGATTCCAATATTTCCACAATCGTTGAGCCCTATACTGAGTACTCGGATGCCTTGCGACTAAGAGCATCTCCGACTGGTAACATCCTTCTGGCGATGACCGACATGGGTGCCTTTGAAATGGCTCTCAACTTCTATGAGACGTCGATAAAGAAGTTGAACATCGCGACCTACCTCTTCCTGTCGCCCCACTCGGAGACCTGCCACCTGTTGAGAAGGGAAGGAATCGCCTGCTTCGAATACGGATCGGACCCTGCGGCCCACAAGCGATCCAATTACATGAGCAAGGACTTCGTGCGCAAGATGAACATACGCACGGCTATGATCCTCGAAGCGCTAAAGCTCGGCTACAACGTCCTTCACACGGACGTCGATATCTTCTTCTATCGGGATCCGTTCGACGATCTCCCTTGCCAGGACGGATCGTGCGATGTGGCTATTTTATGGGACGGTAGTGTCCACAACGCCGGGTTCCTCTACGTCCGTGCCACTCCTCATTCGATCCTTCTTTACGAAGACATGCAGAAGACCGCCAAGACAACCGGGAAGGACGACCAAACTGCCTTGAACGACGCACTGAAACGCCTTGAGGGGAAGATCAGATTCATTACGCTTCCGGTCAATAAGTACGCATGCGGGAAGTTCTTCTACGAAATGCGGAGAAACAAAGGAGATGGTCTCCCAGCGGACTATACCAAGGATGTCATCGTTGCCCACAACAACTGGATAGTTGGTATCGAGGCGAAGGTTTATCGGTTCAGAGAGATGCAGCAGTGGTACTACGACGGCGACGCTTATTACTCGAGCAGAACGAGGAAGTATTTGGTCTACGATAACACGATTACGAAATCCGTGACGATACAGAAGGCGGAAGTAAGGTGGGAGGAAGAGAA
>OY365807.1:7293026-7313026 GCA_959347315.1 Bimastos eiseni | reverse complement strand
AAAAAACGACGGAAATTAGGATCGATCAAAATGGTTTTAAATTGTCACGGAATAGGGGTAAAGAGAGACCGAGAAATTTAGGTCGTAAGATACTGCGTTCCTGTTCCAGGAGCAAATATGTCGAAAGGAGATTAATTAATACTAATACTACAACAACTATGACTCTTCTACTACAACTACTACTACAACTACCACTGTCATTATTTCTATTTTTTAGCATAATCATCATCATCAACATCATTATTAATCATTAGAAACTTCTATCGCTTTAGAGTTTATATATAAGGTATCAATCGATGAAACACCAAACTCATTCGAGTATTAGGTGATCAATATCCAGATGACTATTCCATGAATTCAGAAAGGCAGCCAATGATGGATACAACGTAAACTCGGGGAAAGAAATGACATGAACAACAGAGCAGAATAAACAGATAGAAAGAGACAGACAGACAGACAGAGACAGAGACAGAGAGAGCTAAAATAGATTTACAAAACACAACCAGGAATTGAATTAGTTCGTGAGACACATTTTATGTAATTCAAAGTCTGCTCTGATCAGATTCTCTTAAGATAGAAATCCTGTGCGTTGCGTGTTGGACAGAGAGTGAGATTTAGTGAATAGTCGCTGGGTGAGACAGACGAGGGAGCGGAGGGTAATGAATCGATGAAATGGCGATTTGATGAGATAGTCGGAAACAGTGCTTAGAATGCAAGCGAGAAAGTATGTTCATTTGGAGATTGTGGAGGAAGGGTAGAAGAAGGTGGTGGTGGTTGTGGTGGTGATGATGGTGATAGTGATGACGACGACGATGATGATGATGATGATGATTGTCGCAGGTTTCACTCTCGCCAGCTCCTTCCTCTAGATGACGAGATTGCCGACGGTTTTTTTCTCAATCACCAAGCTCAGCAGCACGACACACTGGATGGTTTTAATATGTATATTTAATGGTAGATATACACACCACTCATCCTATCTACACTTACTGGAGTTATTAGTGTCCTTTAGAAATGTTTCCCTGGTTTACGTTGGAGACGGGGTTCCCCAACTAAGTTGATTACCCTTATTGTCAGAACGATCTAACGTCTCTCCCAGTTCCGAAACAAGTCGTTGTTCCTTTGCTTGCTACGCTATATGAACCCTTCTAGAGGCGATTTCCTTCACCATCCCAAACGCAAAATTCTTATCTCTATTGGACGACAGATCACCTGCTGAAACTATTACTAAACCTGATTGGTCGGATCTTGGTGTCCTTAGCATCACGTCACATCACTCGAGGCGTACAGTTAATGTTTGACTAGCGGCTGTTATGGCTGGTCCTTGCTAGTGTCATAGACAGGCAATAGGTTCCAGGGATCGAGTCACATTATTATCGTTATACCGCCTAATCGGTTGCGCCGTTCGTTTCGGAATTGTCCCTTATTCTTGTTTAGTGTCAACAAGCGGGCCCAGACCAGATCTTCAGCTAGTTCGTGAATTTCTTGTCCGTGGGTCGCAGAGGTGGGAGGGGCATGCGGCTCTAACGTCTACCTCGAGGTGTCTGATTTCGTTGATTAACACTCCGTTGGTCTTTGCATACTTCTCGCCGTCGGTATTGAGGCCGTCTGCTCCGGCGAAACCCCTTGATGTCCCCTCTCTCAGGTCTCAGGTAGACAACTTCATTCGTAGTTCTCCCACGCCTCTGCAGTCGGTCGATGACTTTTATATAGCGCCATCGTCCAGAGTTTGGCGCGTGACAATGATGATGAAGATGATGATTATGATTATGATGATGATAAGGATGATGATACAGATGAAGAGGTAAATCAACAGGAACTGATGGAAAAAGTGTGTTTTATACTGTATATATATAAAACACATATTATCACATATATATATATATGACGTTCAAACATATAAAACTCTTTATGAAAATGAACTGAAAACGTCGAAAACCTAAAAGACGTCAACAGCACACAGGTTGTTATAAGATGACGTCAAAATTGGAATATAGATATATATATGTATATACATATATATATTATATGTGTTAGTGTGTGTGTGCAAACTGTTTTAGTACTCAGCTAGATAGAGTATATGCAAACATAATAGTTACTTGTATACATGTGATGTCCACTGCGCATATTGAACCATAGACCTGCCCGACATAATATATAAATGTATGACATCACATATATGATGAGTGTGCAAGTGTTTGATGTCAATGTGTGCTATAGTTTGAATAGGCGACAACGGATTTGTTTGCGTTTGTGTATTGTGTATAATTCTGATTATACGATTGCTTTTAATGAGACGCCATACGTGAGCTTCTATCGATTGTGGAGTAGACCTGTTAATAAAGGAACAGACCAGTTCTTGTCACCGCATGTCGGTCCGTATGTTATTTCGATTTCCAGCAGGTATTTACATGCATGTTTAAGAAATTACTATTGCTATAAGTAGGTCTTTTGGTGTCGTAAATGCTAGTTTGTTTGATCTTGGTCTCCTATACGTATTGATAATTCAGTGACTGTTTTGTTGCCTTATTCGGTGCTGGACAATATTTTTTAGAATTCTCGGCCTTAATATGTTCGTAAAGCTCAATCAAGCAATAATTATTAGTTTATTGAAAGACCAATCAACTCATTGAACACCAATTGTAACAATTGGTATACCTGAGGGTAAAGGCATGGACTAGCAAAGACACAGCGATGCATCGACTGCAGAGAATAAAAACGTTGAAAGTAGGCCCTAGTGATTGTGGGTGCAGCCAGAGAGACAGGTACCTGGCAGTAGATTCCACAGCAACTATCACCCCAACTGGCACAAAAGACGAGAACTATTCACATAAAGAACATTTTACAATACAATGCAACTATTTTATATTGCGCGCCTTGAAAACAGAGTCTTACTTATCTACTAACTAAAAAACATCTATTTCGTAGGCATATTAATACTCACTCATCTGGGCAAGGCTAGGCGCGATGACATCATTCCACTCTGGAGACTGGCTCTCGACTGTTCCCGTCATCTCTTACGGGTTGGGTCTAAGCAATGAGGAAGTGCGGGTGGAGGTGGGCTTTCGCCTGGGACTCAGCAACTGTGCGCCGCATCAATGCCAGTGTGGAGAAATCGCTGACCCGGGAGGACATCACGCCTTGTTTCGAGAAATCGCTGACCCGGGAGGACATTACGGTCTTGTTTGCAGACATTCGACGGGAGTAGCGGCCCGACACTTCGCCTTGAATGATATTGTGTGCAGAGCCCTTTTAAAGGCAGACGTTCCATCCTCGAAGGAGCCACAGGGTTTGATCCGGAGCGACGGAAAAAGACCGGACGGAGCGACACTGATCCCGTGGGTGAGAGGCAAGTACATCGCTTGGGATGCTACAACTATCCATCCGCCTCCTACATCCACCTGTCTTCGGCAGTGCCTGGCGGTGCATCTGAACATGCCGCGGACCGAAAGTGTTCCAAATGTTCAACTCTTCCCACCACACATGACTTTGTTCCCTTTGCATTCGAATCGCTTGGCCCCATCAAACGCGCTGGACGCAAGTTCTTGACGGAGTTGGGTCGCCGCATGACCACCGTATCAGGAGACCCCATGGAGATCGTGCACTTGTTTCAACGTCTCTCCATTTGTACTTAAAGATTCAACGCCGTAGCGTTCAGAGACACGTTCAAACAGCCCACCGGAATCGACAATTAATGAACTGTCAGTCAGCCTGTAAGTATTTTTGGAATAGCGCAGAAGTAATGTTGTACGTGCAAGAGCGCTGACGGATAATACTAATAATAATGATTTTATTACGTCGTTGGCTGACGTTTTTGGTCGATCGTTTCACGCCTGGCGCTATTTGTATGAATTCTTTGGCGTGAGCTGTCGTTACAAATGGATTCATGGATTATTGGACCAATCAACTCATTTAGTCACACCGGAGATTTCATCATTCAGAACCGAATTATCCAGGATCAAAGTCAGTTTGGGTTTTAAATTCTGTCGTTTTATCTGCGTTCATCGCTTCCATTTAAACTACGTCGTTTTGCATTTAAATGGCTAGCGTCGTCGTCATTACCATGGAAACGTTCTGTCCTTTGAGAGTTGAGCGCAATATTTAACATTTATCTCTAGTGGTGGCGCAGGCCTTGACAATTTGGCACTCAATTTTTAACTGTAATTTAAAAACAAAATGAAAACAGAACGTTTTTAAACAGGTAATGTTCAATTATCGTCCTCCATGGAAAGTCGTTATTATATTATAGCCTATTAGCTATTCTGAGCCTCGAAAACATCAATACAACGTAAGTGCTCTGTAAATATGTTCTGACGAAGTTGAAAATTTAATTCTATTTACATTATATTTGGTTAAATATTTTAATGTCTTTTATTTCGTTAAAAATTGTTGTTGAAATATTATTGGTGATTGCGGAGCGTTTACTTCGGACATTGTCTGCATTTTAATATATGTAGGCCTAAACTGCATCAGGCAATACTAAACTTCAGCAATGTGAACTTACAATATCAGCCCCGGTACATCTAACAGATTTACAAAATTGAAAATAGAATTTAAAAACAAATTTGCGATTTTCAACTATAATTTAAAACCAAGATGAAAACAAAGCGTGTTTAAACAGGAAAGTTTCGATTATCGTCCGCTATGGTAAGCCATTGATATATATTAGCTATTCTGAGTCTGGAAAACATCAATATAGGCTACCTTAAGTAGGCCTACTAAGTAAGTGTGTTCTGACGAAATTGAACATTTCATTTTATCTACAAATTATTTGGTTAAATATTTTAGTTTCTTTGGCTTAGTTAAAAAATAGTGAAATATTTTTTGACCATTTTTGTTCTTTTTGGGACGCAATTGCGTATTTTGCGTCCGTGCAGCGCCGCCACTATTATCTCAGCCTACCGTTTATTTTCAAACATTTATTTCTGGATGAATATAAAAACTGAATGATTCTGTTCCCGAATGGATATCACAATACCACTACGAACCTCACAAAAGGAAAAAGGTGTCTGCAGCGTGCGTAGGGTTGAGAGACAGTTGTACAACATAGACGGAAGGGTCCATCTACACGGCCCTCGAAAACAACCATGTCCGGGTTCACTTAAGCCCCTCTAACGACGAACGTCAGACTGACAACCAAGGCGTGAACTACAGTAACTTCTGTACGTCGGAGACTGACCAACCGATCACATCAGACACTCGAACGGACAGACGGACGGTCTTTCGAAGAAAATCATCGCTTCTCAAGTCTGCAGAATCTCACTCCCATCACTACCGAACAGATTGTTGAAACGCATTCCCAAAGCCGCCAGACCACAAACCGGAAGACTTCTCACTAACATCATCAACAAAATACTGAATGACGTCGAAAATCCGACCACATGGCAAATGTTGTTGTCTTTTGGTGAGACGATTTTAAAACAACCAAGAAGAGGAGGTAAACGCCACAATCTATCAACAACGATCAAGAGGCGGGTGGAAAACTGAGACAGGTTGGCGTTTGGCTTTCTGGGGGAGGAGAGGCGGCGGTCCATGCGGCGAGGCGCTTCCTGGAAGCAATGCCGACAGGGTCAATCCTTGTGAAGCTAGACTTCTAGAATGCCTTCAACAGTCTCCACAGAGACAGAATGCTGTCTTCGATAAATGAAGTCCTGCAGGAACTGGCTCCATTCTGTCACCTAGCATATGCGGACCCTCAGAGCTTCGGTTTGGACAGTATACCATTTCGTCACAGGTTGGACCTCAACAGGGAGACCCGCTTTGGCCTTTGCTCTTTTGCGTTCAATTGCAGCCGCTCTTACAGGAGATGTCGTCACCATTTGAACTGGGCTACATGGATGATTTATATCAAGGAGGAGAGGAAGTGACGGTGGCGGAAGATGTGAGAATGCTGGAACAGCGAGGTGAAGGAACTAGGGCTAAGACTCAACCAAGACAAATGCGAGATCATCCATCGCAAAGACAGACTAGTTTCCGACCATATCTTCAAGCACTATGTGTCAATTTCTCCGGAAAGAGCCTGTTTGCTGGGCGCGACATTGTCCACCAGCGAGGTTTTGACGACATGTCTGGAGGGCAGATGCAAGGAACTGGCCTTAGCAGTTACCAGACTAGAGTCTGTAGCCAAACACGACGCTCTGGTGCTCCTCAGATGGTCGCTCAGTTCCCAGAAACTGATATATACATTAAAATGCAGTTCGTGCACGGGACACTCTCTGTTAGACAAATTTGACGATCTTCTTCGAAGCGGTTTAGAAGTAGTTCTCAACTTCACCCTATCGAACGACCAATGGCTTCAAGCATCATTACCGGTAAAGATGGGAGGATTAGAAATTCGTCGAGTGACCTCGCTGGCGCTTCCCGCCTTTTTGGCTTCCGCTGCGAGCACCCGAGCACTGCAGTCCTCCGTGTTGGGCAGCACTTGGTCCGACGTCGACGAACTGCTTGAGAAGATGGAACATCTGTGGTTCACCGAGAGCCAAACGGACAATGATGCAGCACACAAGCGATCAAACTGGGACAAGCCGCTACTGCAGAAGGCAGCCGCCGAGCTGAGAAATTGCCCAAACCGACCCATACCATCAGTCGCGATTCAAGGCAGCCGCAGAGCCACATGCCGGAGACTGGCTCTTTGCCCTACCAGTCACTTCATGTGGAGTTCGGATAGACGATGAAGCTGTCAGAATTACGGTGGGTCTCCGTCTGGGGACACGCATATGTGAGCCACACGCATGCCCATGCGGGTCACGAGTCAATGCGGAAGAAGCACACGGGCTTTCTTGTGGTCTTGGGCCAGGGCGGTTCGCCAGGCACGTAGCATTAAACAACATAATCAATCGAAGCCTCACACGTGCTGGTTTCTCAAGCATTAAGGAACCCCGGACTTTCCAGAACGAACGGAAAACGCCCTGATGGTCTGACACTGATTCCATGGAGAAGAGTACGGAACCTGATATGGGATGCGACAGTGATTGACACCGTGGCTCCATCATATCTCCAAGCGACGTCATCTTCGGAGGGGGCTGCACCGGAGGTGGCAACCACCAGGAAGACCATCAAGTACAGCCATCTCGCTGTTACCTATCTCTTCGTTCCATTGGCCTTTCAGACCATGGGCCCAGTCAACATCGACGAAAATGGACTTCATCAAAGACTTGGGTCGCCTCCTGACACAGGTCACCAGGGACCCTAGACAGACCAGCTACTTATTCCAACGATTGTCAGTATGCATCCAGCTCTTCAATGCAGTTGCCTTCAGAAGCTCTTTCGTGCAGCTATAGTCTAATAATAATAATAAAAATAATAATAATAATTATTATTATTATTATTGTTATTATTATTATTATTATTATTCGTCAGCGCACTTTCACGTACAACAGTCGTTCTGCGCTATTCCAAAATACTAGCAGGCTGACTGACAGTTCTTTAACTGTCGATCCCAGTGGGCTGTTTGAACGTGCCTCTGAACGCTACGGCGTTGAATCTTTGAGTGCAAATGGAGTGACGTTGAAACAAGTGCACGGTCTTCATGAGGTCTCCTGATTCGGCAGTCATGCGGCAACCCAATTCAGTCAAGAACTCGCGTCCAGCTCGATTGATCTTAATGGGGCCCACTGGCCCGGCGATAATGATAATGATAATAATAATAATAATAATAATAATATTAATAATAATAATAATAATAATAATAATAATAATAATAATAATAATAATAATAATAATAATAATAAAGAGAAGATGGAAAGCGACCGGACGGCGTCACGCTCATTCCTTGGACACGTGGTCGATGTCTGGCATGGGATGTGACAGTGCCCGACACCTACGCCAAGTCACATCTTGTCGACACATCTATCAGAGCTGGCGAAGCAGCCGAACGCGCAGCTAAGACGAAGAGGGCCAAGTATTCCACCATAGCCAACACCCACGACTTCGTAGCCCTCTCCTTGGAATCCGGCGGCGCTTGGAGCAGTGAAGGACTGCAGTTCATCTCAGAGTTGGGTAGTCAAACGAGTGCTGCAACCCACGATCCAATGGAGACGTCATTTCTGTTCCAACGTATCTCGGTTGTTCTTCAGCGTGGGAACGCCGCCTGCCTCTTCGGGACATTGCCAACACTCACTTAGCTCATCATGGGCGATAACAGCATAATGTGAAACATATATAATAATAATAATAATAATATCAATATTAATCCTTATAACAACAGCACACTTAGATATCTTGATATAAAAATATTTCCCTATTAAGCCTATTTCTTTTCATTTATCAGTTATTTACTTCATTGTTTTTGATTTCAGTTGCCAAATTGTTTGCCTGTAGCAAAGACTTCTCCTTAGACTAACTTCAAGCATCTGAAATACTTTCACCTCTTACTCATTTTCGACCATGAATTTTCGGCGCGGCTCCATACAGTGCTTTCACCGGTAGGTAAACCTACTGCAAATGCCTTAAAACGTTTGCATGCGATTCACAAACTTTCAATAGAGTCAGTATTAAATTATTAGCATTCAGTGTTAATATTATTCATTGCTGAGCATTTATACCAGAGTATCTAAGATGTTAATTGTGACAGAATGCTCATAAATTCACATCTTTGCCTTCCTGGTCAGTTTCGCTGTGAAATGTGTCATTTGAATTTCTTATGTCATGGCATCATTCGTTTCCATTCATTCATTGCTAGTTCAAATATTCAGTCCTCCACTTGTTAAATCACTAATTCATTCTAATTCAATCCTTAAGTTTTTGTAAACTAATTAATTCGTTCATATATTGAATCACCAGTTCATCCGTTCATTTTAAAATAACTAATTCATTCTAACTCACTATTTCGTTTTTAAATTACCAATTCATTCGTTCAATTGTCAAATAACTAATTCATTCTACTTCATTCGTTCATTTGCTTGAACTACTAATTCATTTGTTCATTTGTTAAATAACCATTTTTTCACTCAATTGTTAAATCACTAATTCGTACAACTATTCGCTCCTTCGTTAGTTTGTTCAAACAATTATCAACTCATTGTGTTGTTCTTAGGTACATGATATATTCTTGTGTACTGATTCCACTAGCGTTGTGGATTATTTTCCAGTATCGAGGTAACTATTCATTCAGTAACTCCTTTTCAGTAGTCTATCGCAGCGTTTCCCAATCTTTTTTGACCGTGGAACCCTTTTTGGTATTAAATTTTTGGCGGAACCCCGCCCAAATTAAACATATTCTTTGGTAGAAACGCTTGTGAATGCAGACAATTATAAGTTTAGGCCTAGATTAGATTAATAATAGCACAAATATCGATGAAAATGACATGAATTCTCTTTCATATAAAATTACACACAGATTTTAAGTAAAACCCTCCATTTGCTCGCACTGAAGGTTCTTCTCGCAACCCTTGGCTGCACCTCACGGAACCCTAGCGGTAAACGCTTGTCTATCGGACTATCGCTTGCAAATAAAT
This sequence comes from Bimastos eiseni, assembly GCA_959347315.1. Lineage (NCBI taxonomy): Eukaryota > Metazoa > Annelida > Clitellata > Crassiclitellata > Lumbricidae > Bimastos > Bimastos eiseni. Next base: position 7,303,571 of record OY365807.1, on the reverse strand, counting down.
ATGGAAGACGAGCAACACGCTTCTTTTTACGTCTTCCATTTCCTACCTAATCAACCACAACATAGCCAAGGAGTGAACCAATTCACCAATTCACTTGGGCTGAAAAATTTCTGCCCCAATGTTCCTGTCGGTTTCTTAACTAACTTATATCTGTGTCCACGACGTTATGCCATAGTTTACGCCACGTCATTTGCAGAGGGGTACATCACATTACAGCAAAAAATGATTGCATTTGATTACCTTACTCTGAATTTCGGTACATAACACAAAGCTACGTTATTTGGTTACTCACAGCGTTACCTATTGCACGGTGTTTCATTGAATTCAATAGCATTTCTTTCCAGGAATCCTATCTTTTCCAGATTCCAATATTTCCACAATCGCTGAGCCCCATCCCGAGCAGGTCATACCTTCCTCCTATTCGGATGCCTTGCGACTAAGAGCATCTCCGACTGGTAACATCCTTCTGGCGATGACCGACATGGGTGCCTTTGAAATGGCTCTCAACTTCTATGAGACGTCGATAAAGAAGTTGAACATCGCGACCTACCTCTTCCTGTCGCCCCACTCGGAGACCTGCTACCTGTTGAGAAGGGAAGGAATCGCCTGCTTCGAATACGGATCGGACCCTGCGGCCCACAAGCGATCCAATTACATGAGCAAGGACTTCGTGCGCAAGATGAACATACGCACGGCTATGATCCTCGAAGCGCTAAAGCTCGGCTACAACGTCCTTCACACGGACGTCGATATCTTCTTCTATCGGGATCCGTTCGACGATCTCCCTTGCCAGGACGGATCGTGCGATGTGGCTATTTTATGGGACGGATCGGGCCACAACGCCGGGTTTCTCTACGTTCATGCGACTCCTCATTCGATCCTTCTTTACGAAGACATGCAGAAGACCGCCGAGACAACCGGGAAGGACGACCAAACTGCCTTGAACGACGCACTGAAGCGCCTTGAGGGGAAGATCAGCTTCATTACGCTTCCGGTTAAGAAGTACGCCTGTGGGAAGTTTTTCTATGAAATGCGGAGAAACAAAGGAGATGGCCTCCCAGCGGACTATACCAAGGATGTCATCGTTGCCCACAACAACTGGATAATTGGTTTCGAGGCGAAAGTCTATCGGTTCAGAGAGATGCAGCAGTGGTACTACGACGGCGACGCTTATTACTCGAGCAGAACGAGGAAGTATTTGGTCTACGATAACACGAATACGAAATCCGTGACGATACAGAAGGCGGAAGTAGGGTGGGAGGAAGAGAAAAATGCGCTACAGAATGCTCTGATGATAGGGGCCGTGCTGAACAGGACCGTCATTCTGCCTCAGTTCCACTGGGGCGAGAAACTCTGTTCCTTTCTGTGCTGGATCAAGTTAAGGGATTTCGAAGCGGTCTTTGCCAACAGGTACTGCTGTTGACCACCCATTTTATATATCGTTCATTTCTTTGCATTCCAAGTTGGAAAGTGACGACGACGACGACGACGACGACGACGACGACGACGACGACGACGACGACGACGACGACGACGACGACGACGATGACGATGACGATGACGATGACGATGACGATGACGATGACGATGACGATGACGATGACGATGACGATGACGATGATGATGATGATGATGATGATGATGATGATGATGATGATGATGATGATGATGATGCGGATGATGATGCTGATGATGATGATAATGATAATAATAATAATTATTATTACTATAGTAATAATAATATTAATAACAATAACAATAATATTGATAATAATAATAATAATAATAATAATAATAATAATAGTAATAACAACCATAACCAACACCCACGGCTTCGTAGACCTCTCCTTGGAATCCGGCGGCGCTTGGAGAAGTGAAGGACTGCAGTTCATCTCAGAGTTGGGTAGTCAAACGAGTGCTGCAACCCACGATTCAATGAAGACGTCATTTCTGTTCCAACGTACCTCGGTTGTTTTTCAGCGTGGGAACGCCGCCTGCCTCTTCGGGACATTGCCAACACTCATTTAGATCGCCCACATGGGCGATAACTGCATAATGTGAAACATATATGTACAATAATGATAATAATAATGATTATAATAATAATAATAATAATAATAATAATAATTACTATTATTATTATCGTTATTGTTATTACTATTATTATTATTATTATTATTATTATTATTATTATATATGTTTCACATTATGCTGTTATCGCCCATGATGAGCTAAGTGAGTGTTGGCAATGTCCCGAAGAGGCAGGCGGCGTTCCCACGCTGAAGAACAACTGAGATACGTTGGAACAGAAATGACGTCTCCATTGGATCGTGGGTTGCAGCACTCGTTCGACTACCCAACTCTGAGATGAACTGCAGTCCTTCACTGCTCCAAGCGCCGCCGGATTCCAAGGAGAGGGCTACGAAGTCGTGGGTGTTGGTTATGGTGGAATACTTGGCCCTCTTCGTCTTAGCTGCGCGTTCGGCAGCTAAGACGAAGAGGGCCAAGTATTCCATAATAATAAATAATAATAAATAATAAAAGCTAATAATAATAATAATAATAATGATAATAATAATAATAATAATAATAAACAACAACAACGACAACAACAACAGGTGACCAGCGTGAGATCAGCCATCTCCTTCAGCGTCTTTCCGTCGCCCTCCAAGTTGGAAATTCCTTGGCTATTCTGGATACCTCAGATTGGAACAATGGGGAGACTGGAGACTGAATGACACTAACGCCTAAAAAAATATTGGAAACGATTAAGGACCTACTAGTTAGCCTGTATGTGTGATCGATGGTTTACGAATAATAATAATAATAATAATAATAATAATAATAATAATAATAATAATAATAATGTTATTTATGTTGATTTGTAGTTATTTAATAATGTTGTAACTATTTAGAAAGAGAAGCGAAGTTGTCTATGAAGCCTGCAACTTTTTTATGGCTCCCAAATCCCAGTAGTTCCTTCTGCGCTGTTCTGTTCCTGTGTGAGCATTAGGAGCCGTACACATATTATACAACGTTCAAGGGGTAGACGAGTGGGTACTCGTTTTGTTAGCGTTATATTGTGTAGGCTGGGGCAGGTCGAAGGTTTTGTTACATAACACACTTTTTTCAACCTCAGGCTATTTTTCCTGCTTGTCTGCCAATTGGAAATTCCATGTACCACGAACTTTGTTTAATCGAAGTTCACAATATGTTGTGAACCAAAACTAGCACCATTAGCTGCCACCAGGCGAATTGATTTGATGATCTTACTTATTATTTATCAATCCACTTTCAACAATTTCATGTTTACAATTTTAACAACTTCCTGTGCATAGCTTAAAACGCTCTTAAATTCAAATCTGTGTGCTTTGTTTTGATTCGGGTTTACATTTAAATTAATTCACTTGAAATATTTTTTCAGTTGCTATTATCAAGATGTTTGATTTCATTTTCTATAGTATGTGTAAATAGTTTATATGTTTGCTTAAATACCAAATTGTGGTTGTAGTATACACTCTGTATCATACGCTATTAAATAGGTAGAATTGTACCGCGAACCTATCGATAAATACCTTATAGTGCAATATTAAACCAATCGATTCTGTGTGATACTGTAATCCTCATTTCTAGTGCAAAACAGGAGGGAAACAAAAATGGTGCTTTTAGATAGGATTTACGTCACTACCATGTATTATCATGCAGTATTAGTAGGCTTAGGCCTTCCTGTACATACATGGTGACAATCGTCGACTACCCAATTAGTTACCGTAATTAATGCAAGTGAATTTAACGCCATAAATAGTCCGATTATTAAGATGCAAAGAAGATCCATACATCCGATCTAATCATCATTGGCACGAGAGAGTACCCAATTTTAAGATGGCTTTCGTTACATAGCTATTTGGGCGTATGATCACTCTTTACTGTAGATCTCGAAATAGATAAAAGGTAAGGCATTAGGACTGGAGCAGGCTAAAATGTGTCTGAATGACTCCGGGGAGCAAGTTCGGCGCCAATGTGAGTTCGTTCCACATACACTTCAGAGAAGACACGATTTTGTCGTACATAAACACGAGGAAAGAGGACAAGGCAAGAAGCACCCCCGTACTACTCGAAGCGGCACTTATCAGCTGAATCACTTTTACTAAAGTGCTAACTAACATTGTATTGTTATAACAGTTTCAAATGGTGCAACACAATTATGTCGATTGTATGTCTTTTAATGTGCTTATAGACTGGGGTGGAGTAGGGAGTACGTAGCATATCTGTTATATAATATAGAGGTGGGAGTCACAGCTGCTGTTGTAAACGTTATTAGGGGCACGGGTGGGCCAAAAATTGAGATTTTAGGCGTTATATAAGATGGGAACGGCCCCTAACCTTTACTCCACTAATCTAACAAGAGCAATAAAATATTATTTCAGGTACCGAGAACATCTTTTCCTGATGCACCCCAAAGTTCCTAGATCTACTTCAGATTCGGTATCAACTGAGTATGCGATTCTGCTGCCAAAAGAAGAGGAGAACCCAACGCGGAAACCTACTACAGTTGTACATCTCCCTGCTGACAAAAGACATGGTCCAACGGACATGGAAATCGAGGACTGGTTTGGCCAAGTTACGGAAAAGGTTCTCCGCTTTTCCGACTTGTACGGTAACTTCGAAAATCTGCGAAACCTTCGTTTCGCAAATTTCTTGGATTTCAAGACCGCTTTCGCTGAAGCATTCATCAATGGAAGTTATAGACAACACTAAAAGAACAATATGAAACACACAATGTTGATGAAGTCAGTCATTTGTCGGTGTTTTGACTATGCTGATCCAACTCTCCAAATCTCTTCTTCACCATTGAGGCTTATGATAACCCTTATTCATTCATTCATTCATTCATTCATTCATTACAAAGATTTATACAGCGCCCCTACAATGCTACTACTCAGGAGCGCTCCAGACCCCAGCACGGCTAAACAGTTTTAAGGCGAGTATAAAAGGAGTCTTAGCTGACCCTTGGCGACAACCGCAACGCCAACGGGAGTGTGTACCAGAGTGAGGGGCAAACCACTGAGAAGGCACGATTCTGTTTAGTAGTTGAACGGGCAATTGAGACAATGAGCAGGCCTCGCTCAGTAGAGCGGAGAGAGCAGCGACCCGATACACTCAAAGTCGAGTAACAGAGATCACGAAGATAGGCAGAGGCGAGACCTAGCAAGGATCGCCATACCAAAGATATATATATGTCAGTGTGGATCAGTATATTGACACGTTGATGTATTAACGTCTACAACATTACATACATGAGCGCTCTGAGTAGATATCCCGAAGGGCGCTATATGAAGTATTTAGGATTGATTGATTTTGATTGATCGATGTAGATTTGTATTAAATTTGCACGATACAGCGTCAGTATTAGGATGGGAAAAGTTTGCCAATGCAATAGTAACTTGCGAATGACACTGCTTTTCATTAGGTATATCTAGATATCCGATCACATGCTAGACGTGCTTCACTGGCTCCCCTTCCGACCATATTCCGCAGACGCCGCTCTACTCCTGCGATTTTTGTTGGGCCTTGACCTAGCTTACCTGCGCGAGCTTTGCTGCCCTACCTCGAGCACCAGAGGCCGTAGCTACCTCCGCTTCGAGTAGTACGGGGTTGCTTCTTGCCTTGTCCTCTTTCCTCGTGTTTATGTACGACAAAATCGTGCCTTCTCTGAAATCTATGTGGAACGAACTCACATTGGCGCCGAACTTGCTCCCCGGAGTCATTCTGACACATTTTAGCCTGCTCCAGTCCTAATGCCTTACCTTTTAACCTTGCTGGGAGCACATATGAGTAGCAACCTTGAAGAGGTGCTTTATATAATTACCTAATAATGAATGAATGAGTTCAAACTGCAAATAAATAAATTATTACATTGTGCTGTTGAAACCTAGAAATGAAGTCACATGTTGTGCGAGATGTTGGCGTGATCTCGTGAACGAATAGGTTCCACGTGAATGGTCACGAACACAAAATTAAAGAGGCAGAATTTTGGGCGCATGTTAAATTGTTAATTGTCCGAATGCATAAAAGGCGTCGGTTTCAGCCTCATTGACTTATAATTTTCCTGGTTTAGTAGATTAGTAGATAATCGATGACACTTCTCTTGACGATTTTTGGAATTCCGCCACAGTTCGCACTCTGACAGTGCCAGTCCAGAGCGTGGAGAATATGGAACGGAATCGTTAAAAAAGTCAACATCAGCAAATCTAGACGATTAAGATTTCTGACGACAGGCGAAGCGAAAGTGGATTTCTACAGCTGTGCTATGGACGTGCAATGGAAATTGTAATCACAGATTCATATAACTCCTTCTCAAGAGAAACTCATCGAAAAACGACGGAAATTAGGATCGACCAAAATGGTTTTAAATTGTCACGAAAGAGGGGTAAAAAGAGACCGAGAAATTTAGGTCGTAAGATACTGCGTTCCTGTTCCAGGAGCAAATATGTCGAAAGGAGATTAATTAATACTAATACTACAACAACTATGACTCTTCTACTACAACTACTACTACAACTACCACTGTCATTATTTCTATTTTTTTAGCATAATCATCATCATCAACATCATTATTAATCATTAGAAACTTCTATCGCTTTAGAGTTTATATATAAGGTATCAATCGATGAAACACCAAACTCATTCGAGTATTAGGTGATCAATATCCAGATGACTATTCCATGAATTCAGAAAGGCAGCCAATGATGGATACAACGTAAACTCGGGGAAAGAAATGACATGAACAACAGAGCAGAATAAACAGATAGAAAGAGACAGACAGACAGACAGAGACAGAGACAGAGAGAGCTAAAATAGATTTACAAAACACAACCAGGAATTGAATTAGTTCGTGAGACACATTTTATGTAATTCAAAGTCTGCTCTGATCAGATTCTCTTAAGATAGAAATCCTGTGCGTTGCGTGTTGGACAGAGAGTGAGATTTAGTGAATAGTCGCTGGGTGAGACAGACGAGGGAGCGGAGGGTAATGAATCGATGAAATGGCGATTTGATGAGATAGTCGGAAACAGTGCTTAGAATGCAAGCGAGAAAGTATGTTCATTTGGAGATTGTGGAGGAAGGGTAGAAGAAGGTGGTGGTGGTTGTGGTGGTGAAGATGGTGATGACGACGACGACGATGACGATGACGATGACGATGGCGACGACGACGACGACGACTACGATGATGATGACGATGACGATGACGATGGCGATGGCGATGACGATAACGATGACGATGACGATGACGATGAAGACGACGACGACGACGATGATGATGATGATGATGATGACGATGATGATGATAATGATGATGATGATGATGATGATGATGATGATACAGATTAAGAAGTAAATCAACAGAAAGTAGAGGGTTTGGAGAACAGGGAAGATGAATAAGAAGAGCAGTCCATTTAGCTTGCCCTGAGACAGACATGTTTATGAATTGTTAGTCACATCAATTTCTTGGCCTCGGCGTATGAGGAAGGGCGGTCATTTCTCGTCTTCGCCACAGCCTCTTATTTCCACCGACAACTTGTTGCCAGTGTATTCATCGCAGCTGCGTTGGATTAGATAGGGAAGAAATCTCAAACCAAATGGCAACTAATTGCCAAGATTCGAACCCACAGCCTCTTCTCGATTAACAGCCTACCACTCTAACCACTACACCATCGATCACCCAGATTGTCTGAACAGAGGATAAAATCAGCAAATGATCATCATTGGGGGGAAATCAAATGAACAACTAAGACGAGAACGATATGATTCATAGTCACAACACAAATGGCAGCCTGAATGGAACCATCATATATTGGTCTCACGGTGACCAATCGCTCAGGTCTTTTGGGCGTATGTGTACTTCCAGGTTATACTTTTGCGTTTTACTGCGATTGGTGACTGCTGTGTCAGCTCCAGTTGCAGCAGCAGCGAGTGATGCTCCGCCGTTTCTTGCGAAGCGAGATGGCGTGAGATTGGGAGAGCATCCGGTGTTGTTCTGATTCATTGTCCTCAGAAGAACTTTATTCGTCCCTGTTCGTCTACTGAAAGACAATCACAGGAACCTCACCGCTCAGATGCCTCATAGATCATTTATTATTATCATCATTATCATTGTCACTATCGTTATCATTACCATCATCCTCATCATCGTCATCATTGTCATCATCATTGTCATCATCATTATTGCTATTATTATTTTTATTAATATTACTATTATTATTATTATTATTATTATTATTATTATTATTATTATTATTATTATTATTATTATTATTATCATCATCATCATCATTATCATAAATTAAATAATTTTAATATCACAAGTACGCTTGTAATCGCTGCTGATTTAAAATAATTTGTGAACCATTTTTCTTACATGACTATAGTCTCAGATGCTTTCGTGCAGAAAGTTCAGAACTCTTTAAATATTGAGCCACAATTAATATCCTCAAATACGAACATAATCATAGCCTATATTTGTATATATACGCTTTCAGGTCTGCAAAGAATTCTTCTAAACTGGGGCTCGCAATTTATAAAACTCTGTACTCCTCTTGAAGTCCGTGGAACTCACCAGTTGATGGCAGCTTGTTAATTAAAGCGTCAGTCATTGGACAACGGCGAACTGTCAGATGAAATTGGTATCAGACGGTGATCACTACTTTAGGAGTGCCTTTATACTGGCGCTGTGTATACACGCTCTGAATGTGTGTGGCATGCAGGCATACATGTACGATTGAACGTACACATACGCATACACACATACGTGTGGCTAGATGAATACACTCGTATATATACATGCCTACATACAGGCATAAATGAGTCTACATATATTCATTCGCATACATAAGCCTTCGTATTTATGTATATGTATATCATACATATATGTATATATAGTATATATATATATATATATATATATATATATTACCATGCGTAGATACAAGTAGGTCAGCTTGTGTGTATACATGACTAGACCTGCACATGAACGCGCATAAGTATATACATAATGTATATGTATGTATATGCACACATGCACAGGCCAGCATACATGTACCTACACAATTATGCTGATATTTTATTGCATTGTGTTGTATTTATAGATTTATGTAGCGCTTCTCACAGCTGTACAATCTGAATAGAGTCGCTCCCAGTGCGAAAATCCCTGAGGGAAAAGAACAGTCTTAAGACTATAATAGCACCGATCCTCCATTCATAGGACCATGCACATTATTAGTTTAATTACGTATGGAGAGTTGCTGCTGCTTGCCTCTTCCGATACTTGCATAGGTGGAAGGCTCCGTAAATCATCGGATTGACCATGGAATTGGCCATTCCGAAGAAGAAGATCCAGACGACGTATCGCGTGTCTATGTTGATGCTATCGATGAACGTGTGGACAATGAAGATGACCTGGTAGGGCGTCCAGCAGACGATGAAAGCAGCCACGATCAGCGCAGTCAACCGTAACGACTTCACTTTCGCCTTCCGAAAGAAGCGCATTCGCACGTGACCCTGGCATATCATCTCCTCCTCAGCCTCTGAAACGATGCCACGTCATGCGATGATGCACTGGACGGTTTATCTATAGTGTGACGCCATGCGTGGAATGTGATTTAATGCAGCGTAATGTCAATATGTTGCAATGTAATGCGATGTAATGTCAATGTATGGTAAGGTAATTATTCTGCTCCTCTGTATTGCTATATTTTAAGGAGCGCTATATAAATCTCCGCAATGAATGAATATCCCTAATGCTCATTAATCATTCTGTGCTTATAATTTTATTGCAAGTGATCATTTAATGCACGGTAAGTGTTCGTTTAGTACGCCTCTACAAGAAAACAAGCCAGAGAAGCAAACCAACCTACCTATACAGGAACGCTTCAATCAACCGCCTGCGAAGTACTACGACATACAAAACAAATGCAAGTGTGCTCCAGCAACCCTGCGCCACCAACCTCTCGGCTGCGCCTACACGTGTGATAGCAAGTCATGTGACTTTCGGGTCACATAGGACGCCGTATTGACTACTAGCAATGACATGCAAGTTATTTTCGATTTGCGTTATATGTCATGTGACATTGAAGAGATCTTAAAACCTCAGTAACAGGATATTAAATTTCCTTTCACTTGTTTGATATTTTCGAAATGAAGAGTTTGAAAGTCATAAATTGAATTCTTTGCAATTAGGATGAAGCATGAAGCTGATTATGAGTATCAGCTCATAGGCAAAAGAGAAGGAAGAGGAGAAAAGAGGAGGAGATGAGTAGAAGACGTGGAATCAACGGAAGGATTAGAAGAAGGAGGACAGAGGAAGAAAGGAGGAGAGGAGAAAGCAGAAAAAGAAGAAGAGAAGAAGAGGAGGAGGAGGAGGAAGAAGAAGAAGACGATTAAGAATGAGAATGAGAAGAAGAAATTCGTTTAGCGAGATCTGCGAGGTAGCCTATGTGTATGAAGTGTTAGCGATTGCATTTCCTGAGCCTCGTCTTATTAAGTCAG